>OX104068.1:63666072-63742341 GCA_944474145.2 Dicrocoelium dendriticum
CTTCACTGCAATACCGCACTTTCATGTAAGGGATTCGCTTTCCGTTTTCGAACATTATTTTAACTTTTGTCTTCACCATCTTGTAGGAATCGCCCCTGGCTAGGTTATGCAATTTCTGAGTCAGTCATTAAATGACTTATCCTGTAGCAGTTAATGGTGTGTGCCGGAATGTTGCCTCTCACGACGCCCGTTTCAGCTCACACTAACGTGATGCAGACATTTTAAGAGTATTCTTAAGTTGCCTAGCGGCAACATATTCCTCATATATGCACCTCACAATTAAAAGATGTTACGCAGTTGATGTTAACAATACAAAAAGAAATAGATTTCATTTTGCAGCAGCTCATTCGGTACACATCAGCGAAATTTGCATTTTGATAGCATGACTGACAATCGGTCTCGAGGTATTGCATTAACTCCAGAAAGATTGGGATGTAGAAATTGTTGCGTTAAGTCTTATGCCAGCCACATAGACCAGCAGACATGCAGACACTTCCCAGATGATAGTCCTGCAGATCTTAAATTCACTTCGCATTAGTTGTCAGCAAAAGTATTCGGACGAAACACAGAGAGCATGTTAAGATCTTATGGCACTAATAGAGTTTCTCTGTTAATTAAATTACAAACATTTAAATATCCAGAGTAAATCGACGGTTGTTTTCCTGACATGCATTCTTATTTTGCTAGCACCGCTCTACGCTGAAATTCACAAGAAATTACCCTTTTTCACTCGGTTATAAAAGCTGTATGATGCTTTTGCCGGCTGAGACTTTTACAGTAACTCTGCATCCGTCTGACAAAGATGAAGGAAGGTTAGGTGAGTAAAGCATAATGGTTATTAAATAATCTCGAGGAAATAGGTTAAGCTTTATTAGCCCCCAATTTTTATGAGTTTTACTTGCGCCTATGAGGAAAAAATCGAGTTATTGTTCTAACCCAAGCAGCTTGCTACAATTTCGCTAGGCGTCAATGTTTCACCGACCGCCATACTTTTGAAAAATATTTTCAAGACTGCTTTTGTTAATTTGTTTCTGCACACGAGTATTTTATGACAGCAGTTTAGTGCGAAGACCAAGGGCATTACCTAAAAATCTTAAACAAGCAACCTACATTTGTTCAGAAGGATCGCGCGCAGGTTTATTATTAATCACGTGGGCGGTTGTTGGATTCTAGAAATCCTTGTGAACGCACGGAGTTGTTTTCTACGCATTAAAGTCACCCAATTGGCGCTCATGTTAGGATATTTGCGGTAACTTCCTCGAGTAACGAAGAGAAAAAAAGCCATACGGCAAGTTTCCCAGATATTAAAATCACCACTATCCTATTTATTGCCTAAGAACTTCACACTTTGAATTTTTTGACCGTTCCATGAATAGTGAGTATGATGTGGCTGAAATCTGGGGCCAAGGGACTCCTCTGTCTCAGTACGGTCGAGAAGACGATCGATCGAGTGGACAAATAAGTTTTTAAATGCACAGCTAGTTGTACATTAGCTCAGACTTGTGAACAGATCGTTTATGTGCAGAGCCGGTGCGAGAATTTCTGTTGACGCGGCTGGATGAACTAGGCACATACGACATGGTGACAGCAGCTTTGCTTTGGCTGGCAGCCGTTTATAGTGATGCCGGCTCCAGGACAGATGACGGAGTGCACGTTGCACTAAAACTTGCGCCTGTGGGGAGCGAAGTGGACGAACTTCGCGACACTTATCCAGTTGCATGAATGTTCTGCGCCGTAGCAGTTTGCCATGTTCAAACATGCCATCGGCCATGATGCGATGCTGATACTAGACGTCCGGCATTGCTGCGATCACAAAAAATAACCGGATTTTTCAGAAAATCTCAAGTGAGCTGGCGATTATTTTGAAGCCCGGTTAAACCAGTTCGCCCGTTGCTGTCAATAGATTCACGTTGGGTCACTAGATAGTGCAAATCCGCAAGAAGCGCAAAAGATTTCAGTAAATAACAATTGACAGCGTTATGAGGATGCACTAATGCAAAACTAGCGATCCGAGGACAACTGTTTCAACTGCAATCTGATAGTGGAGCCATCGTACGTTCCCAACCCCAAAACATTTCCACTAATCCTCTGCAAGACCGTCTTCGAAAGCTTTCACGGCGGATAAAGACGCGTAACAAACCCGAATCAAGACAGCCTTATACTCTAGCGCCTGGAAATTAAATATGGTTTAAGCAGATACCTAGCGCTGATATCGGAAAAAGACAGCAGCTGAGGGTCGGAAAAGAAAGGGATGGCATCAACTGCGCCTGAAAAGAAGATATGGTGAACAGGATCTTCACACGGACGAGAAGCCGCATCAGCCGAATGAGCCATCTTATAATGCAGCCCAGGTTCGAAAGCTCTGTCGCAGTGGAAGGCAATACGGAACCCACGGCACCAAAACAACGAAAAAAGAAAAAGGAAAGGATGTGATGTTGCTAAAAGCTGGAGCGAAGGAACTCGCCTATCTCAGTGCGATCGATCAGGCGATCGATCGAGTGGACGGGTGAGTTTTTAAATCCGGTTAGTTGTACATTACCTCAGACTTGTGAATAGAGCGTTTGTGTGTACATATCAGAAAAATTAGCATTTTCGTAGCATGATTGACAATCGGTCTCGAGGTATTACATTAACACCAGAAAGATTGGGATGTAGAAAATGCTGCTTTAATTCCTGTGCCAGCCACATAGACCAGCAGACACTTCCCAGATGATAGTCCTGCAGACCTTAAATTCACCTCGCATTAGTTGTCAGCCACTGTATTTGGGCGAAAAGCAGAAAGCATGTAGAGTTATTGTGGCACTAATAGAGTTCCTCCTCTCCTACTGTGGAAGAGGCGTAAGTAACAAACTTTCCAAACTTTGGCCTTGGAGAAACCTCATGGCTACAGAATGAAACCTCTACATACTCGGGCGATCAGCCAAACATTTCATCGATTGATAATAACAGCACATTTTCATTCTTTGTCTTAGAAGCTCATCGCTTAATAGCTTTTTGTGAACGTAAGGAACGGATAAAACATTCCCCACTTCATAACCTGTTGGAGACCTTCACAGAGAAAGATGGGAGAGATTCATATTGTGCATAAATATATGTCATCTGTGCCACGCTCTTCCCGCATAAATAAAACCCAACAAAGCGTCGGAAACAGCTGTAAACCATAAAGAATAGTCTGCAGCATCGGTGCCAACAATATGAACATATTTATTGGCTATATCGCACTGGACGCAAGGTAGCCGCTACAACCGTTATCGATAGTCACTGGCGAAGATGAAGACGACGGAATTCCAAATTTTCCAGACTATTGGACCAGTGTACTCTCTCAGCCGCCAGTATTCCAGCAACCGTTCACACGAAACATTCTCCCTTCTAACGTTTAGCTAATAAAACCAAGTACAAAAGATGAAATGCCGAAAATGCCTCGAAACATGCAAGGCAGCGCACGGGAGCTGGATTGCATTACACCAAGGGATTAAGTGAACATGGATCCAATTTTCGTTGCTGCTTTCCTTAACTGTAGCCTCGCTTCCTCTCCCTTTCCTTTACAGATGAACGCTGCAAGAATCACTTTTTTGCCCATGGTCACAAAACCGACCTATCCGGAACACTCTCGTCCCATCTCCGTCGCGTCAGTGTTTACGCGCCTACTGCACCACATAATTTTTTATCGTTGGCTGCCCTCGTTTCCATCCGGTCGGTTACAACACGGCTTTTCACTTCGGATGTTTCAGGCCATCGCCAATCTAAAAGCTGCTCACCTCCATCCGCATTCAACTTGTACTCCCCTCGCTTTTTCGGCAGTGGATATCTCAATGGTTTTTGAGTCAGTTTCTCATCACTCAATGCTACGAGCCACTACCGCATTTGGGGTGCGTCAATTTCTCCTAGAACAACTGTGTTCATATTATTCGTCTACTATCTCAGCATTTAACGGAATTGCTCTTCGGCAGAGTAAACCCTTTCTATCCTGTTTTTATTATGACATAGAAAAAATAATTCACGAAGTAGCAGACGAAACTTGTTTTTCTCCAACAGGTCTTGTCGACTATCTGGCTTATCCGATGACCTTATTATTAATGCTAAAGATCGAACGGAGTTGGAGGACAATGTGCGTCGTCTTCAAGTATGCCTACAGGTACTCGATTGCTCTGTTAATACATTAAAAGATGTGGCTGGGATTACTGCAGTGGTGGGAAAGCGAAAATTAACAGTACTTGCATTGCACCCCTTAACTGTGCTAGTGTTTGAATCCCATTGAGACAACCTGATGGACATTTTACAGTGATAGCTTTTCTTGTTAATTATAAGGGAAAATAGTCTCTTCTTTTTTGGGTGGACTTCGAAAGCAATTGAGAGGTCAGTAAAGCGCCACCGAAACCGTTAAAGAGCTTAGACATTTGAGGGATTTTTTAATTTCTCGCCATATTCATATCCTTACTCCATGTGCTTCATGTGAAAAACTCGAAAAACGTAGGTAGACTGGTTAAAGACTATGTCCGCAAATGGCTACTCTTACCAATGGATAAACCAATAGCGCACTTACACGCTTCTATCGGGAATTGTGGACTTGACATTTCCTCTTCAACTACTAACATACCATTACTGCGAAAAAGGGTTGACGAAGCATGTAGCGAAATTTCAACCCCATTATTTGTTGGGAGATTCGCATCCGGCGTCTGCTACTATTCATCGGCTTGCAAGCTCACCTGTTTACATTAGCAATCAAGTTGTCATGGATAAAACGCAGCTGCAGCAGCTTGGAAAGAAGCCCTCCTGAGCTCCGCAGATTAATGTACATTGCTTGGGACACAGACAATTCCAACTACACATCATTGGCTTAGGTAACCGGCAGGGAATGTTCCACGACATTTTATCCGAGGAATTTAACTACGTGGGTCTTCTATCAACTAAGGCTAGTAAAGCTAATGGTCACCAACCTTAAGATACCGCGACTCTTAATTGTCGCGGAAATTGCAGATAAAAGGAAACAATATCCTACGTATTGCAATCCTGCGAAATAACTCACGACGCCCGCTGTAAACGCAAAATGTTATAGTGCAACAGCATATCACAGTCTTGCGGAAATGAGATACCAGCGTTATCCCAGATCCATGGATTTTAACCCCAGTCCTTTATCAAATCGGACATTATGGATCTTAAAGAATCCATTGTAAATATTTAAAATATAACTATTTGCAACCTGGATTTCTGGGAGTGTACGTACCAGATTACAATGGATAAATACGAGACGGGCGCATATACTTCCGTTATTTCGCGAAATATCTACTCTCAGTTTGCAGAATCCCGCGGGATCGTTCACCGGCCGATTATTATTAGTAATAGTGGTTTAATACACATGAGTTCGCGAAAATCCTTTCTTTTTAGAGCTGACAAATTTTGCTATATCCGATATCTATGTTTCGATAAGTAGAGACTCACTGAGTGGTTACAATGCGCATATGCAGAGACCTTCTTCCAACTTTGCTTGAACATAGTCATTAGCTATCTATTGTGACAAAGTCAACGGTACCGCCGCAAATGTCTGTTTTTTTAATTGACAATTGTTTACTATTCAACCCGGGAATTCGTCCAATCTTTTCATATTGCTTTAATGCTCGGTGCGTGAGTCATGCATGCTTTCGCCAAAAATAAACGTTCGTGGCTGGATCGGAACGACTACCTCCGTGGTGAATAGGAGTAATCATCCCGCGTTTCCCCATGTCGGGCACATACGTTTCGTTAGCAATGAGTTGGAAGTATCGAGCCAAGTGCTCAGCTAAGCTGTCTTCTATCACCTTAATTGACTTCGGGTGCATATTCTAAAATCCAGGAGAGCTGCGTTTATACATACTAACATTTAGTTTAGTTTTTGCCGTGAGAGGATATTTGAGTGCAATTGAGGGCTACAAAGTCCTTGCCATATGGCTGGGTGTCCAATGATCGCGACGAAATTTTATAACGTATTGCAGGCGCAGGTTATTAGCTTCATCCATCGGGATCCATGTAAGTCCCTCAGCTGGTTAAGATGAGGAATTCTCTGTTTCACCTTAGGTAGATGTTCTACAAGTTGATAGAATGGTTCGTAGATTGTGACCATGCGCGTTGCTCTCTTTTGTTGTTATGCTGCTTTATGCTCGCGAACCAGTTGAGTAGAGCGGTCACACTAGCCACCTAAACCTCGTTGCTCGACGAGAGCTCATAGATGTGCCAAGACAAGTTTCCCACCGCTATACACTTGTTTGTCCTGCTTCGCACAAACGAGACCACGTTTCTAGAGGGGATATCTTTAGTTTCCGGTACCTGCACAACCAGAGTGGTGAACTAGCAGATAGACTGTAACCATACGTTAGTCAGTGGCTCGTCTGCCATAAAGGTCCAGTTGTTTGTCTCACCTAGTCTAGCCAAGATATCATAGCGTATCATCCTTCTGTTAGGGTTGCCAGCTTCCACCGAATATCCTGAAAAACGTATGTATTTGAAGAGTTATAATACATGATGGTTGCTACCAAAGGGAACACCGACTATTACTTGCTTTATTACCATTTCTTCCTTGGTTGAAACCTGCACCAGTGTAGACGGTCTATCAGTTTCGCTGAATCTGGTGGTAGCATCCATGTAACCATGCAAAGGTCAACTAAAGACAAGCTCTTGTAGATCCGGCTTGAACTGTTCTGTAGGAGGGATTTGGGGTTCTACAGCTTGACTGCTAAAATCGCCAGTAATAAGAATGTGTAAATGTTTCTTGTTTATCACCTGCATTATTGGGGATGTAAGATAGAATTTTATCTCGGGCTTGGAGGAGGGAGGATGGTAAACAACTGCAAAGGAGCAAGCGTCGTCGATTATTAAACGTAGATTACACCAAATGACACCTTGTACTGTGTTGGTCAGTTTCTTTATGGGCATACATTTGAGATCACTGTGAAAGTACACAGCCACTGCTCTCCTTTGCTGGGTCTGTCTTGCCGAACCACGAACACGCCGGGCAGTGCGATTTCGCTATCTCTTCTGTCGGCGTAAAAATATATCTCCGTTACAGCGATGAATTCGCCGGCCTTTGATCATTGACGGCGTCGCAGTTTGTATTTTTGACTAAGCTAGCCTTGAGCATTATTATACATACTAAGGAGCTTCTTGGATGTCTAAATCTCTTAACAAGAAGGATGTGAAGGAGGTGAATTTTTGCCCCCAATATGAAGGCGGCACCTACTTTGTTTTTGGATGATTTGAAAATGCTCGATATGATTGCAACCTGTTTTTGGTCGCACCTGCACATCCCGCATGTAGTCCATCCTTAAATTTCTCGATAACAGCTAGCCTGAGCTCACAGTTTTCTGTATCGCTGTGGTGTCTTTATTGTCTCGCGGGTAGTGTCTCTTTCGTGAAGACATGGAGTGACTGTGGTTCACTGAATCTCTCTAATCGTAGTTCCAAAGCAAATGTATTGTGTAGTATCTGCCAGGTGCAAATTAATTTCACCGCCATCTGCTTCGACTAAACTCTCCGTTTCGCGACCTCATACGGCCTCAAACACCTGCCAAGAATTCTTGAAATTACTGAGGCGACAGAATTTTCGAACACTCTACGAAAAAAGCCGAAGCGCTGGTTTGCTTTCATTAATGCCTTTTCAGTCTGCCTCAAACAACCGAGGTCATCTTGAACAAACACTCCGAGGTCGTGCTCATGATTAACACGCTGTGGAACTTGTGGTCCAAGGCGGTAGTTATGAGTACTCTGATACCGTATGCTGATAATTTTGCATGTGTTGGATTTAATTGCAGCAGGTTCCCGATAGACCATGTGTACGCTTGGTCCAGGTCATCCTATAAACATGTGTGGTCCATCGACGTAGCAATAATACGCCATGTCTTTAGATCATCGACAAATAGCAGACCGTTTAAAGAAAGCACGCTCGGGAGATCAAGTATGAAGACCAGGGACTGGCGTGGCACAAGTACGAGCTCTGCGGTTCGCAGCACTGAACTTCGATTGGTTCCGATCTAGTGCTACGAACAAGCACATAATAGTTTTAATCTTCTCTGGATTTACATAAATGGCGCAATGCTCGGATTGCGGTAACCTAAATGATAAGTGTACGGAAAAATTGTAGGGTCCGTTATTGCGCCTTTATACCTAGGTCGGTCTCCTGGTGAGGGTATCTGCTTCACCACACATAATAGTGAATATCAGTGTCATTTACAGTACTATGTCGGCATATTAAAACGGCGCGGAAATACATTTTTGAAGTACCCATGTAGATAACTTCAAATACATCTAAATTTGCGCGCCATGCACTAGGAACTTGCACGGTGGTGAATGCTGGTCTCAGTAGGCCTTCGCAGAACACAGTAGATTGTCAGCATGTCCAACAGAACACCATTTGATGCAAGTTAATGTTCACCATAAAATGCGTAAAATCAGATTTGTGCAGTCAGATTGCGACCGGCTACAATGGTCCCGGAACGTTGTACACATCAGTAACAATGTTCTCCAGATCATCACTAACTGAATGCGTAATTCAGGAAGCGTTCTGACAGAAGACTACACGGATATCGGGTTAAAGTATGCACAAACATGAACAAAGAGTTTTCCGAGTTGTTTTGACTTCTGCCAATAAAGCAGAAGCCGTCCAGTTATCGACAGCTCGCCTCCGGAATAAGTCATGTTCCATCCGTCTATTCCCGTCTATTCCGTTTAGCAAGTGCAGACAAGCGAAGCACAACTTAGAAGGAAACCGGAAGGAATTCGAAACAAGGACCATTCTTGTACACGGCGTTTCCGAGGCAAGAAGTCATGATGTGCGCAAAGAGACCACACACTACCAGGAACAATGGCGGTACATTTGTGAGTCCCTCCCTCTGGAAAACATCATATGGCATACAATTTCGCGGCTGTGCCGATCGTCAAACTACAAGGGATGTGGCCCGAGGATTGTGATAGTGGTCCTTCAATATAGACAAATGTCAGCAATCGTAGTGAAGGGATGTTATGCTGCAGCAGCAGCCTTTCTCCCGAGCTTCGTATCAAATCAGCATTTACTTAGCAAACACACGTAAGTAGTCACTTAGTCATGCCACTTAGCGACAAGAATTCGAATGACTTCAATCAACTAACCAAATAAAAAACAGACAAGCACACCTCATGCATTATATACACAGAGAAGCAATGAGGTAATGGTAGGGTGCATGAATCAGACACAGATGATTTCGTCATCCCCCTATCAAAAAAACGATAAGTTGGCGACCTTTCATCGTTCGGTACAACCTTTTATACAAAACACCCATACCACGATTGATTGCTAAAAGCAGCGAAACTTTCCTGCATGTATATCAGTGCACAGGTTCTTCTGAACAAGATTGTTTAACTGTGGCTACGTCAAGGGTCACATGCCTGAGATCTCATATTCGTTACGAAAACTTTGGTGAAATCAGAAATTACCGATACCGAAGTAGCGATAAATGATATGTCATTTCTCCGAAACGAACGATCAAGCAAAGGCAAAGGGCGTAATGTTATACTGCCGCAACGACCTGCAGTGCGAACCCGTGGATGATCCGAAAACACTTATGATAGACTCACTCTGGTGCAGTCTACCATTGAGACACAACAACACCTGCCTTTTGGCCATTGTTTATCCTCCCCCAATGTCCACCCCGGAGATGGCTTCCGCTTGGCATTATCCTTGGGAATGGGCTTACAGACATATCCTTATCTCAGATGACTTCAATATTTATGATTTGGTAGTTGCAGTATCACTCAACGAGCAGTTTAAAACCGAGCTGCAAGTGTAGATTACATGCAATCCGCTCTTCAGCCATGTCAGTTCACCCACCCGAATCAGAGTCCGAAACACACCATCTGTGCTTCATTAATGTTCACGCACGAAGAGATCATAGTTGAGAAACCAAGGCTGGAGAGCCAAATGGGGCGGGGCGACCACTTAACCATAATTTACGACTTTGTGTGTTATAAGAAGTATCCACACGAACTTCCTAATTTGTTTCAGAAGATCACCCAATAGGACATGATGGCAGAACTTTGATGAGATGCTAGCTGGGATTTTCCAGGCGACTGTTCCATTGACAATTTTGGATGGAGTTTCACGGCAAGTTTATTGATCTGATTAAATTTGCATCGGTCAACAATCCAGTTCGTTCAGTGTGAGCATCAACATACAAACGGAGCGGAATCCGAAAACACATGAAGGTAACAGAAGCTGCATGGTATGTGTATGGAGCGAACTCTAGCCTTAACAACTGGAGTAACTATGTTGTATATCGTAATAACTGTACCACACTTATGCGCGAGGACAAATTAGTACGCCCGTAGAATCTAGCGGAAAGGTTTTGTGTTAAAAATAGCTTCTGTACAGACATGTGAACAGCCTCCTGAATGTGAGAGGTTGTGTTCCTCCACTAATATCAGTGGATGGATGCGCTCAAACCACCGAGGATGCAGCCCCCTTTCTACCGCCACAACATGCTCCAATTTTCCAACGTGCTACCACCACGTGTAACATAACTGTCTTATTATCCTAGATGTCAGTATTTACGAATATCACATTTAGTTCAGCGACAATTTTGAGGAAGCTGCTCTCGTTGCGTATCCATAATTCCCCCTGATTAGCTGCAGGTGGCAGTTAGGAGGATAGCTGAACCGCTAACGAGCTTTTTCTAAAGATGCCTGGAAGAACAGCAGATCCCTAGCATGTGGAAGCAATGCATCATTACACCAAGTATCAAAAGTGGTATCCGTTCAGAGCCACCTAACTAGCGCCCAGTGATTTACTCCCCGGTGCTCTTAAAGATGAAGGAATCCAGCACAGCTTAGGCTGTAATGAGCTACTTCGAATGGTCCGACGTCATAGCCCCGGAGGAACACGTATAGCTCCAGCGTCGGTCATGTACCCCCTACCTGCCGCTTGCCCGTGGCAATTGAATCGAGATGGCTGACAGTGGGACCAGCATTGGTGTCAACTACCTAGAGCTTAGCTGTTCGGCGCAGTCCTTGAAGGCGTCCAAAACTGCGGACCAACATGTTGGTCTATTGCACAGGACATTCGTGAGGTTCGATCCCTCCATCTTCCCAAAATGGTCAATGCGTATGTGAGGCTCCATGTAGAGTAAGCGATCCAGGCTTGGTAACCGTGGTTAAAATGCGACATAGTTGCACTGGAGCCCGCACAGCGGCGGGAAAACAAAAAGGTGTAGGGGTTGTCCCACCTGCAATACCATAGGCGACTGAATACTGAGTGTACGGTGGAAGATATCGCCGTCTACTGGGTGACTTCATCCTTAGGTTCCAAATTTGAAAAACCCGGTCACGCTTGCTGCCACCTTCTAAAGCTCAGCTGCAACAGAGAATTTTAAGGGTTATATATGGCAACTTTCCAACTAATACAGTCGCCTTGTGTGCCGCCGGAATTATCTTTTCCTTTGTGTTTGTCACCCGTGGAACGCTGTTTCGACTTTTGTCCTTTCCGCGCCTACGTTAGCCATTTTAAAAGACGACTCGATGCCGCTTTACGTCATTTACATTACTTGATTTGATTTCCATTCATCGAGTGACGACAAGGCGCAGACAAACATCGTGCTCACCAACCCCACGAAATCGGGGTAGACAGCTCTTCCCATGTGTTAACGTGGCTAATATGTTGAGTCCACAGATGTGCTTTTCACTTTTCTGTAACTTCATTGTAGTCATGTTATTCCCACGAACCATCCCACGGGATTTGTCAAGCCTTGGTATTATTATCCATATTATACCATTGTTCTCTTGTTCCATTTATTTCCTGGGGGCTATCTTACACTGAGATAACTAGCGGAAGCTGCTGATAACTTGCAGGTTATTTTCATTTAAAAATACTCTAAATCCTGTAGTTGAACTTACGACATCTATCTCGTCTTATAGCACCACACTTAATTCCAAGTATGACGACTAAGCATTTTGGAACTGGACAAGTCTGACATTAGACCCAAAGTTCTCGAAACCTGCACCACAGCAGGTTATGCTCACTGCGGCAGCGATTATACTGCCATTCCCATATTTGTTTTGACAAAGCAGCATGTAACTCCAACCGGGTTGCAAATACTCAAAAGCATTTACTATTTCTCGACTAGAGGAAGCCAAATCCGGCCAATAATGACGACGAATGTCGCTGCTGAATTATTAAGTTGCCGATGGCCAGTGTTGGGTTCTACAAATAAGCTATTATTTTTTGGTCGACACAGGTGCGGAAATAAGCAATATACTACGAACTCCATAATATTGCGCCCCGCAGTCAGTCGAATTCCACTTACAAGAGGTTTACCAGAATAAAATAGCGAGCTACTTATAGCAACTCCCTAATCTTAGAGTTGCCTTGTGATAAAACTTTTCTTGCGTGCTTACCATCGATTTCCTGAACAGCTTTGGCCTAACGGTTGAGTTACTTTGCAGGAAGGTATTCGATGATAGCAAATATTTATCAGTCCTTTGCCAGCTTGCTACTGTTAATATCGACAAACTTCGCATATTCATTCTCAACCGTACACATTACTCGTCTTTGCTGTAACAATTTCCGAATGAATAAAGACACGGCTGAGCTCAAACATTGGTTCGTCATCATATCGTCATAACGGGTCCACCTGTGTCAGCCAAACCGAGGCGCCTTGAACCTGAAAAACCGCGAGTTGCAAAAGGAGCACATGCTCAATCGCGGCACTATCCGCCGCGTCCCTATTAAGCTGGAATCACAACCCACTGGTGATTAGCATCCACGCGGCGATGATTGCGTAAACAAATGTGTTGCCGTCCTTGATTAATACATTATTCTGCTTATACAAGATTTTTCACGGATAGTAACCGGAAAGTTTTCACGTTCCAAAATAGATCTTGTTCGAGCTTATCATCAAAGCTTAATGAAATTTGAAGAAGTTGCCAAAACGGCCCTTGCTAGGTCTTTCAGGTTATGCGATTGCATCCGTATGACTTTCGGTCTCCGCAATGCCGCATAGGGTTTTCAGCTTTTCATGGACCGGGCACTTCGTGACCTAGACTTCCTATTTGTCTAAATCGACGACGTCTTATAAGCCATTGCTACGCCAAAAGAGATCCTGCGCAACAACGAATATATTTAAAATGTTTCGAGCAACTAAGAGTAACCAGTGTTTCTGATAAATGTGTGCTTAGCTGTTCATACCTTGATTTCCTTGGCCACAGGATTGACAGTAAAGCACCAATTTTATCCCTGAGGAGACCCAACCAACCATAGACTATTCAGTGCCTTAATATGTTAATAAATTACGCTGCTTTTTTGCTATGGTCATTTATAAATGAAGATCCATTCGCAATTGTGCTGCCTAAAGGCAACCCGAGGGAGTAGAAGCCTACACCGGAAGCCGAGGCAAGCTTTACTTCCTTGCCCCGTCAGTCATTTTAGTCTTTCCGCGAAGCAGGTTGTTATCTATTCTTGACACACCACAAGCATTTTGTCTACCCTTTTCTTGCTGCTTTTGACCGTTAAGGACATAGACTTAATACCGCACGACAAAAGCTGACACACTCAAACCGCCGGTTATCTGTCATAACAACAGGTGTGCGTGTTTTGACTAGTTTGTGTGTCACGTGCCCGCCTAGCCCACATAAAATAGTGCAAAAGTTTGTGAGTGTAATTGCCACAGCGACTGTTTGGATGTACAGCGCTGTAAACGACCACAGTACAGCCGGCATTCCATACATGCTAGAGTCTTGAAGGTCGGAATAGTGTGTTCGAAATGCACTAGATCTTTACATCCGAAATGTAAAAGAACATCCGTCCAGGTTGTCCGGCATGTAAATAAATTTTCCGATGCATTTCGGTTTTGTTTATTATGTTAAGGAAATCCAGTTGTCAGCTTTTTATGTGTCCTGATAAATATTACCAAAGGTTGACTGAGACAAACGCGCAGTTATTGGATCCTAAGAACGGAAGAAAATATAGTCAAACTGACACCACAAACAAGCAACACGAACTCCGCCTCTAGGCAGAGGTATAGAGCTAGACACATCAACCGTACTGCAGCGTATGTGACTCCAAATATCGGGCTCATCTTACTCCCAAAAGCAAACAATCATCTAGGATGTGTGCTTTCACTCACTTCAGCTACGCAGCCCACATCTAGCCAGTGACAAACGTGGCAGCCCTGAGTTCATCAAAGGTCGAGAAAAACTGGGCATCGGACGCATCAGTTAACTCCTTGTAAAGTGGGGCAAACACCACCGGCTCCTGTAAAAGCACCTTGCAACGTTAGGGTGAAGCAGCTTCCACATCCAACCAACGAATTTAAGACGGTATCCATTGATACTCTCAAACCCGCAACCGAGAGAAGAAAGCACGGCGCTCCAAATGTTGTGTGTACTCACGTTGTGGAGTTGCAGTCCAGATCCATAAAGTGGAAGGTGACCGATGACCATAATCAGTAGAATTTCATTTGTAGCAGGACTAGCATTTCGGTCAACTCCACGACACCAAGGCGCTTCGTATGTCATCCAAGTTCCTTTCATTACGGTAAACGTGGACTTCTCCCGGTGACACTGATTTCCGCTGATGGCATAGGGGCCGTTCCACTTTCTTGGATTCAGCTTCGTAACTCATCACACGAGGTGCGCATTCTTCCGGAAATCTCTTGCAAAGAACTTTTGAGAGAGGTGGTCAACCGTGCTGAAGTTCTTAAATCTGACTAAATCAAACGATTATTGTCTACGGCGTTTATAAGCGGAGATACACGAGTGGGAGCAATGGTGTTACATTCGCCAGAAACTCACCCTTGGAAACATCGTTCCAACGCAGTTGACAAGAATGCCAGTTTTACCCAACCACAATGGGAACGGTCACCGTTTGCTGATGGGACACTTTAGTCTGAGCTAATGGCACCGCTTATATTGGATTACTGGTATAATTGCCGCAAGTTACTGCTAAGAAAATTCAGTTAAAGTAAGCGGGTGCAGGTGCACGGTGGGGCCAATACTAATAGGAGATGAACAAACTAATGAAAAATTCCCTCGTGCAACTCTGTGAATGAACTGATTTGATGGTAACGTTTACATCCTACGGTATATGACTAAACACTGTGGTCAATCAGAGTCGGGACAGCCGAAAGCAGTCAGATAAACCGACCGAACTTCAACTGCCAATGGTTTTGCAAAGAAAGCGGCTTGTAGCCGACCTATCAACGGTTGGCACAATCTTCAAGCTCAGTACAACGCCCTTTGATTCCCTTTTGGTTACTGAGAAACTGGCATACTAACGCGTAGGGTATTATTGGTAGGTTGGTCGAGCTCCGTCACCGTCAGACATGTTAACAAACGACTTCTGTTGCCAGATGGATAGTTCCGGTTAATCTCGGTCCAGCTAACATTTCGGCGGAAGTATTCCAGACTGTGGTGCATCCTCGCTTCGCAAACATTCGCCCTATAAATTGCCACAACTAAAAAACACTCTGAAGTGACGGATAGGACGCCACTAAATAAAGACACCGCCTTACCAAATGTGAAGAGCTTGTGCATTGTGCGAACCTAAACCACATCAGTGCTCTCATCTGATCCTTTCCTAGCTTGGCGAATTCACAGAACAAGCTCACAAGTTCAAAGTAATAGTAACAGATTCAGTCAACACGATGACTTACATATACATGCATATACATACAACAAATATATATATATATATATATCCATAGATCCAGTTTATACCCGTGAACGTGTAACATTGCTGTATCATTACTGATGTCATGTGTTTGTACTACCGTGATGGTACCTTAGAAGGCTTGTCTTTAACCACCGGGTTTTAATCAGTTATTTACTTATATATTTAATGATCACGGAACCATGCTTGTACTGTGAAACCGCCGTCTCTAAAATCGCTCTACCCAGTACGTCACTGCTCCGGAAGGATAGAAAGGGTAGGGAAGGGTTAATGATCATTTATACTGGTGAGCCCGAATTTGGCCGCTGTCGATGCCAGAGCACTAGTCATGGTGCTGCAACTCATCCGCGTTGTGTGAAAACAACGCACAGTCGTCAGCAAACAGCAACGGATAGTTGTCTCACAGACTAGAGTTCTCGCACCGAAACGACGGATGTTCAGCAACCACCCATCATGACGGTGCTCCACACGAACACCGTAAGCACAAGCCGCATCAAAAGCACAAGACAACATTGCATGAGGACAGATATTAAAACAGGGCAGGAGCTAAGACACAGCCTTGCTTCACACCATGTGAACAACTGTTAAGTCATCACGATGTCTCTCCACTCAGCTGCACCCTCGCTCGCATACCACTGTGCAGACATTCAATTAAACTTACAAACTTACGCGGGCAACCAAACTTACCCAACACCAGCCACATGCCTCGCGGTTCCCCGTATCAAATGCCTTGGTGAAATCAACAAAAAAGCGAGTACAAAGGCTGGTGTCGTTCTCTGCACTTCTCTTGCAACTGACGAGCCGCAAACACCATATCTATAGTGCTGCGACCGAAGCGGAATCCACATTGCTCTTCCGCCACGTTTGGTTCCACAATCTGACTCACGAGGCGATTGAGCAGGATTCGGGCAATCACCTTGCCCACACAACTCAGCAAGTTGATGCCACGATAATTCGTGCAACATTGCTTGCTCCCATTGCCGTTGTACAGTGGTAGCACAAGGGCATCCTTCAGCTCAGCAGGCACCTCCTCAATCCACACACGTTGCACCAAGTGGTGCAGCGCAGTCAACAACGCGGGTCCACCGTGTTTCAATACTTCAGGTGGGATCCCGTCACCTCCGGCACATTTGCCGTTTCGCAGCTGAGCAAGTGCTCTCTGCGTCTCATCCAGTCTCGGCGTATCCGCCAGATCCGCCTTCACATCGTGCTGCTTCAGGCCATTCAATGTAGGCCAGTCGATCTCTGAACGGTTGTTCAAGAGACAGTCAAAGTGTTTCCGCCAGACCTGCATTATGTCTGCAGTCTGGGTGCAGGTAGCGCCTGAACTACCATCGATCAGTGTCCTCAGCGGCTCCAATCTCGGTCCATACACCGCCTTCAAGGAGTCAAAGAATTCCTTGTGTTGACGGCGTTCGGCGTAGCATTCCATCTGCTTCGCCTTCTCCGTCCACCATGCATTTTTAATGCGACGGAGCTCTCGGGTCAGTCGCCGTCGAAGTTTGCGAAACTGACTACTCTTCCCCAAGTCACTGGGGTCTGCAACATGTGCAGCAAATGCTGCATTCTTCTCTGACACCAATGCGTCAATCGTCACATTGTTGTCATCAAACCAATCAGGCCGCTTACAGTTTGCGCGCCCGATGGTCTCCTCCGCAGCAGCTGTCACCTGGTCGCGAATGTGGTGCCACAGGTCGCCCACTGTGGCTATACAGTCCACATCACCACACAGGCGTGCAGCCATCGCCTTCTCCAGCTCAGTACGTTTCGCCACAGTACCGAGGGAGAGAATGTTAAATTACGCCGATTCACGGCGGGAGTGCAATACATCGATTTACGAAAATATATGTACAGTTTGGTCCGAACCAAATTTGTGATCAGTGCCACACTCAGCTCCACGCAGTACACGTGTCATGCGCACTTCACGCATATCACGCTGACGTACGATGACATAGTCGAGCAGGTGAGCGTGACCACTCCGTGGGTGCATCCAAGTTGCTTTATCACTCGCACTCAGTGCAAACCGAGTGTTCGTGATCGTCAGGCCGTGAGTGGCACACAGTGAGAGCAGCCTGTCACCGTTCGCATTCGCTGAACCAATGCCATGCGCACCGATAACATCTGTCCACGCTGATGCATCACGCCCAACGCGCGCATTGAAATCACCCAGCAGAAATAGTCGGTCGCTCCTCGGCACAGACCGTATCACGGAGGATAGCTCAGTGTAGAACTGATCACGCGTGTCATCAGGATAACACATGGTCGGACCGTACGTGCTTATAAAAGTAGGCAAACTTACCTCTTCCGAGTCGTAGGCGAACAGTCATCAGTCGCGCGCTGATGCCCGTTGGTTCACCCACCAGCTGGCCATTCAGGCGATCGGATATTGCAAATCCGACCCCATGTTCACGTGGTGCTGAGGCGGCGTTGCCCACCCAGTAGAATGTGTAGCCAGCACCTGCTTCATGTAACTTACCTTGCTCAGCGAGCCGAGTTTCACTGAGCGCCGCAATATCGATGTGGTAGCGCGCCAGCTCCATTGCGACCAGTGCAGTGCGTCGCTCCGGGCGCTCGCTGGAGTTCCGGTCCAGTAGTGTGCGCACGTTCCAGCACCCGATGCTGAGTGCTTTGCGCGCAGGCATACGATTGCATGGTGGGCAATCGCACGCGAGGTGGTTGTACTTCGGAGGTTTGTTTGAGGGACTCCACCCGGAGCCTTTGGCTCAATAGCCTGACCAACAAGGCAGTGGGTGGTTTGGAGGTTCGCTTGAGGGACCCCACCGGAGACTTTGGCTCAATGGCCTGACCCACAAGGGCAGGGAGAGCAGATCCAGCTCGGGAATGTGATTGCAGAGACAGATGGGGATCTGCTTGACGGCCGTCACACGCAGCCTTTGAGGTTCTGGAACAGTTATCATATGTTTTGCGACCGTAATTGGATACGCACCTGCGACCACGGCCAGACGCAGGTGGGTTTTTGGCGGGTTTGCACCAATTTGACCAGGGGCTGCCTGGCTTGAGGCGGGCAGTAGCAAACCATTGAACACCCGGAGGTGTCCTCCCACCGTCAGAGACAATGCGTGGCGCTCGTGCTCTACGCCAATCGAGCTGTGAGCATATAACCCGTAACCTGTTGTCTCCCATGGCTAGGTTTTACGGGAAGTGGGCCATCGACCACTTCCTAACCTCCGGAGAGGATGGACTAGGATACTGCCAGGGCGCCCACACCTGACAGGAGAACGACTCGGGTCCTCAGCCAAAGCCTTCGATTAAATGAACATCCGAAAGGCAGCGGGTCTAGCACATGGTCAGTTAGCTGACTCATGCGGATTGGTGTCCTGGATCTTAGCAGGGAGAAGGGCGAAACCTAACTCCCACCCAGCGGTCGCCACTTGGAGGCGCCCAGGACATGAGACTATGGCGCAACAGTAGCAGCAGTGGGTAGACCATCTGTCAGGATCTAGCCACCACCAGCCTCAGCGCACCATAGGCTCTCCGCCACATACATACATACATACATACATACATGGTTGGCGGCATCCGGTTTCGGATTTGCCTGTCACTGTGGCAAGCCACAGGACGCCTGCGCCTACAGAGGGACCATGGGATGGCTTGCGCTGCACCACCCACAGCTCCAACCACATACCCCATATCCAGTGTAAACCCGAAGGAATAAGACCGGGAGGCATGCGGATGGAACCACGTTTCATCAACGGAGCCGGCCCACACTCCTTCACAGGCAAACACAAGCACGCTGTATTTGGGTAATCAACCGCACACAAGGCGGTGGCTGGACCGTAGTCCGCTCCACACTGAGTGCATGGAACCGCTCTTTGAGCCTAGCACGGCCACAAGGACCGTGCACCCCATACCCTCCAGCAACGACCAACTGTCTCCTGGAGCCAGTATGAACGATGTAGTGGGTAATAGACAGGTAGGCACCTTGTCAACATACACATCAATCGCACCCATACCAGGGATATCAAACAACAGCCATTCACTTGAAACGACAAGCTGAAATAAAATAAATCCAATAATGCATACAGATACGGTGGCATAACTCTTCGCTAAATTACCATATGAAGTAAGTTGGTTAGCAACAAATCCGTGATAAGTAAGAAATGTCCACAAGTTACTTAAAATGCTACAAACGCAACAAAGTTACCGAAGATAAGCGCAATTAGTGTAAGCAACGTGGCCAGTTAATAGAACATATTCAGGTAGGCAGAACAAACCAAATAAAGTGGAATGAAATTTATCCAGCTCAAAAAGACCTAGTTTAAGTGTAAGTTGGTGCAGCCCAACTGCGGTGAAGATGCATCAAGAATGCAACTTCAGCCTCAGCATGGGTCACGAGCGCATGATACATGGTTAGCACCATTCGGTTTCGGGTTTGCCTGTCACTGTGGCAAGCCACAGGACGCCTGCACCTAAAGAGGGACCATGGATGGCTTGCGCTGCACCACCCACAGCTCCAACCACACACCCCATATCCAGTGTAAACCCAAAGGAATAAGATCGGGAGGCATGTGGCTTGGAGCCACGTTTCATCAACGGAGCCGGCCCACACTCCTTCACAGGCAAACACAAGCACACTGTATTTGGGAATCAACCGCACACAAGGCGTTGGCTGGACCGTAGTCCGCTCCACACTGAGTGCATGGAACCGCTCTTTGAGCCTAACACGGCCACAAGAACCGTGCACCCCGTCCCCTCCAGCAACGACCAACTGTCTCCTGGAGCCAGTATGAACGATGTAGTGGGTAATAGACAGGTAGGCACCTTGTCAACATGCACATCAAGCGCAGCCACACCGGGGATATCAAACAACAGCCATTCACTTTAAACGACAAGCTGAAATAAAATAAATCCAATAATGCATACAGATACGGTGGCATAACTCTTCGCTAAATTACCATATGAAGTAAGTTGGTCAGCAACAAATCCGTGATAAGTAAGAAATGTCCACAAGTTACTTAAAATGCTACAAACGCAACAAAATTACCGAAGATAAGCGCAATTAGTGTAAGCAACGTGGCCAGTTAAGAGAACATTATTCAGGGAGGCAGAACAAACCAAATAAAGCGGAATGAAATTTAGCCAGCTTAAAAAGACCTAGTTTAAGTGTAAGTTGGTTTAGCCCAACTGCGATGAAGAAGCACCAAGAGTGCAACATCAGCTCAGCATGGGGCTGTCATGGTTGGCGGCATCCGGTTTCGGATTTGCCTGTCACTGTGGCAAGCCACAGGACGCCTGCGCCTACAGAGGGACCATGGATGGCTTGCGCTGCACCACCCACAGCTCCAACCACATACCCCATATCCAGTGTAAACCCGAAGGAATAAGACCGGGAGGCATGCGGATGGGAACCACGTTTCATCAACGGAGCCGGCCCACACTCCTTCACAGGCAAACACAAGCACGCTGTATTTGGGGAATCAACCGCACACAAGGCGGTGGCTGGACCGTAGTCCGCTCCATACTGAGTGCATGGAACCACTCTTCGAGCCTAACACGGCCACAAGAACCGCGCACCCCGTCCCCTCCAGCAACGACCAACTGTCTCCTGGAGCCAGTATGGACGAGGTAGTGGGTAATAGACAGGTAGGCACCTTGTCAACATGCACATCAAGCGCAGCCACACCGGGGATATCAAACAACAGCCAAAAACTTGAAAGAGAGAGAAAGAAGAAGAGAAAAACTCGATTAATGCATAAGGAAACGGTGACATAAACCTTAATTAAATAGCATACGTAATAAGTTGTTTACAAACAAATCCTAGCTAAGTGCACGCGGTCAGGAAGTATAGTTCACGGAATGCCACGAACACAAAAATGTTATGGAAATCGAATACAATTGGCTGAAGCTATGTGTGCAAGTTAATGGAATAGAGTACATGGAGATATTCATATGAGAATGGAAAGCATTAGGCACAAACTGTAAACCCACCACCTGAAATAGAGAGACTTAGCATGCATGCACGCGGTTAGTAAATCGAAATCAGCGTGCCTACAAACGCTGCGCCGGCTCGTCGTAATTCTCTGCAGGACCCGTCGTCGCTTCTGTAGTGGCCCCAAATGGCACAGCGCATTGCCCACTAGACATTTATCCACTAGACATTTATATGAGAAAGAAAGAAAGGCATTAGGAGGGAACCGAAAACCCACCACCTGAAATAAAGAGACTTAGCATGCAAGCATGCGTTAGTAAATCGAATTCAGCGTGCCTACAAACGCTGCGCCGGCTCGTCGTAATTCTCTGCAGGACCCGTCGTCGCTTCTGTAGTGGCCCCAAAGGACCTAGCTCATGGCCCACTAGACATTTATATGAGAAAGAAAGGCATTAGGAGAGAACCGAAAACCCACCACCTGAAATAAAGAGACTTAGCATGCAAGCATGCGGTTAGTAAATCGAATTCAGCGTGCCTACAAAACGCTGCGCCGGTGCTGCCTACGTTCACTGCGGGACCCGTCGTCGCTTCGGCAGTGGTCCCGAGTGACCTCTCTCATGGCTCACTAGGCCTGCCTGACTAAGGCACTCGCGACCGCATGTTCTACAACACAATGCGCTCGATGTCGATGGAGTACAATTCATCGGTGCTTGCCGCTTCCGCACTTGCCGCTTCTTCTCTGCATGCATGAGGGCTTTCTCCCGCACCTCACCAACTGCCTTCGTGATTAGATCGCGCCATGCACGCCGATCAACCGCCTTCGATTCCCATGATCTGCAATCAAGATTAGAACGTGTGAGGCTCACTTTAATCATGTCCTGGTAACGTAACTTGGGTTTCCCAGCATGCCGCTTTCCTATACTCAGCTGACCGTATAAAAGTTGTTTCGGTATTCGCGTCGAATCCATACGGCTCACATGACCGAGCCATCTCAGGTGTCGCAGTAAAAGTATGCAGTCCACTGCATACATCCCACTTCGGCGCAACACTTCCGTGTCTGCAACTCTGGCGCCCCAGCCGATCCGCAAAATTCGTCGCACACACTGCTGATGGAACCGCTCGAGATATCGCACATCCCGACGGTACATGGTCCACGTTTCACTGCCGTATAGAAGAACGGACAGTACCACGGATTTGTACACCATCAGCTTCGTGCCAATGCTAAGCTGATGGTTGTTCCACACTCGGTACTCAAGCTTCCCGAATGCCGCTGCTGCCTTTGACGCGAGATTACGCAACTCAAAGTGTAGCTGTTGATCAGTCGATATCACACTCCCAAGGTAGCAGAAGCGGAATGTGATTTCCAATACTTCAGCACCAATGCTGATTTGCAGCAATATTGAAGATTGCACCTCCGGTGAAGGTTGAAACAGACAGAGAGTTTTGCTTGTGTTGATGGTGAGACCGAATTTGGTCGATGTCTCAGCCAGAGCACTAGTCATGTGCTGCAACTCATCCGCGCTGTGTGAAAACAACGCACAGTCGTCAGCAAACAGCAACATACGGAATAGTTGTCTCACAGACTAGAGTTCTCGCACCGAAACGACGGATGTTCAGCAACCCACCATCAATACGGTGCTCCACACGAACACCGTAAGCACAAGCCGCATCAAAAGCACAAGACAACATTGCATGAAGATAGATATTAAACAGGGCAGGAGCTAACACACAGCCTTGCTTCACACCAGAGACAACTGCAAAGTCATCAGAGGTCTCTCCACTCAGCTGCACCCTCGCTCGCATACCACTGTGCAGACATTCAATTAAACTTACAAACTTACGCGGGCAACCAAACTTACCCAACACCAGCCACAGTGCCTCGCGGTTCACCGTATCAAATGCCTTGGTGAAATCAACAAAAAGCGAGTACAATGGCTGGTGTCGTTCTCTGCACTTCTCTTGCAACTGACGAGCCGCAAACACCATATCTATAGTGCTGCGACCCGAACGGAATCCACATTGCTCTTCCGCCACGTTAGGTTCCACAATCTGACTCACGAGGCGATTGAGCAGGATTCGGGCAATCACCTTGCCCACACAACTCAGCAAGTTGATGCCACGATAATTCGTGCAACATTGCTTGCTACCTTTGCCCTTGTACAGTGGTAGCACAAGGGCATCCTTCAGCTCAGAGGCACTTCCTCCTCAATCCACACGCGTTGCACCAAGTGGTGCAGCGCAGTCAACAACGCGGGTCCACCGTGTTTCAATACTTCAGGTGGGATCCCGTCACCTCCGGCACACTTGCTGTTTCGCAGCTGAGCAACTGCTCTCTGCGTCTCATCCAGTGTCGGCCTGTCCGCCACACTCACCTTCACATCGTGCTGCTTGAGCCTGTTCAATGTAGGCCAGTCGATCTCTGAACGGTTGTTCAAGAGACAGTCAAAGTGTGACAGTCAAAGGTCTTTCGCCAGATCTGCATTATCTCTGCAGTCTGTGTGCAGGTAGCGCCTGAAGTACCATCGATCAGCGTCCTCAGCGGCGCCATCCTCGGTCCATACACCACCTTCATGGAGTCCAAGTATTCCTTGTGTTGGCGGCGTTCGGCGTAGCATTCCATCTGCTTCACCTTCTCCGTCCACCATGCATTTTTAATGCGACGGGGCTCTTGGGTCAGTCGCCATCGTATTTTGCAGAACTGACTACTCTTTCCCAGGTCACTGGAGTCTGCCAAATGTGCAGCAATTGCTGCATTCTTCCCCGACACCAATGCGCCAATTGTCGCATTGTTGTCATCAAACCAATCAGGTCGCTTACAGTTTGCGCGCCCGATGGTCTCCTCGGCAGCAGCTGTCACCTGGTCACAAATGTGGTGTCACAGGTCGCCCACTGTGACTATGCATTCCACATCACACAGGCGTGCAGCCATCGCCTTCTCCAGCTCAGTACGTTTCTCTACAGTACCGAGGGAGAGAAGGTTACATTTACGCCGATTCCCGGCGGGTGTGCAATACATAGGTTTATGAAAAGATGTATATATACAGTTCGGTGCGCACCAATTTGTGATCAGTGCCACACTCAGCTCTACGCAGTACACGTGTCATGCGCACTTCACGCATATCACGCTGATGTACAAGGACACAGTCGAGCAGGTGAGCGTGACCACTCCGTGGGTGCGTCCGGGTTGCTATATCACTCGCACTCAGTGAAAATCGAATGTTCGTGATCGTCCGGCCGTGAGTGGCACACAGTGAGAGCAGCCTGTCACCGTTCGCATTCGCTGAACCAATGCCATGCGAACCGACAACATCTATCCACAAGGATGCATCACGCGCAACGCGCGCGTTGAAATCACCCAGCAGAAATAGTCGGTCGCTGCTCGGCACAGACCATATCACAGAGGATAGCTGAGTGTAGAATTGATCACGCGTGTCATCAGGATAACACATGGGCAGACAGTAAGGGCTTATAAAAGTGGCAAAATTACCTCTCACTAGTCGTAGGCGAACAGTCATCAGTCGCGCGTTGATGCCTGTTGACTCACCCACTAGCTGGTCATGGAGGCGATCGGATATTGCAAATCCAACCCCATGATCACGTGGTGTCGAGGCGGCGTTGCCCATCCAGTATAATGTGTAGCCAGCACCTGCTTCATGCAACTAACCTCGCTCAGCGAGCAGAGTTCCACTGAGCGCCGCAATATCGATGTTGTAACTCGCCAGCTCCATCGCGACCAGTGCAGTGTGTCGCTCGGGGCGCGCACTGGAGTTCCCGTCCAGTAGTGTGCACACGTTCCAGCACCCGATGCTGAGTGCTTTGCGCACAGGCAAACGACTGCATTGGTGGGCAATCGCACGCGAGGTGGTCGTTGATCTTCGGAGGTTTGCTTGGGGGACTCCGTCCGGAGATTTGGCTAAATATCCTGACGCACAAGGCAGTGGGGAGCAGATCCAGCTCGGGAATGTGATTGCAGAGTCATATTGGGATCTGCTTGACGGCCGTCACACACAGCCTTGGAGGTACTGGAAATATTTATATTGGTTTTACGACCGTAGTAGGATACACCTGTGCCCACAGCCGGACGCAGGTGGGTTTTGGCGGGTTTGCACCAATTTCACCAGAGGCTAACTGGCTTGATGCGGGTAGTAGCAAACCATGGAACACCCGGATGTGCTCACCCACCGTCATAGAAAACGCGTGGCGCCCTTGCTCTACGTCAATCGAGCTGTGAGCTTATAACCCGTAGACCTGTTGTCGCCCATGGCTAGGTTTTACGGGAAGAAGGCCATCGACCACTTCCTAACCTCCGAAGAGGATGGACTAGGATACTGCCAGGGCGCCCACACCTGACAGGAGAACGAATCGGGTCCTCAGCCAAAGCCTTCGATTAAATGTACACCCGAAAGGCAGCGGGTCTAACACTTGGTCAGTTCACTGACGCATGCGGATTGGTGTCCAGGATCTTAGCAGGGAGAGGGGCGAAACCCAACTCCCACCCAGCGGTCGCCACAGGGAGGTGTCCAGGACATGAGCCAATGGTGCAAAAGTAGCAGCAGTTGATAGGTCAGCTGTCAGGATTTAGCCGCCACCAGCCTCAGCCCACCATAGTCTCTCCCGTCTTTTATATATATATATATATATATATATATATATATATATATGTAAAATAAGAATTTGAGGGCCGAATCATTGTATACATATTGATCTGAATATTGTTTGATGTTTGATACTAACTTGTTGTCTAACCAATTGTAAGTAGCACCGTAGCTCTTCCGGCATTGACTTTTGGATTGACCCGAGGTGCTATGTGTTGCCCAAGTTCCAAGGCCGATTCTTAAGGAACAGCGGTAATTGCGAACTACTTTTCGAAATGCCGATGCTTGCTCGTTCTTGCACTACTGCAAATAGTTCACTGTCTCCTATAGGTTTCGCATCCGTTGGAATAACTTGCGGGGAGAAAATCATCCTACATTTTGCAGCACAGCCAAACCATTTTACCTTAATCATTGATGTACCAATGCGGCCTGACTGCTTCAACTTTCCGACAGTACTATGGTGCAAACTGTGAACACAGTAATGTCAATCTTACACCAATGACCGTCCAGTAGTCTTTCACAGATATAACTTGCGGAAATGACCATTCCACTTGACTGGTTGCTTGAGTTAGACCGTGCCATCAGTTTTCCATTAATTGTTAGCTAGCTCTAGCAGACAAGAATACGGTAAAGATAAATCCATACTGGATATGCGCATTGAGTGGTCGCTTGCTGATAGGGACTCTAGGACCTGAAGGTCATAAACATGTTGGTCATAGCTTGATAAAATCAAGTCCAGACGCGACGGAGTTGAGTGCTGCGTTATTCGCGTCAGCTGGTATATATGTTGCGCTGCTCCACTTTCTAGTACCAAGTCCACAAAGTTTGTTTTGACCTCGCAATGTCCAGCATGAGTTCGACTTCAGGCCAGCCTACTCGGGAACAATTGAAATCACCCGTGAATAAAATATGTGGACGAGTGATGTGACTTCGGAGATGCGACAACCAATTCAAACAACCGTTTAGTGGAATGCGATAAAATGTACCCACATGCAGCTTCCGGCATCCGAGGTGGAACGAGCACCAGAGCTGCTCACGCAGATCATACTCACATCTATAGACGCTCACAATTCTCCCACATAGGGAGGATCTGATTTAGAGCAAGATGCCACGACGGGCGGTCGACAGTCTATCGTACCCAAAGCATGAGTAGCCAACTAGTTCGATTTCCTGGGCTATCGTCTCAGAATTCAGCCACGTCACTGCTAGTCCCATTACATCTGGCCGCTCAGACGAAACGAACCAACAGAGTACATCATGCTTGTTCATTAGACTACAATTGTTGGCCAAGGCTACAAACAGGCCTCAGCAGGCACCACCGGGCATGCTTGAAGTGTGAGCAACCTATTTATCCTGATTTGTGGAATCTTAGAAACGATCCGGTCAGTTACAATACAGAGATTTGCTTCCAAATCACCATTTCGTCTTATCAGCTCTATGACGGCTGACTAGAGTCGTGCTTTAGTGAAGTCCCTCTTTGCTCGTGTAAAGAAAGAAGTTCGCAATCTCATGTCTGCGTCCAGACCCTTTTTGGATACAATAATTGTCGTAAGGATTCTAGGATGATGGAAAACCTCAGTGAACTCACCCGTCAAGTCACAAATCCTGAGATGTAATTAAAAGAATGAAATCACAACTTCTACTGCAAAAGCAGTGATTCGTTCTCAGACTCATCAGCTCTACCGTTTAAATATTCTACGGACTCACTACCTCCTGCCGACGTCGCAGCATTGCACGGGAAGATAACCCAACCACACTCAGACAAGGTATGTGTACCTGATAGCCTGCCTTCCGCCGCCCTCAAGAGATTTGTCGGTTCTATATCCCGGCTTCTGCCATGGCTATACACAATGTGCTTAATGCAAGGCAAAATCACGGATGGTTGAATGACTGTCAGCATTAGGCCACCACCAAAAAAGGGACGTGTAAGTATAGATTTATTGCGTGCACCTCGGTGTCTTTGAAGGAATTTGAGACAATCGTTCTTGAAGGAATGCTGGCCCAGTCCCATTTGGATGACCAATTTCAGTTTGCCCATAAAGGGTAAGAGACACGAAATGCAGCAATGCTTTCCGTTGTGTTAACCGCAAAGTACTGTTGCAAGATCTACATAAGTCTGGTAATCAGCTTTCCCTAGTATTACTGCTAAAGGATTAGTTTGTCAAACGAACCCACGTCCGTAGATTTGGCAGCTAAAGTTACTCACCATTTACCACAATATCCGGGGCCCTTCAAATACCTATTTTCTCACCATTCTTGTTCACTACTTGTGTTGATCCAATACCTGTCCCAGTACAAACCATTCCGTTTACATGTGCAGATGAAGTCGTCAATGGCGTGAATCATCAAGCCTCGGTCTCCTCAGCCAAGCGACAAAGTTGCTTAAACGAAATAGTGTCATGTTCAAAGTTTCGCTGCTTGACGCTGAGCGCGTCCGAGTGTAATGACGTTCTAGTTACACTACACAAACCAGCTCGTCAATGAAAATGCCATAACTTTCAGCGTGAAGCTGACAGTTTGAGCTTCTGTACGTCAGTCAAGCATCTTGAACTTACACTGGGCCACGATTTGTCGTGGTCACTTTATGTGGATCAGATAATCAACGAAGTCAGGCGACTTTGGTCCTACATCGATCGTTACGATCATCCTACCTACCATAAAATTTGATTTTGAAGTTCACTGATGTGTGCATTCTATCACACCTGATTTATTCTTTACGTGTGGCTTTTCTAGGCCCAAGGTGTAAGCATCTCAAGCTGCTTGACGGATCACTGAAACGTACATTGTTGGAGCGGTATAGCAAAACTAACTTCGGCAAAAACCATTGTACTGATGCAGGTTCATTGGCGCTAAATTTGCTTCAAAAAATACTAACGGATATTAGCCACCCTACCCACACTGCACTTCTCTTCTGCATATCTACCTCGCGTACCAGACAGAAGTAAGGAGCGATATGTGTCCAAACGAACGCTTACGGTTCATTGATCATTCTTCATTTACCTAGATTTCCATTTGACCAAAACGCTTTTAATCAAGAACTTGTCGGTAATTTATGCTAGCAGGGATGTTTTCACTGAGCTTTTCCTTTTTCCATTGTCTCGTCGCCTGTACATTGCTTTTTTGCCATGTTGATAACATGTGTGTCAAGGTTGAAAATTCACTCATCAAGGATACATGAAGGGGCATTCTTGACTTGACTTCTCGACCCACCTGATCCATGACTAGACGAACATGTAGCTTTGGATCTCTTAACTTATTTAATCGGGACAAGATCCGCCTCGTACTGACTTCGTCCACAAAGATGGTTTTAGTTGGTCTATTTTGTTGATCATGTATTTTTCGCAGACGGGTTTTTTGCTTCACTTTCAGCCCGTCCTCCCCAACGTCGACGAGTCTATCAAATAGACTCTCCAAGAATTTGACGTCACGATCGTAGGACATTTGGGGAGTTGGATCACTGGACTTCGGCTCGTGGAAGATCACAAGGCAAAAGACCTTCCGGCCGACCAAGAATGACCTTGCATGGCGCGGATATTCTCCAGCCTCACATGGTCTGGCCTACCGTTGATTTGCAGCAGCCGATCCATTTTTATTTTTGTACTTTTTCTTTCCTTTTACCTTCCACGTGTCTGCAGTACAAAGGCTATCACATACCGGGACATCTGCGCCTGTAGCATACAACATAGGTAAAATATTCATGTCGGGTGTAACTGCGCTGCTGATAAGTGCAGGACTTCGTGCCTTTCAGTTTGCACGCTACGAACAGGAATGCTTATCTGAAAGCTGGGTGAGCTTTGGGTTTGCTTGTTGGGCTAAATACAGGGAGCTGCTCTCAACGGAATAAATCATCCTGCAAAACTGCTTGTGATTCTGCTCCACATTCTCCCGGCTGTTTCTCATTTTGGCCATTCTTATACAAAATCAGAACAAATTCATCTTAGATTTTATGAAGATGCCGAAAATGCTCAGCCGATATATCAGTGCATGAAAAATGGAATTTAACGTCGCACAACACATGTGAGTGCATTCGATCAAATCCCCACAACATTAGAAAAGGCACCGCAAGCTGCTTATGGAAAATCCGAGACCAGGATGGCGAGCAATTTTGGAGCATAAAACGAAAATAAAATCTTCGAAGTTAAGCAAAGATAACACAGTTATTTATTGTCGAAAAATTCGGAATCATTAATGAGGCTAAACGCTACTATAATTTCCACGAAATGATTTCAATGCCCTGAAAATTCTAATAAGAAAATTTTTTGTTAACACAGCTGAGAAAAAGCAACCCAGCAGCCGCTAACCGCCGGAAGCTCAGTATTCTTTTTGCCACACTGATATGCAGATAATTTCTACTCAGCGATTATTTGCAGTGCCCAAAACCCATGACATAGTATCAGAAAGGAAGACTTCAAGGTTAAAAAAACCCGTTTATTGAGCACCAAAAGGCCTTAATGTGTACAGCCTTTTATGTTCATTTCACTCTTTACCTTTTGGCCGAAGATTCAAGGGAACAGCCAAACCTATGCGCACCTAGGACAAATGAACACGCTCTCTGCTTAGTCTGAACACGTACATGTTTATCGAGTTTGATGATGACAGTGAAGCTCCGTAATACAGACAAACTCACAAAACGAGCATTGGTACCTAGAATTGCGGTGCTTGCGGTTAACAGGTTGATGTAGGCCTGGACTGGAGCCATCTTGTACCTGGTGAGGGACACGTTCAATGATGCTGTAGTGCCATTGTTAGTTGGAACGAAAGAAATAGTGCTTACTTGCCTATGTGGCAAGAATGACGCTAGCAACATGCACCGGTGGACTGTAAGGGCAGTGGTAATAGTGAGTGACTTAAGTAGACGCTTTGCAGCTACAAAAGTTTAACCACACGTAACTTGCACGACTGTAAGCACACTTTTACTGTACAACAGTTTATATACGCTTACTCCGAGTGTACAACTTGTGATTAGTGTACAAATTGTGTTTGACGTCAGAGTAACCAATGGGACCGGCCTAGTCACTTTTTGACCACCTGCGTGATAACGAGCGATTGGTACGGAACGTAAAACATATAGGATATCGGGTAGAGGGTTCCTACTAGATTAGCAGCTTATTCACCTTGCGTTTAGGCCGTTGGTGTGGTAGATCAAAATGCTGGTTGTATAGGCGAATTTCGATACGCTAAATCAGCTCTGGTCCTCTAGGTCTGGAGGTCAAAATTAGTGTTGATGTGGAATGCTGTGCTCTAGGATCATCGGGACTTTTCCCCTGCAGATAGAGTCCAAAAGATCATAGTAATGTGGACTTCATACAGAATAAGACATGTTGTAAACTGTACTTGTCCACACAAACTAGCAAAAACATTGGATAGTTAACGGTCAAACTTCACTTTACTACCTACCCCCTGGATGCACCACGATGGCCAATGAGGTCACGACTTATACTTAAACATAAACATATCCTGTACCATACAAATGACACTTATAAGTCGTTAATATAATCATGCACTTTATTTGCAGTGTACTTGGTACTCCATTAAAGGAAAAAAAATTTTATGAGCTAACAAATATTTCTAGTGCCCAAATATCTTGGGACCACGGGTATGAATAATCATAAAGCGCATGCCTGCGGGTCGGATACATACCCTTCATTTCTAACAAGATATTTCCCTTTGGAAATTCTTGTGTTTGAACTATCCTCCACCGTCTGTAGACACGATGAAGCGGCGACGACCCTAGAAAGTAGACAACTACAGGCCAATTTGTCTGACACCTGTTTTGGCGAAGGTTGCTGAGAAAATCGTGAAGAAGGGATTGCTGCAGTTGCTACAGTCAAACGACTTCCTGACGCCCTCACAGCACGGTTTTATGCAAGGTCGCTCATGCATTACGGACCTGCTTGTGACGAGGCATGAGTGGTTGAAGGCAATAAGCAAGGGAAAGTCCGTCGACGTGATATTCATCGATTTCAGTACAGCGTTCGACAAGGTCAGCCATGAGGTTCTCTTTCACAAACGCAGAATGTGTGGTGTCGGTGGCTCACTGCACCGGTGGGTCCGCGACTTTCTTGTTGGATGAAAGTGGAGGGTACAGGTCGACGACCATTTAACTGATTGGTACCGCTCTACAAGTGGCGTGCCTTAAGACACTCTGCTGGGGCCCACTCTGTTCTTGATCCACATCAGTGATCTACTGCAGGTTCTCCGGTAGCCGTGTACCTTGTTTGCGAAAGACCTGAAGAGTTTAAGAGAACTTGACGCTCCTGACGACTGTGGCCTACTTCAACAAGACCTCAACCGCCTATCCACATAGTCTGTAGAAGTTCATCTTCCGGTCAACCCAGCCAAATCTGTATTTATGAGCCTGGGGAAGGGTGCTGACGGCCGAACCTACAGCCTTGACGGCCAACCGCTATATCCCATACCCTCCGTGAAGGACCTAGGTGTACTCTCACGCTACGATTTGAAGTCCGTGGACAACACGAACGGGCTATATCGTAACGGACTGCGCATGCTTTGGGCGCTCAAATGTAGCTTCGGCACATGGTCTGAAGAGGTTGTCACTCGCCTCTACTCTTCCATCATTATACCAATGCTAGAGTACGGTTCGCCCGCCTGCTTTCCGATTACCCGAGGCGAGGCACAAAAGATAGAACGGGTCCGACACGTTGCTACCATGCTCATCCCGAGTTTACGTGGCTGGGGGTATGAAGACCGGTGCGAGAAAATAGGACTCTACACCTTGTCCTACCGTCGGGTGCAAGTCGATCTCATTATGACCTACCGTATTCTACAGCTCGGTAAATTCCCAATGCTAAGGCCGATGCTGCACTTACGAGGGTCACGCAGCACACGAGGACACAGACACAAACTTGTCGTGCAGGATGTGAAATGTGTTCCCCACCCACTGTGCTTCGAACGGAAGGTGGTAAGCATTTGGAACAGTTTACCTGAACATGTAATGGAGGCATCATCTGTGCAGCAGTTCAAAATGTTGTTAGATTTATATTTTACCACTATTAGATTCAGAGAACGATTGCACACTTACGATGACATCACATTTGTGAGTCCTGAAATATCGTGAGTCAGATATTTTAAAAGTTACATGGGAACGTTAACGATATTTACGGTTGACAACTTATATAATGTTTTTCACCATAGTTCGAAAGAGTTGTACAGAATTCATTTATACTAGCTCTATAATACAGTATTCAGTATTCAGGATAGGAGCTGCAAAAACTACATCTTTTCTGAATTTATCTCCTCTGCAATGGATATCAAACACTTCTTCAGTAACTCACTATCTGAGAATGATTTGCCTGCCTTGCCAAGGATGTTTACAACACAGTAGCTTACTTTTTAGCAGCCATCTTTTCCTCTAATCCTTTGCTAAAATATTGCTTTAATCCATCCGTTCCTAACTGCAACATAGCTATTTTTCATTTGAAGTCAAGTCCTGAATTCTTCATACGTAAAGTTGTGCTTTTGATCGTATTGACATTTCACATTGTGTTCCTTCAAGATGGCAGCTGTCTCTTTACATGTCAAACAAAGCGCCTTGCCGTAACGTTGAATAACAGTTATAATGTGTCCACTTTCTTGAAATGTCCGGTGTCCAGATTCCACTTTTCGCTAATTTTTGCAACTCATACTATTTCCCACAACCGTATCACACGATCAAAAAGCTCTGGAAGGAAACCATGCCTATTCTTTAAAATTTTACACGAGTATTTACAACAAAAACATTACACCTATCGCGTAAATCTTTGATTGTTGTTAATCAAGTTGTTAATCCCAGAAGAGACAGTTTAATGAAGTAAAACAAAAAACTACAATAACCACATAAAAATACGAGGTTGATCGCAGGTCCGCGGGCCGGATGGAATGCACTGACGGGTCAGATCCGGTCTGCTGGCCGTAAGTTGTACACCACTGACACAGATCGATAAATGAAGGTTTTGCCGGCAACAGCAGTTATCCTGTGAAGATTTCTCAGCCTTATAGAATGTTACGATTAGCTTTACGCGGTTCTTGTCCTGCACTACCATACTTGAAACAGCGCCACTTTCTAGTTATCCTAAGTGCCAGAGCAATTGATTTTGCGTAGAAACAAATTCTTTTTTCTATATCGGTCACATTTTGGGTTGGCACTTGGTTAGTACAATCAAGAACTACAGCAACTATCTCCATGCTGTGTGAGTCTAAGTTTAAGGAATTGAGCTACAGGTGATAGGCTATGCATTCTGATTACAGAACCGTTTGTCACAAGTTTATTTGGAGGATGATTGATGTAAAACTTCAAGCATACATAGGAGTTCACGAGATACTTCTACCGATGTTTACTTAAAGTACACAAGTTACACATCGAGTGACAATAAGACGCAGGCAAACACTGTATTCACCAACCCCCAGGAAATGTGGATAAAGGGACATAATTATGTATTAACATGGACATAATGGTAGGTTCACAGATGGGATTTTCCTATTGCTGTCACTTTTAAACTGATGTACTTCATGCAAACTATCCTACGGGACCTGTGATTCCTTATTATTTTTACCCGCATTATACCTTGTCCCACTGGTTCCAATGAATTCTGGTTCGCCTTTCAGTCACTAAGTTTGAATCGTCTCATTTTCTACGGGGCTAAGCTACAATAGTTTGGAAATATTCTCGTCGTTATGAATCCAGGTGAACATTCATTTGCAATAGACGTAGTGGCAGCAGAAACTAAACGGATCAGACGGTAAACAGAGATGGTGGAAAAATTTGTGTGATTTCCATCTCATTAGTGCAGTACCGCACAATGGCACCCCACTGCAACCCGCAAACAGCACACGGTCACATTTGCATCTCTAGTCGTGATGTGGTTGCCAGAGTAGATTGTTCTTAACATACGAGCACAAAGGCCAAAGTGCTTTTTAGTGCTGTGCGATGTATATCGATGACTTCCGAAGCGCTGAAAGTAAACCAGCGTCGTGCAAATTAGAACAAAATGCAGTTAGGATAAGTAACCCGAGAGATAGAGCTGGCCCAACAGGTATTATGCTTTTTGCCAAGTCATGGATTTGTTTAATATCTCAGTCCCACATGAAGTGGCCATCAGTACGAAAGCGCTCCTAAATACCTTTGTGCTACCGAAGGCAAATCTGTGGGATTACGCGGCAACCATTTAAGAAACAGCATACGTTAGTGAAAATTGCGATTTGCAAGATTACTAATATTAATCATATATTGGATGAGTTACTATCGGCTTCCTAATAGTCACATGTTATTTGCATTACCACGAATAGTCCACACTGTTCTAAAATTAATCAGTGACTTTCCATGGGTAAAGATGTACGGCTTTACAATCCCCGTTTGGTGGTCTGATGGAGTTGCCAAAAAAGCTAAACAAATATTTTACTACTTTAACAGTCGAACGAATAGACTTAAGGTTTGTAAATCAGTAGTCGTGTACGCCGCTTAGCTGACAGCTGAAGTAGACCACAGATATGAAAAGTAAAGTATTTTTCAAGAGTAGAAAGGAGTGCTAATGAATCAAAGTGCAACTGGCTGAGTGTGTCATAAAACTGTCTTTGAGATAATGAATTGGTATTGCCCACCGAATCACTACACAGCCACGACGCGTTTCGATGATTATTCTCTTTGAGATAAGTCTAACGTAAGACCGATTCCATGGCCGAGATCCTTGATTCAAAAAGCAATTTCTGCAGAATTTCAGACGACTGTATTGTTCTGCTAGTTTCAAGGAGTGAGCAAACAAATTTGTGTTTCTGAAATGTTGTGGTGCGGAGCGACACACATGATTCGGATCGTGCATCATCAAGGATACCTTTAGCGGGTCTCCTCCTAATCGGCAGTAATAATAACTGAATACTCCAGAACACCTCTGTCTTTGCACCTATTGGGGATTAAACATTCCATCTAGGTGGTTGGAAGCACGATGTTGAGGCTGTTACTGGGCAGTGAGTTCGTGCTTCAGCCATGGCTGTCAGGCTTGAATTGCGTATAAACATGGAGGCGAATACACATATTCAGCGTCGCTAGGAAAATTGACCTGTACTTTTTTTATCCAAACGGCCGTCTCTTAGCAGACCGCCGTGTTGGTTGCCTGATTCCTATGCCTTTTCTCATTGCTTGGAACAGACCAATTCATCCTGAATTAGCAAGCTTAAATAACGTTGGACCGAAGATCGCTGTAGCATTTGGGTGTCGTCTGGAGAGTCACATGCAGTTGCTCAAGTTGAACTACAACAGATCGCGGGTTATTCACTGGCATACCGAGTCCAGGTCACACTGAAACAAATGCTGATCGACATTTATCTGCATCTTGCGTCATATATGGGCATCAACGGCAAATAATAATCTATTCGCAGTGATTTCCCGCGCGAGGTCATCAACAAATCCTACACACTGCTACATTATTTTACTTCATGTCAGCCATTAAATGATATCACCTTTCGTCCACGCTCGAATTTACTTGCATTGCGAAGGATGTCATAAATATTTCCTTAAAATCTTATGAAGTGGTCACCTATTGCTAATTTGTTAATTGCTTGAGAGGTGTCATTTTTTGCCAGATGAAGATAATTCAAGATTGTGTCAACTCTGTTCTGACTCCCTGATTGACTTATGCCTGCACTGTGAAGTTCTTGTTCAGGGCCCCAATACATGAGTCTTTGTGGTAAGGGATAATAATCAGCGACAAACCGAATAACTAGAAAGGTAAGCATCTATACCGTGGTATTACTGAATGAGTTGTCAGTGTTGAACGGGCGTTCCCAACTGTCTGCCTTGTGCTCAATAACAAATCAATCAAACAAGCTTTCCAACGATTTCGACGGCGGAAGAGCCTAGGGTTTTAAACCTGATTTCTTAAACAAACCCCATTAAGAAAGCAAGTGCACATTCAGGTAATTATCATTGGGTCTGTGATCCGAGACATAAATCTTATTTCCCCCATAGTCTATACTTGGTACCATTTTGAGTTGTTATTAAAAAAGTAAGCGTGGGAGCCATAACTTCCTCTTGTAACCATTTACTGCGACTTACTGGTTCCTCTCCGGATGGTTGGCTCTTTATTTTGACTGTAATTACTGATCCGTGAGGCAATGCTAAACTAGTCTCGGCCCCACTGCGTAATTGCCTCGCTGACTGATCATCAGAAGAGCCAACATCCTGAATCACTCCATTGATATTAACTTCATCATAGCTTTTCCACTACCCGGAAGCGCAACGTAATTGAGACCTTCCGGGACAGTCAACTCCTTTCACCATTGCGCTAATATCTCTTACATAATACATTGTAAGAGATTGTTAACGAAAAAGTTACCATCTGATCCTTAGTTGATACAAATTACTTGCACAAGGAAACAACATTAAAAAAGTGACCACATTATTATAATACAGTGTTTCACATTTCAAGATTTAGGCACAATTTACCTAAAAGTTAATAAAATTTGAGCACATTCCCATTTATATTCCCTATCTCCATGACGCAGTACCATTTGTTCCTGCTGTCTAGTATAAAGGACACATGGTTGCAGCTTACGGATGCAGTAACTATCCCACGTTTTAACTGATCATATTTGACAAGGTGTTTCAGACGTATAACGTCACAAATATGGCATTAAATGTGGTACTTTCCATTGAGCAAATAATCCAAACACACTAACAGTTTTGACTTTTCTAATGTAGCCGCCATGTGGGACAACAAAAGAAAAGGAAAAGCTTCTTTCCTCAGAAATTAGACTGGACTAGAAAACTAATTTCAAAACGATGAGGATTATTGTTATTAAGTACTGTGACATACCTTGATGTCGTCGGCATACGGTAGATATACTGAAGAGCTGCTTGCGTGAGGTCATTAAAATACCCAAATTAATCATGGCCATTGAACGGGCCCTGGCGCACAAAGTACGCAACTTGTATGGGGTAGGTAAAGGTACTCCCACCCCTACTACTAATGGTAACTGAGGAGAAAGTTGGCAATCCAGCTCAAGAGAAGACCACTATCGCGGGATACTGGATCTTGAAAATAGAAAACGGTGAGCTAGTTAATCGAATGCAATCGAAAAGGCTAGGCACATTACGTCAGCGTCCTCTCCAGCGCTAGTTGAGTCGGTTTAACTATTCCGCGCTTTTAGTAAATTCCTTCCGCAATATCGCTATCGACGAAAGTCCTAGCGCTCGGGGACAATGATGCTGTAATTTTACAGACAGAAAACCAGCGCATCGACATATATGGATTTCATAAGCTTGGACGGCACAAGGAAAGGTGGTAGTTGGCAGCAATGTGGAGGCTTAGTCCTGCCTCATAAGTTGTGAATCGTAGTTAAAATTCCAAGCTCCCACATGGCAAGAACCTGGTTTTAGTCGCAGCAACACTGGAAGTATTGAGCCAAAGGCGTTGTAAAATGTCTAGCTACTTCGCACAGGGCCTCACAAAGAATGGAATCGACACCAAAGAGATGAGGCTAGTTAGAAATATCAGCTTCTACAATACAGCTTCAGCGTTAAAGATGTAGGTGATTACTGGCGCTAAGGCGACGAATGCTTGTAAATCGCTTTCTGACAAGGCTGTCTGAAATTTGTCTGCATATTGCATCCACAAAGCGTTTGCTGCTTCTGTAGCCTTAATTATTAGGCTAGCAAAAGGCCAGGGCGATGAAAATTGTTGCCTCAACTTAAGAGGCCATCGAAGTAATTGTACAAAAATTTGTGACTGGTGCTGAAGTATTTTGAAATATTCCGATGGTGTACGGCTTTGTCATCTCTGAGCCACTGCGTGAAGCGATTACGCTGGGCTAAGTAGTTGTCCCAAGTATTCAGTTAGAGATAATCTGTGGGTTCGGAATACAGCGCCGCGTACTACTAGCCATTTTCGCTTTCTGCTCTTAAGAATAGAACTTGTTTTAATCCTATCGCAAGCGCTTGTCTATTAAGTAACTTTACTTGCATTTGTTAATGAATTTCAGCCGGGCGTCTTCCAAGGGGTCTTCGGTGAGGAACGACTAGGTTGTGGCACGAACAATCTTGTCTAAACCATTGCGGCGTGCAATAGTGCACACCATCTCAGGGTACTTATTTCAGTATTCCACATAGTAAATGATCATTGATTCACAAAGGAGAGTCTACAACCAACATATCAGTTATATGTTCTTCATTGGTAAACACAAGATGCAGAACAGATGGCCACTTACTTGTTCTGAAACGAGTGGGCAATGGAACTTGATGGTAAAGATGAACACTAGTACCGAGCTCTTGCAGAACAGTTATGCATTTTTCTTTGATCGTGGCAGAACTTTCTAACAGCACACGTTGAAATCACCCATGATAAATATGTAGGTGCATTATCTTTTTGGGCGCGTCTTAGAGCAGTCGCGTGGTGGCTGTACTTTTCGGGCACACAGTTTGGATTGCGGTACACCAAGGTTTTGAGGTAGCTATCGCTGCATTTATAGTGCACGCGACACCAAAGAGAATCGGGGAACTGCGGATCCGAATCCTCCATGACCTAGTACTGTAGGTTGCTCCGTTAATACATAATTACTCCACTTCATTTTGATAGTCTCTGTTCTCGGATGAGCGATGTACACGGCAGGGGGACTTCAGCGTCCGTCATTCCAGCGCGTAACCATGTCTCAGTGACACCGATGATCTCACATAGCTTGGAAACTTTTGATCTTCCATTTGGCTGCCTCATTGATCCTGTGCCAGTCTGAGGCAAAGAATTGTTTTCAGAGATTCACCTAGAAGTGTATAAATCATAAAAGGTTATAATACAAGAGAATGGTCAATAATCGGTTCCGAGATTTGTTAAGAAACATGTAGATCAGTGGTTAGACAACAAGAAATAAAAATATTTCCACCTTCGCGTTGCTAGCCAAGAATCCAGTTTCACCTCCCCGTTTGCCCTGGCCCGACAGCCAGCAACCAAGCCGTCACTCTAACATCGGCTTAGGCATTCTGATTAAGCAAATTTTGATACCTCTTCTTATATGAAATAAGTGGGTCAATGGTTAAGCAGAAAACAGCTCACAGTGGCGAGCTATTTTCTGTTTAACCATTGACTCACTTATTTCCTACCAAACCTCTGAACCAACCATTGATCACTCTTTTTGAATCTAACCTTACATAATTTGTACCGCCATGTTAATGAATCTCCGAAGAGGATTGTTTGCTTCAGACGGTTGTTCTTGATGAGTCGCTGAGAATGTTCACATATTTCTGAGGTCTTGAGCACTGATATTATGGCAGGCTAGTTTATCAGTCTCTAGACGACCACAGAGAGCTAAATGAGTCAGGTATGGCAGAATACCAACTGGTGTGTGGTCGTACGTTATTCGATTTTTATGGGACACTGACACCTCCTCCGTAACGTGATATGACCAAGGTACGTTGCATTGCTCTTTTATACCTACATCAGACTCAAGTGAACGAGTGGCCAAGTAGATCTCTTTTGTAATCATTAGTAAATTTGTATGTTAGAATGATTTTAAAATGCTTCTGCAATCTGAGATCAGATAGAAGACTACGATTTACAGGCAACCTTCTAGCCATTAAGTTGTCGGTTGCTCTTATCAAATCACGAGTATTAAGAAACTTAGACGGCATGGTCCATGATGTGGTGAGAGATGTAGTCTTTTGAGCGATTACTCGACAATGCTAATCAAAGAAGTTGTCTTGTGAATAAACCACCACTGTTCCAAATCGTGATTTCCGGTCTCTTGACTTTCATGGGAAGAAAGCCATGGCACACTATGGATGGAGATTATATTCAAACAAGCCAACCTACTCTGTCCTTCTGCGGTATTTCTTTCCGATTGTTGCGTTCTTTGGGACCATATTGTAGACGTTCATCTCACATAATAAGTCTTTTAGTTAAACTGTAGCTGATAAAACCTTTTTTTACATCACTGGCGGATTCTTATCTCACTTTACTTTGTCGCGGTTTCTCATAGTGAGCACAGTTAGCGTTACGAGTAACCCGTTTAGGGTTTATAGGTTTGGCTTCAACTTTCATCAGAATCATACTGAGTTCCATTGGTCTTATTCGTCAGAAAACTTATCCCGCACTGTGATGGCAGTAGATCCAGGGACATTTTGTGCACACAATAGCCAGGGCGCCATTGTTGGATGGCTTATCCGTTGAGCTACAGGGTCGGGTGATTTTTGGTCCTGGATTTCTCCGAAGTGACGGTTGTCTATGGTTTGGTTTTGTATTCGCGTTAGCTGGGTTCGTAAAAGAAGAGACCGCGCGAGTAACATCTCGGGTGACCTTAGGAACCTTCTCTGCAAACGTGACTGATGTCCCGGTGAAAGTCAGCTAGACCAGCGGACTTTGAGCTGCAGATGTATAGAGCTGATATCCAGCTTCCACATCCTTGTTACTGATAGATGTTGTTGAGATCGGAGGAACGTGATCAATCACACATTTCGGTTGGCGCATGATTTTCGTTAGCGGGAATACTAATTACTGAAACTAGAGAGTTGATATACGTAGTTCCGGGCTTCTCCATCGTACTTACTTTGGGCTCGTGCGCAAAATCAGGCCGCTGATTTCTGCGCGTTTGCAGCAGATTATGACTGCAATAAATGCTATTCGTTGCGATGTGCTCTCTGAATATGTAATCCAAAAGTAGGCGCCTATAAATTTCCTAAATTCTAACACTGATTTCGCCCCGACTACTTTCTCGGAGATACCGTTGCAGTACTTCATCACACGACTGTCGAAGCATAGAGGGCAAGTTATCCGCTTTAGCTCCCGTGCCACTAACTTGTACCGGGAACCGCGAGTGCAGCGTGGTGCACGCACGTAAGGCAGCGGCCTGAACATAAGAAAGGTATCGAGATGCAATATCCAGTGCCTCATAAGGATTTCAAGTCGTTGTCTGCGTCGGCCTTCTTACGACATACCTGCACAATTGGCGAGGAGCCTGGTTGCCAAAGCGGGCAAACGTTCGAAACTGGAAGTTAGAGGCTGTCCGTCAGAGCCCTCTAACAGTGCTATGTCACCTGCAGATACCAGGCACCGATTCACGTAAACAAAACTTCGTTTGAAGGCCGTCTTTTATGCAGTTACAAGCTAATCTTCGGACTGCCTACGCTGCTATGCTTTGACGCTGTTGCATAGCTTCCATCGCATTTTGTACACCTTGTAGTCGTCATCAGAGCCATACGGGAAGAATTTATTCCACCATACGCCTCGCCGTCAAGCCAACTAGTTATACTCTTTGTCGAACCAATATAACTTCACTGGCGCAGCTTTCCGATGCTTAAGTGGTACAAATCGAGCGTACAGCGAGTTCACACGCTCCTTGTATAACAGAGCAACAAGCTGCGGCAGTGACCAGTCCACTTTATTGGTGGCTTGATCGAGACCATAGAAGTCATTCTTCCAGTGATTGCAGTATAACTCCAGCGGACGCGAGTTTGGCAGCGGAAGCTCGAGACTGGTTATGGTCTTCGAATGCTCGCTCGCATCTATTGGCGATAGGACCGAAAGCTCGCGCACATACTGTGCGCACCTAGTCAACATCAGGTTCAGGCACGACGGATATGAACGCGGTGTAATGCTCGTAGGCTGGCTGAAAGTTTGGGCTGCCCCAGTTTTGAACATTACAGCCAACTCCGCCTCGACTTTAAAATGCGCGGGCAGAAGTTGAACATCGGGCCAGCGCATTCGACGGAAGTTAAAATCCCCCATGAGCAAGAAGCAGGGCCAACTCAGATGGTTTCGGAGATGTGGCAACCAGTCCAAACAGCAACTTCGCTGTCTGCAATAAACCGCACACACGAACAGTACTCCACTTCTCAGGTAGATTGGACACGACCTTTGCTCGCATAGGCCATCCTTACTTCAGTACGTACTTATCAGCCTCCCGCATTACCAGGGTCGCATGTATAGCAGCCCACCACTGTGGTCATTTGATATTCTATTTCACAGTAAGAACAAGTGGCCATTGATCAAGACTTTCTGGCAGGTTATCTCAGGATTCAACTAGGGCACAGCCAGTCCTAGTACCTACAGCCGACAAGACGCAACGAAGTCCCACAGATCATCAAGTTTTCTCACTCAACTGCAAAACTTTAGTGAAGACTACTCGCAGTCCACGTTAGTTACCGCTGACCGAGCATGGGGCGTCATCGACCTGTTAATCTTGATTCGGCGAATGCGGAGAACTAACCGGAAACAAACAATGCAGAAATTAGTTTCTCTACAATCAGTACGTTGCTTCGGCTCGCGACAGCCGACTTGATTTTCTCACGGACTGACGGATCCATATCTTGGCAAATATGGGTCTTTAGACCACTTGGCTTACAGAGGCCGGATAGTATCAGCTTTGCGTTAGCTTCATCAACGAAAGTGACTCACAGAGACCGACGCTTCTCCTCACTTCTCTTTCCAATACGGGTGATTTGTTTCACCCTTAACTTCTGTCCACTAGTGTCGAGGAGTTTGTCGAGCAAACACCTCAGAAACTTGATGTCAAAGTTATACCGAGTCCGTGCATTTGCATCGCTTGACTCAGGCGCATGAAACGTCATGAGGTTGCAACGTCGCTGGTTTTTGGAAATTGCCCCCTCGTTCTCGCTCCCGTGTATTTTGTAACTGGCCTACCTCGCTTTGGCTATCGCACAGTGGAAAGTTATTGTTCCTAGTACGCAACCCAGACATGCTAGCTGAGCCACCAGTAACCGATGGACTTCGTTCCGGAAAGCTAGCAGTCGGTGGGCAGATGGATTCTTTCGAACAGGAACGTGGCTAGGTTATCGAATGTTGAGGTGAACCCACAAAGCTTTTTGCTACGGAACGTTTCGCCCTTCTTGCTGGCTTGCGAGGTCTCTTGACTTTTGCTGATGACAATGCACTCCGTCACTTCTCACACACTATTTGAACAAAGTTATGCTGAATCGCACGCAATGATTTATTCTTCAATGCACAAAGCCACGCAAGTGCTATGCAAATACAAATGGCAAACCATGCATGTGAAAGCATTAGGTAGCTGTCCAAGGATTTTTTAACCACTGCCACAGGGAGAATGCTTCGTTATTCCGGACGGCTTAGCCGATATGACGGCAAAAACGTGAGTCAGTGGAACGACAAGAGCACAACTAAAAAACAATAAACTATGTGGAGCAGACACCAGTAGACAATTAACAAATTCTGCATGATAAAAGCGATTAAAATGGCTAACAATAAATACCCAGATATTGCAACGCACTGGGTAATAAACGCAGCAAACTGGACTGGCAGCAGAAAGAGTGCGGAGCACTTGACCACCAGAGTCAAGTGATATTTTTGCCTGAGATTGTGGCAGACATGTAAGAGAGAAGTATGACGAGGATCTTGTCGATCGTAAATCAGGGGAAGCAAATTATGCACCATTTCTTTGTTTAGAACCTATTATACCTTCCTGGCGCATGCTCACTTCTGACTAAATAATGTTAGTGCACATTTGCTGTCCAGCTTTTGCTGCTACTTGGTCGCACTTCTGGACTAGGAATAAACATTCATTTGACGGACTAGATGAAGGAACCCGCAGTGTAAATCCCAATTAATCTGCTGGGCTATTCGGCCCCCACACCCTTCGGTGGGAAAAGTTAGTTGATCTGGGATGGAACCATTTAGAGAGGGCTAGCAGGCGAACCCTATTTTGACTAATCTATTACGTTCGCCGACCGAAAAGCACCCTTCGCTTAGAGCCTTTTAGAATTCGCACCTACTAGCATTCTGCTACTCAGCATGATGTCGTCACCTTACTCAGCGAGGTTACTGGTGTTCTGAAGTTTCCGTCCCTTGCTCACATCGGTCAGACTGGCAGTGTAGTTGGATACGTCACGGCAGCACGGACCATCGGTCAATGTGGCCGCGCGTGTCGCTGTGATGATGTAGCAAGAGAAACGTTTGAGGAGTTCACAAGGAGTGCTGAACGATTTTACGTTAGCAATCAATTCCGATTGAATGCTGAGCAAGTAGCAACGTAATGCAAAACGACTGGTATTCACTGCAAACTTTATAGGTGAAGCACAAATTCTACTTGGCTGGATCGCATCAAGAAAGCTCATCCAAATACGAGTATAAAATCGAAGAATGGTCTAACAACTGAGTTTACTTCACTCGCCTGTTTCAGCAACAAATCCATCTCAGAAGCAGTAGGGGTCAGAATTTGAGAGGGTGCGAATAGTTCAAAGCTAAGTGTCCAGCGTGTAGAGCTGCTAAATCAGAGTCGAATGAATGCAACGTCAGTAATATGCAGCAAAGTGTTAAGGAATTGCCTGCAAAAGCAGAGCACTGGAACCGTACGAAGGCACGAGTAGTGCGATTGTATAATGGCCGAATTACGACAATCGTTGTATCCATTTTTTCGGTAGTACTTTTCAGAAGTAATAACGTGGTGTCAGCCACTAAGTACATCAATTCAATGCTTGTGCTTAGAACAATCAAATCATTTATTTGACGTCATATTAGTGAATCCCAAGGAGTACAATTTAAGCCACCATGTGGTTGACCTTACTTTCCGAATTCTTTCTAGGTCGGGCCAGGGTTAAAACGTTAGTTATTGCAATACGTGCCTAGTTAGCTACAAAACTACGTGGAACGGCTGTGGTTCAGTCTGTACACGAAGGTGGGCGAGCATAATGCGCAGGTCAGTCTTTCAAGATAGGCTGTGGTACATACTATTACCATGGAGGATACAAAATAGTAACTATTTGATGAAAAATTACAGTCTCTCTACAGGTTTTGCAACTTGCAAGATTTGTAACGTTTTTAACTGGGGGAACATGTTAATATTACAGGATAATCCATGCGCATTAGTTGTATTCAATAGCACTTGAGTCAGAATTTATTACAATGTCAACGCGAATAATTTTCCTGCCGCTTATGCATGTCAAATTGCAGGTAGCACTTGAAAGCATTTTAATACTTCCCAGTATGAGGAATAATCGTACTAAGCATCGTTGCAGTTGCCCAAAAACTCTTAGCATCTGTTACCCAATGAAACGAGACTGGACTATCTCATCAGAGCGTTAGGTACCCTGGCGAGGAAGTGGAAACGTATTTTGCAACATATTGAGTTATGTTACGCACATGTAAAACTTTGAATACTTCTACAATTGTGATCCTTGTTTGTTGTTTTTCCTTCTCTCCAACAAATCCGCACTTAAAATCACAGATTCGGGGTCAATATGAAGCGTCTATACCTTATCATCGGCAGCGGTTGTGAGTGCGGACAAGGGCTACTCATATTTCTGGTAGATGACGCCTTTAACATTCACAACAAGCTGATCCTATTGACCCGTCATGAAACTTGCAGTTCGCAGTTGTCTAGACGAGTTATTCAAACCGAACCACTTCCGACATGTTCACTGCAAGAAGAAAGCATGTTCGTCAATACGTTTAAATCCAGCAGCTACTGGTTCCCCCAAGATTCAGTTTACCCTTTCAGATTGACTAGCCCTTTGTCGATAGACAAAGCGGTAATGGTCATGGAAGCAGAAAGACCCGTCGACGCCAAATCAAGCACACAAGACTTACCTGAAACCGAGGAGGTTCGTGAGGTTGGTACTCAAGTAGAACCATCAAATGACTCGCTCGAAAAAGCCGGAGAAACGTACTGCGAAAATTCATGTGACTCGGAATTGGAGAGCATTTTCGAAACTGTCACCGCTTCAGCCGTTGTACAATGTGGTGAGAGTATGTTATCAAGGAGCATCTATAACAGTACAGCTGCAGAACAAGACACAGTTAGCGAAGTGGATAGGTCATCTGGACAACCATTATACGCTAATACAGAGCAATTGGCCAATGCAGCTTTCTGTAGTAGTGATCCCTCAGAAACTGCCACGCAAAGAAATGGAAGAACAAAAAATAGAAACGTGGTTAGGTAAGTGTAACATCCTTTTAGTAACATGAGTAATCTATGAAACTCAGCTTGCTTGCTTTCTAATAATGCACCTATTTACACGTTGTTTACCCTTAGCATTAACAGGGTAGAAAATTAGCTCAGGTCTACGACGTTAAAACAAAGAAGACGAAGGTTTGAACAATGAACAAGTTAGGATGCACTGATTAGGAAGCACTGCTTTACAAGCCCTGTTGAGTGGTCAGGTGGGTTATCGAAAAACGTTAATGAAAAAATGGCGTCAGTAATTTTAGTGTAGAGAGAATGGACTTATCGTATTTAGTGCAGTAGCCACGCACTCCGAGTACTTTCATAGCTTAAGTAGGCGAAAAATAATATAGTTATTTCACACGCGTAGGGTGGAGAGTAGCGTCATGTAACAAAGTGTAAATGGCGGAGTGCGTCATCCAACCAAGTCTTAAAATTTGTTAGTGTAGGCGCAAGAAAAACCGAGTCCGGGAGAGCCTTCCATGGTTGACACGCGCGAGAGAAAATAAAAACCTAAGGCATTGCGGAAGGCTGTACTGTTCTGCCAATTTCAAGGAGTGACTTCTAAATTAGATGTTGCTGCTGGGTTGAAGTAAAGGCAGCACGCATGATTTGGATTGTGCAGAATCAAATATGCCATTATCTAGTCGCTTCGTACTCGGCGATACGGCTTGCTGAATGCTCCCAAAGCTGTGTGACTTAATTCATATGGTAGGTTGGGCATTCCAAAGACGCATTTGAAAAGTGCGCCGTGAGGTCGGTCCAGTGTAGTGAAGTCACGCTTCAGCCATGTGTACCAGGCTTGAACTGTACATTCGACATGCGGACGAACATACACATTGAGCAACTCTCTGAAAATAGAGGTGTCTTTTGTCCGAAGGCTCGTCGTAATCCGCCGACATGTTGGTTACCAGTTTTCGATACCTTTTTGGATTGACCGGAACAACATAATTTCTCCTGAACTAGCACGCCAAAGTCGCGTTCGACGGATAATCGCTGCAGTACTTGCGTTCCTAGCCCATAAGAATCGGTATCCTGATGTCGTATGGAGAGTACCTAGTAAATGCTTACATTGCACCGTAGCAGATTTTGAGTTGAGCACTGGTGTGCCATATCTAGATCACACTGAAGCAAATTCTGATCAGGATGCGCCCAAATCCTGCGCCATATCTTGCTGTCGTTAGAAAATGGTAGGAAACCTGAAGTGATTGCCGGTACGAAATGATTAATGAATACCAAAACCTACATGGTCATAGAACCGAGTCATGATGCATACCAAACTCGACTGGTATGGGATTAGGTAAGGAACTCAGCAATCTGACCAATAATTCTCGTTTCAGAAGAAAGTTGGCGATTCTACTCAAGAAAGGGTCACCGATCCCGTCATATTGGAGCTTGGAAAGGACAGTCCGATGGTCTAAACGATCGAATGCCTTCGACAAGTCTAAGTAGACCAAACGAGCGTCAGATGACTCGGCCCAACTACCCCGGGTGATGAGTAAAGTCGTTGTGCCTGATGGTTGTCAACGAAATCTGTGTTTCAATATCTGGGAATATGTTTCTGAAATTCGGAAATCCGTGTTTCTCGGGAACAACAATGTTACAATTTTCTAGTTAACACACCAACACATCGGCAAAAATGGATTCCATTAACATGGATAACACAGAGAATAGATAAGGGACAGTAGTTCGAGGACACAGTCATGCTTCCGCCTTTGTGAATCTGAGTTATTGCTCCAAGCTCTCAAATTGCAGGAACCTGGTTCTTGTCTAAGGAGCGCTTAAACAACAGGGCCAATGGCTTTACCAGTTATTCCACTGCCACTCCCAATGTCTTTAAGCGAATTGTGTTGATTCCCGGAGAGCTGTGGCTGCCCAGAGACGTCAAGTAATGCAAAACAGCTTCACCAGTAAATGAGATGTAGTTGAGTCCTGAAGGCGGTAAGACAAAGGCTATATGATGGCTTGATGATAAAACCCTCTGAGACGTGCGTGCATGTTGCCTCCGCAACGAATCTGGTACTTCTGTAGCCATTCTACTTAACCCATCAGCCATCGAAAGTGCACCAATTCCCTGCCTCACCTTACGACGTTCATTGACATACTTGTGGTGACATACTTGTGGTTAGCGCTGAAACTTTTCGCCATGTGCTGCTGGTATACGGTTTGTCAGTACGGGCAGCTGAGTGCATTAGATGCGCATGGTCACGTAGTTGTCCCAGTTATCTGGCGTTGGTGAGAATCCATACTCTTACCAGTCTACATTACACACAGTCCTCCATTTTTGAGTTTCCTTGCTTAGGAAAGAAATGGTTTTAGGCCCATTGCAGACCCTTGTCACTGAGGCATTTGTAACCAATTGATTGAATTTGCTGACGAATTCGAGCCAAGCGGGACCACATGTCTAAAGCGATCCAAACCAGTCTTGTGCCTCAAGTGTAGAAATATTAACACCTTCGTAAATTTCCATGGTACATACGGATTTAGTTGCATAAATAACAGTCGGACAGTAACGAAAGTCTTATTCGCACCGGTGGGTCTGGCTTAGGCAGCAAACAGTGTTCGGTAAATTTCCATGCATGGATGTCGGATTTCTACTGAAGCCGTGGATGCGCATACAATATAGGTACTTATGAGATAGTGCGGTTCCCCAAAAGCAGCCATTGAGGCTACCTGATCCCAAACGGCAAGAATTATAACTGTAAGTTGTGCAATGTATGGTTCCACACATTCAGAGTTGTAATGTTTTCTTTCAACTGACCATGGTAGCTTTTCCGAATGCAACGGTCCTAGGAACAGTTGCACTAATCTGTTAGCAGCAATGACTCCATCGACCATGCGTTCAACAAACAAAATCCGGGATACTTCGCATTGGAAGCATAGGACTGAGTTAGATGTTACCTGGTGTACTCAAAAGCAGCCAGTTTTTAGTCATCTAGGAACAAAAAGGAATATCAGATAACTGGTAGAATGGTAGCTCACAGTTCTCACTGCCACACACCATATCATGTCTAACGCCATACCCATATCCCAACCTTTAACTACAGGGCCGAGAATCGTTTGAAGTTTTGCCTTAAAAGCAACATCTTGATCAAAAACACGTCTTAGGATTTACCTGCCTTCAATACATCACACACCACCGGCTTCAGTGCTTACTTGTAACATCAGGTGGAGCTAACAGAATGAGGACTCGAAATCTTGGAGTGGAGACTATGTGCTGGAATCTTTACTCCAAACCCACTAGACCGCAGAAAACGCAAGCACCGAGCTATCAAAAAACGGATGCATTAGAATGTACACACAAGTGACCCCTATGTTCCACTTATTATCCTCAATTTGGTTAATGTACACATTGTCCTTAAGTTAGCTAAAAATCTGTGCATATAAGGAAGTCTGTTTTGGTATCTGGGATACGGTAAATAATGCATGATAATAAGGAACTTCTATAGTAGTTGCGCTAAGAACCAGTACCTAATTCAAGTTCCCTTAACTACAGTGGCTTGTAGGTGAACGGTATACGTATGGCTTCGGTGGTAAGAAATTGAAATGTAGCCCGCACGAAATTCAGGATCCCAATTCCTTATTTCCAGTACGTTATAACTGCGGCTCAGAATAAACATAACGCACGAAAGTTAACCTCAAAAGCAATTACGCAGAAGGTCTTGGAATATATACGACATCAACCTTGACATGATGCACTAGAGATCCGATTTTCACTTCCGAAATTTCAACTATACCGACTTTCACAGTAGTACCATCAATCCGGCGATGACATTCCAAAAGCAAACAGCCCGCATAATTAATGTTGACCACACCGGTATAGAGAAACCACGAGTAGGAAGACTGGCGGTGCATTCACGAAACGAGTTCTTTGAACAACAAACGCGCGATCGCTCCAAAGGCTACATCGCTCGGCAAATCATAGAGAGTGAGGCCCACGCATATTAAAACTAATGTCGTAATCAGAGTAAATAGTAACGTATTGGTTAGAACGATGACAGAAAAGTCAGCAAAGCTAAACTGAAAGATCACAAGTTTCCAAGCTATGTGAGATCATCGGTGTCACTGAGACATGGTTACTCGCTGGAATGAAGGACGCTGAAGTCCCCCTGCCGTGTACATCGCTCATCCGAGAACAGAGACTATCAAAATGAAGTGGAGTAATTATGTATTAACGGAGCAACCTACAGTGCTAGGTCATGGAGGATTCGGATCCGCAGTTCCCCGATTCTCTTTGGTGTCGCATGCACTATAAATGCAGCGATAGCTACATCATAACCTTGGTGTACCGCACTCCAAACTGTGTACCCGAAAGGTACAGCCCCCATGCGACTGCTCTAAGACGTGCCCGAAAAAGAAAATGCACCTACATATTTATCATGGGTGATTTCGACGTGTGCTGTTAGAAACCCCTGCCAAGATCGGAGAAAAATGCATAACTGTTCTGCAAGAGCTGGGTATTATTGTTCCTCTTTACAATCGCGTTATATTGCCCGCTCGTTACAGAACAATGGAATAATGGAACAATGGCTTTATACGGATAAAAGAACTAACGCCTAACAGTGCCCGTATAGTGGTTATGGTGAAACCACAACATATATAAATTGGTAACAAAGTAGGGTTTACACAGTGAGCTCACTGAAGCATACGTAGTGTAGTCTGTCAATCCAAGGTAAATCCATAAGAAATGACGGTAAGTGGAAGGTTGGTACAAATTGTCTCTCCTGCTGGTGTACACACAGAGGTGAGAAATTTACAACGAAATCTGTGCTTTGACCGCTGTGAAATCGCTTACAGACACCAGTGTTTTTCAATGGTTATTGGGTCATGGAAGACGGTGCAGCAAATTAAGTGCACGGTCTACTCGAGCTTTGAACTCTCCCAGCGTGGGAGCACATCTAACAGATTCCGGTAGGGCATTCCACGTTCTGCAAACGCGTACGAATAAGAAATGCCGACAGCATTCCAAGCGACTGTGCTGCTCTACTAGGTTGAGGTGGGGGTCTCTCAAATTTTTGTCGTGACTGAGCTGTAGCAAACAGCTGCTCGTGTGTTTGGGATCTCTCAAAATCTGGTAAGTCAAGAGGATATCTTCCCGCAGTCACCGATATTGTCCGCTGCAGACCCCGAGCACTTGAAGCCTTCGTTCATACGACACATTATACGGACCCATGATTTTTTGGTTGCTCAGCGTTGTGGTATCTCTAAGGCGGTGAGATCTCTCCACAGCCCTGGCTGCAAGTCCTGTGCTGTGGATTCCACATGTAGCCATATATATGAGCCTAGAAGCTGTGCAAAAATCGAAGGGCCGAATAGTCCGAACGCACACTTTAGGTGGCCCTCAAGTTGGATGCCCCTCCTTGGCGCCGTTTCAGTCTGATTCGAACAGCCAAGGTTAACCTGGACAAAAAACTCCAGATCATTTTTGCCAGAATACATTTGAAGCTCCTGGTTGCCGCGTTTGTACGCGTGCACCAACTTGTGCCGTAGGTGAAACGCTCTACATTTGTCCACATTGAATCAAGTAGATTCTGGATTGCCCACGAGTATAACCTATCCAAATACGCTTGAATTATTGTGATATGGGCTAGAGTATTGATTGCTTTCCACAATTTGATGTCATCGGCATACAGAAGGCAGTGCGGGCTTGTGGGCCCAGTAATATCATTAAATACATAATAGTAATCGCGGTCCTAGTGCAGATCCCTGTGGTACTTCGCATTCAACTCGGTTGGGATCTGACAGGGATTCACACACACGTACTTCCAGGCGTCGGTGTAAAATAAAGTTACTGATCCATCGTAGAAGAGGAGCACCAATTCCAAAGGCCTGGAGTTTAAAGAGCAGAATCTTATGGTCTAACCGATTGAACGCCTTTACGAAGTATAGGAAGACTACACCAACTCTTCTAACAGAGTCTACTAGTTCAATCCAGCTGGATCGTGCTGGTAGTCGATTTGTATTGCACGATCAATTTCGTCCTAAGCCATGCTGTTCCGGTGCGTGGTAATTAAATTCTTCCACTTAGGCATTTGGCGCATCAAAAATAATAGCTTTCATGACTGATAGCACCGGTAATAAGGTTATGGGTCGGTAGTTGGCTGGATTGGAACGACTACCTCCCTTGTGAATAGGAGTAATCATCCCGTGTTTCCACATGTCGGACACGTACATTTCGTCAAAACATTGTTGAAAGAATCGAGCCAAAAACGCAGCTAAACTATGTACCGCCGCGCTTAGCGATTTCCCGTGTCTATTATCAACTCCAGAAGAGTTGTGCTTGCGCATGCTCAACAACATTTTACTTGTGGCCATCTGTGCTGCATCCTGTTTTCACGAACAAGAAACAAATGAGTGGTGTGTTGATTGTAGACACTCCTTTGTGACGCAGTGACCATTTGCTATGCGGAGTGGCAAAATAAAAGCCATGAGATAGTATGCGCCATTACACGCTGCAATTGTTTACACAGGATTGTCCGTGCCACAGCCAAGTCTTTCCTTGCCGGAGACCCGCGGTTTCAACGAAACTGGACTTTAAGATTTTGCGACGGTTTGCGTACCTATTTTACCCAGTAACGTATCCTGGGTGGGACTACTAGGGGCGCGTTGTGATTTACACACACTAGGTTGAATATTGGTTATTTCGTAGACGAACTCAATTTCCCTATCCTCCAGGTTGGAGGTTAGAAATGAGATAGTGTTCATTCCCATGAAACCTAATCATTGCGACCTCTCCATGGCATTGAGGACCGGTTTTGAGCTAAGGCATTAATTGAGGACACTAAGCAGCCTCCTGTCCATGACGGTGCACCCTGACACTATCGCAGTCCACGTATAACCATGACTTTTCCATCAAAATTCAATCACATCATGGATCAGACTTCGTACAGCTTTACGTGTGTCGCCTTATTTGCTGCATGAATCAAGGCGGATCAGCGAAAATTGCCACTGCTGGCGTTTCTCTTCTTTCTGTTCCACCTGTTCCCCTTACCCTCACCGGACACTTGCTTACGATTCTCCTGTAATTAACAGCTTTGTTGACCCCAGCCGTAATGTCAATGGAGTCATACGGTCAACAACTAGCTTCTCACACCACTCACTGGACGCCTAGCAGCAATCGCCTCTTATAAGGCCAAGCTATCCCGTTATACGCATAGCGTTCAATGTTTATACCCTGAAGAATAAATCAATAGGCTGCATTCGCACGTAGGTAGTACACCCAGGGTATCGACATGTGTTGCGTGTCCGAAACTAGGCGCCTTGACCTTCAAGGTGTTGTTGAAGTAACTGCGCCCGGCTTGTCATCTTGTCGTTGGTTGCACGCGTCCGGAGAAGCTGATGCGGCAATCATTGATCAAGCTGGGATGGCCGTCGTTCACAGCTCCATGGCTGAGCAACCGCTGACTGAGTAGATTCCCTTGAGCAGCCGTTTGTGACGTTATGAACCAGGATTGATAGAACACTTAGCGCTAGACGCCGTTGTTGGTAGTTTCCGCTTATATTCTTACCGACCGGGGTTCTGATGCTTTAAAAGACACCTACTACCACGAACGGAACATGCTACTATGCTGTGCTACCAGTTCAGGTATCGTTGTTTTTGAAACGGTTAAGAATGCGCAAGTAGGTCGTCTGCAATCTTCAGAAGCCAAGCTTGGTGGTAAGTATGCACTGCACCCCGAAAGTGTGGACAACGACGAGCGTCTGTTGCAACCGTGCGCAAATAATCGCCTGTTTCTTAGTAGCGTTGCTTTAGACGCAGTGGGTGCCGAACTGCCACTTGGCATCCTCCGCTGCTGGCCAGCGATGAATCCAAATAGATCACGTTGCAGTAAGTTACAGCCGGTTTGGTTTCCTACTGGATTGTCGCTCGTACTGGAATAGCTGCGTCGACTCTGATCATGCCTTGTGTTGTACTGTTACGCTGCTTTACCTGTGTGACAGCGACCGCCTGTCTGCTCAACCAAACGCCCAACCAACCTAAGGAAACCAAAAGTCTAAGGCTCGGTAGACAGGGTATATGCTACAGAATAGGTCGTCTCTATTTATTGATGAACCGTACAAGCATGGTCACCCCATCTTCGTCGTCTGACCCACAACCAAATGACCGAGTTCCGTTCCATTAATTTGCCATAGATGATACCATCGTTCGCCTCTGTGTTCGACTGCGCTCAAACCCTGAGACGCCGGCTTGCATTCGCTGTCCAATCAATTCTCGCCTGATGTCTCAATTTAGCCGAATTAGCTGACGCTGCTTCGCGTCTATGCGCGAAATCTTCACATACAGCTGACTGACCACGTGCTTGCCGATAACCTGAAGCGCACTATAGCCACATCGCCGGCGTTACCGCCTTGCGAGTGGACATTGATTTCGCTTGGGTCTCTATTACATTGGTACGGTGTCGTTTTTCCATGAAATTTACCAGCAGGCGTACCAAGCGCCTCTATCGATTGGAAACCGAGAAGTTATCTCAGCCGTTCAAACAAACCTACTAGGATGATCTGTGTACCGAAATTGCGCTCACTCGTTCCAATGAACCTGCGTTTCAATGGAATAGGATCTGGGAAGCCATGCAAGATTCAGGAGCCTCTGTTTGCAGCACTATCAGTCCCCACCTCACCAGTCACTGGATATCAGAGACGTAGGAGAACTTTTTGAAATGCAGACGAAATCTGCCGGCTGAACACGAGGTAACTAGGAGGAATGTTAAGCGCGAACTAAAGCGGAGCCCGCATGCTGCATGGGAAATTTGTGGACTGGTAGAGCTTAGGGAAAGGAGCAGTGGAAAATTATCGCAAGCTCTTCTAAGTGATCCGCACCACTGATCCCCGGGAAACCAAGCTTCAGCTAGACAATCAGAGACAGCGCGGGTGCACTGATTCACAATAAAGAGCGCCAAATGTCTTGCTGGGCAGAGCACTTTCGAGAGCAGTTCAGTCGGCCACCTTCCTATTAAGATGGTACAGGCTGATTCATGGAAGGTTAGTTTGGTTCCATCGGTAGCAAAGAGTTGAAACGCGATCACAGTCCATAATCACTTTTGTTCTGCAGGCCCAGATTCGTTCGTACCCGCACTATTTATTGTGGTTGGTGAGGACCGTTGCAAAGCACTGAACTCCTTGTTCGAGCAGATCTGCACGGAAGAGACCATCTTAGTTAACTGGAGTGAATCGATTATAGTGGACTTATACAAAAGGCCGGCGCACCGACTGCGCTAACCACAAACCAATTAGGCGAACCTCAGTTGTGACAAAATTAGTAGCTTCCATTTTCGTTCGTCGATCCACTGCGGAAAAGGAATCCCGGATTAGAGAACAGCAACCGGGCTTCGGTCCAGGACGGGGCAGTATGGATAAATAAACAAAAAAGATGTTATCTTTGGCAGTACGAGGCATGCATGCAAATGCATGATCAGGATAATAAAAACGCGTATGGTCAGTAATTATACAAAATGTTCTAAATCAACCAGTAACAGACTAGAGCTGTGCGTATGCATCTAACTAGTTGTATGTGCAAGCGGACATGTATGGATTTATTAATGTGACTGAATTCGGGATGTTGTTAGCTGGGTTCGCCATCATATGAAGGGATCAATAGAACTCTTCGAATTGTATGAGGTCTTTGAATTGGGAAACTCCTGCCCAAATAGAAAAGGCGATAACTTTATTTAGTGGCGTGACACATCCGTCACGTCACAGTGTTGTTAAACGAACCTTTGTGGTATCTTATATGGAGAAGGCCTGCCAAGCAAAAACATACCACGTTCGGAAACCCTGTCGCCGAATTATTCGCTGGAACGAGACTAAGCAGAACCACCCAGCTGGTAGCACCGGAGGTTGTTCGACTATCCAGCCACGCGTTCATGCTGTGATAGGTGCTAGGACAGCGCCAGTCCTACCGCAGATGGGAAATAGCTGTGTTCCTCTTATTCAAGTGTGCGTTTGACTCAATCGAGCGATGCATTATGTGCGAAGTACTTGTGCGGGTAGGCGTTCTATTGACATATGTGAACATTTAGGTGTCCTGTAACAGAACACCAATGGCCGCGTCAGGATGTACAGTGAATTATAAGGTGTCTTTCCGACAAATGGCATTGGTGAGGGTTGTCGAATTTCCCCATTTTTGTTCAAGTTCGTTGTGGACTCCATAATGCAATTTCCCCTGTGGAGCCTCATGATACAGGCGCTGAAGTGCTGTCTGCTGAGAAGCTGATTGATCTTGATTATGCGAACGATATTATCTTGCTTTTGAACGACGGTTGGTTGGCCCAGTCAACCCTGTATAACCCCTTTAGTGTGGTCCCATCATTTGGCTCGCTCTTCACTCCTTCAAAGCGTAAAATGTTTCTGCAAGACCACCAGCAAAATGCTGACCCCTGACCCGTGCTAGAGATTAATTCGGGATGAGTCACTAGTTAACTTGGCAGCTGCATCGGCAACGATGGAGGCATCACTGATGAAATCACTCCCCTATTCGCAAAATCCAGAACTGCGTTCCAGCAGCTGCGACATCTGGGCGTCAGAAAAGGGTTTTCTTCTGTCCGAAAGACTGTGTTTACAAGACCACAGTGAGGGTCGTCCTACTCTAGGTCGAGTTTCAGCATTCCGATTAATGAACTCCTCGACTTTATTGAGGGGGTGTTGAAGGTGGGGCATATCACTTGTCTCAGAAAGAGAAGCAAAGCTATATTTGTACCGATGAGGTTGAGACTTCCTAACAATTGCTACTGTGTAAATTGCAAGGATTATTCACTTGCTTGCTGACTTGGATCCGGTGGACAAAGAGAAACGTAAGTCTACTATGATTGAATTTAAGCGGCGCACGGACGATGGGGAAACAAATTTCCGCAGAGTAACTTTTGGGGTGGTTACCCGGATTTCTCCGCGAATCAGAATCAACAGTTTGCTGATGCTTCAAACTTATCCAGCAGTTTCTACATTGGTCTTCAGGTAGAGTTTATTAATGTTTGCTGTCTGCTAAGCTGACGGGACAATCTGTGCTTCTTCGTAACATCTCGGCGGCTGGACGTATCAGGCGTTTCTAAAGCATGTTTAAATTCCGAGTTAACCACCCAAGAAGCAAAAATCAGCGGCCATATGTACTTCTGCTGTGAAAGGTCATCAGATTACCGTGATGGCGGGCTGCTATACATAAGAACTTTCTTGTGTGGGAGACCCGTAGGCTCCTACCAAAAAGCTGATAGTCTATGTGAACAGTAACGGTTTCGATTAAACTCTGATGTATTGAGCTTCCTGTGGTTGTGATCTATCGCAGTTCACTGAGATGCTTCTTGGAGTGATTGGCGCACGTCATCAACCACATGTGTCGTTCACATTTCCTGCCCATGGGCGCTATCAGTGTACCACGAATACAGTGGCCTGATGTCTAACTTCTCCCCGGCCATTGTGAAGTGGAGAGGAAGTTCGCGGTGAAGATCTTTGAAACTGGGACCAAACAGCACATCAACCAGCCAACATGCATAACAGCTTGCTCGATTCCTTTGTGTTTAGAACTGTCACTGAGTAGCTTTGAGCAACATATGCACGACATTCAGGTTCTAGAGCACCTGGGCTTGAGTGAGCACTCGATGATCATAGTCAGCTTGGAAGTGCTGCTGCCGTATTCTCCTCTGTTGGAGCTAGGATTCAACTACCGGAGCGCGGACTTTAATGAAATCAGTTGAGCCCCGAGCCCGATGGACCTGTCGTTACCGACAGACTCATCTGCTGAAACCTATTGGTCTATTAAAAAGAAAGAGTAAAAGCATTGTGAGCCGATTTGCACACCTTAGATATTGAAAATTTGGACCAGTCAAAACACATCATTTGGACAAGGAGCATAGCAAGTTTACTAGGCGGTGACACAGACTATGGAGTAAATTCGTGTGGTATGACTGACATAAACCACAAGGATTACAAGGGGAAGCGAAATTTTAGCAATAACGGTAAAACACAAAGCGCCGAAATTTGGAAGAACCGCTTTACGGCCGCATTGCACGTCCGTTGAGCTAGACCTAAACGTGCTACTTCAGGACAAGTTGGTTTGCTCCATGCAATCCGAAAACGCATGGGAAGCAGGCAACGAACACGGCGGTCTGCTAAGAGACGGTCGTTTGGATAAAAAAGTACAGGTCAATTTTCCTAGCGACGCTCAATATGTGTATTCGCCTCCATGTTTATGCGCAATTCAAGCCTGACAGCCATGTCTGAAGCACCACCTCACTTCCCAGTAGCAGCCTCCACATCGTGCGTCCAACCACGTCGATGGAATGGGTAATCCCCAATAGGTGCAAAGGCAGAGATGTTCTGGAGTATTCAGTAATTATTATTGCCGATTGGGAGGAAATCTGGTAAAGGTATCCTTGATGATGCACGACCCGAATAACGTGTGTCGCTCCGCACTTCAACACTTCAGAAACACAAATTTGTTTGGTCACTCCTTGAAACTAGCAGAAGGGTTCAGCCGTCTGAAGTTCTGCAGAAATTGCATTTGATTCCTCTAACCTTGCCGTGGAATTTCCTTCTTGAATCGGCCGTTTCTGCTATTTTACTACACGGTAGTGAAAGTCGGTTGGACGACACACTCCGCGGCTTACATTTTATTGCTTATTGCCATTTCTCCTCTCCCTTTTTGGATTATACCTTAAATTTTTTAATTTCACTAGTTTGTGCAATGAACCTACGTGGAGTCCAAGACCGCTACATTGCAAACGGAAAGTTCATCTTTGGATAGCAAAAGTACTAACGGTTTTGCGTTACCATTTTTGAAAACCCGCTAGTTCACCTTACAAGACTTGTAAAACAGTGCTCCTTTATCCTTATAAAGTCGATGTTCAGAGTTTAGATTAAAGCTAAATGAAGGCTAAATTAGTTTTCAAATATGTTGATAGCCAAGGTATTCAGTGAGCTACATCAGGGAACTGTCCCCTTTCTCTTTCAGTCTCGCACATAAATTTACCGTACAGCATACGAAGCGTCTGCTTATAGTACTCCGTTTATTGCTTTATATGACATTTTAAATCAATCAAATATGAATACTCTCAGGTAGCTACAAAAGGGGTTAAGAGCAATACAAATTAGTCTATTGTCTATTGTGCAGTGGGCAAATACATGTTGGATAGAAGCATGATGCTTGAGTATTTTCCAGTTCCCTTTCCAAAAATACCTTTTATTTGCTACCATAGGCGAAGCTAGTCTACAACAATGGACAATGAACAACGATATACAACGGGTAAAATAGCAGGTGCTTGATATTTCCCGTTTGGTGGTTAGAATGAAAAAAGCTAGATCAAGGGATAATGGAATTGTCCGTTCAAGCGGTTACAGCACTGTCGTATAAAGGGAGTTTGAAAATAGAATCTGCGCACCTAAAGCAATAAGGGGAGTGGTTATTGATCAGGGAATAAGCGAGAGAAAAAAATGGTAGAGACAACGCTTACTCGTGTGCAGCTATCTCGGGTCGACGGGATACAGAAATCCAGTTTCTACAGTAGTAGCGTTTATCAAATTTCGTGCAAGGGGTTTTGAGCGACTCCTTCTCGAGTAGGGTTATAGTATTGTCCACTGTCTGTTGTGTATTAGTGCTGGTATCCGGTGGTCATGGGCTATAGTACGTAGTGTAAGTGTGACAGAGAATCGTCATGGCGTCTTTTGAAAACGGGATAAGATTCTGCGAAGAAGGCCGAGGAACTGGTTTGCTTTCTTAGATGCCTTTTCAGTCTGTCTCAAACAACCGAGGTCATCTTAAACTAGCACGCTGTGATCGCACTCGTGTGAAGCCCGCTGTAGAATTTGTGGTGCTAGGCGGTACTTGTGCACACTCTTGTGACGTATGCTGAGGACTTTGCACTTGGTGACGTTGAAATGCAGCATGTTCTCGATGGACCATGTGTACGCTTTGTCCAGGTCCTCCTGTAACGCTGTGTGATCCTTCGCTGCAGTTATAGTACACCATAGCATTAGAACATCAGCAAATAGCAAACAGTTAGAAGTTAACACAATCGCGAGCTCAGTTATAAAAACCAGGAATAGGTGGGGTCCAAGTACCGATCCCTGGGGTACGTCGCACTGAACTTCGATGGATTCCGAAAGGTTGCTCGAGCCCACACATTAACGTAACGTTGCAGTAGAGACTCATGTTCAGCCCAGAACAGGATCGCCGATTCCATGTTTCTGGAGTTTGTGGAGTAAAATGCGATGGTCTAGACGGTCGAATACCTTTGAGAAATCCAGGTAGGCCGCATCAACTCCTACACCAGCAGCCACAGATTTCTCCAGGTTGCACGAGCAATTAACAGATTAATGACACAGGACCGATTTTGGCGAAATCCGTGCCGCACCGAAACGAGAATTTAGTTGTTCTCCAGGTTCCTTAGCTGCAGTGCAGGAATACCGCGCTTAACACGGCACAAATTGTTTACGTGTCTGTATAGCAAGTTGAGATTAAAGGAAAACTTTTACATTAGACCTTTTTGGTTTTTCAGTTTATCCTCCCGGACGAGTTTAACACAGTGATTCCTTTGTATTGTGTAGACATCCCAGGTATCGTCGTTCGGGGAGGCTATGTAGGTGCGTCATGCCAAATCTCTTAATGCCACGCATTTATGTGTCCTGCTCCCTACAAAAGACTGTATCCTTCTAGACCGGCAGAGTTTGGTTTCAGCTGTTCTTGCCACGAGCTTGGTAAATATGCTGACGAATTTTCCGATGGCCACCTCAGGGGTTAAGTCGGCTAAGAACGACCAGTTTGTTGCATCAATGAGGTCGGACAGGTCGTCATAGTTGGCTACGACATGATATTCCTCGGCATGCTATTTAGGATAATCAGCGAAGCACACGTAATGAAACACTAGCGTCGCATGATCGCCGCGGCCCAGAGGAGTATGGGTTATCACTCTCTCGACCATCGGTCCTTCATTAGTGAATATTCGGTCCAATATGGATGGCCTGTCAGTTCCCCTGAATCTGGTGGGCGTAGTGAAGCGGCCATAAAGCGGGAAGCCTGAAAGCAGATCTTGCAGGTCTCCTTTGAATTGCTCTTCTGGTGCGGCCTGGGGTTCTACAGCATGTAAATTGAAGTCGTCGGTGACTGGAATGGGACTGTACTTCTTGTTTATCACTTACCTCAACGCAGTCACCAAGCTGCAGTCCATCTCAGGAGTAGACGATGTTGGGCGTTAAACCACAACCAATAACCCAGTGTCGTTCCCTCTCAGCCGGTGTTCGAATGGTTTATGAGTTTGCGTTGCAGGTTGTTACGAAAGTGGAGGGCTACCCCACCACCTTTGTTGGCTCCATCCTTCCGGACAGGGAACAAGCCTGTTAGCGCGACTTCGGAATCCGTTCTCTCACAGCTCAACCACGTTTCGATGACAACGATGAGGTCCCAAGCTGCTGACGCGTGTCGAAATCTTAATTCAGCTAATTTGCTGAGTAGACCTTGGGCATTTGTGTACATGCATGAGAGCTTCTAGGAGACAAAATGTGTGTTAGACTGGATGGGTGAATTAAGTAAGTTTACGCCGACCAACAAAGGGTCAGCGGCTAATCCATTTCTGGTTGGGTTGCAGACTCCCGAGACGAATTTGGTATATAGTCAAGTATCTGATGCCCCGGCTCCCGGTGTTTGCTCGTGCTCTGCTATGTCCCTCCGGACATTATGGCTACTGTTGAAACCATCTCCGAGTCGGTTCCTGCAGTTGGCGTCTTCATGGAGAGTTGTGCCTCCACTGAATTGTCATTAGATGCTGGTGTTCTAACTGCTTTCAGACGAATTTCGGCAATTTGCTACGGAATTTAATCCAGTTCTCTAAAAGGGTTTGTACCATTAGTTCTGATTGCAACACAAGTTTCGACAACCTGGGACCGCCCCTTTATGGTTTGGTGAAATGGGGATCCTTGTCAACGAGGTGGCCACGACATTTTCGAGAGAAATGGCCTCCCGGATGCTGTGCCATTGCTCGCGGTCGTGCATCTAAGCATCATCAGAAGAGGAATCCATAAGCTCAGGAACACCGTGAGCATGCACTGTTTTCTTAGCTTGACTTCTCTGTACCTCTCTCTGTTAGCAGGATCCGTCGAAGTTCCTTTCCACTGTATTTCAGGTAGTATGCACACTTTACATGAGTTGTTGCGGAGACGATTCACAGACAGCAGAACGGCGTCTGCCACATCTGCCGCGTTTTGTGTTACCCGAAATAACCAGGGTTCACCGTAGTGCAGCGCGTTTGGGTGACGCGAGATTCGTTTTATTGTCGTGCGATCAGCATGGACAACGGTCGACGTGCAGATGGAACCGCATTGATTTCGATCGTCAGTCAACCTACGCTTAATGGTATTGGAGTTGGACTCGGGAACATTTGTGCACACAAGGTTTAGGGCATCATGGTTGCGCCTGGTCAGTACTTGTTTTGCATTTGGAGCCTTGGTATCCGGTGTTTTTGAAGTAATGGTGAACGGCACTGGTGGGCGCCTTCCGTGCTGCGACACTTTAGTTTGCTCTACTCGGGACACAAAAGTTATCTGTGCTCTTTCCTGTGTTTGCTTGACGGCAACCGATGGGTACGTTACCGGGTTGTTCGCTATGGCTGGTTGACTGCAGCGTACGGTCTCCTGTGTAGCGAACAGACTACCAAGTGCAACACACTGTACAGAATTTGAGGCGGGCGCGCTGCAGGCAATGTTTTTGGTTATAGGAAGGAGAGGGAATGCAGTTCATACTGCTGGAGGCTGAGTCATTGGGGTAAGTTTGGGACGCCTGGCTCTCTTCTTCGGCCTGACTAGGGAATTCGGGGTGTTATTTTCACATACAAGTGCAGGTCCGTTTCCTCGCATGGGTGTAACCCTGGTACTCCCTAGTTTCTCGACCGGTTCTGTTAGTCTTTCATACCTCTTCAGTAGCACAACTAAACAACTAACAACTGCGATAGAATCGCTTACTTGGCAGAACCAAAACCCCGCTGCCGTGTTCATGTCGTTTGTCGTCCCAGTCCCAAGGCAGGTAATGTGATAGGATTTTAAGCACATCGTGCACACCAGACTATTTTGTACTACTTTAGCACATGCTTCGCACTTGCTCTTCATACGAGACATGTTCACAGTAGGCGTGCTGTGTTAAGATCACGCGTTTGTCAATTCAGCTGCCCGCGTCAAGTGTTCCCAGTGTTCCCACTTCAACGCACACGTCGAAGTGTTGGTCAGTTGATCGATCGATGTTAGGTCCGGTTGGTTTGGGACCCAGTAAATGAAACTACACAGCGGTGAAAACAGATCGCGAGCTCACAAATTTCTTCACGGATCGTTGAGAAACGCCGGATTGAAGTAAGCTTAGGTTTTTCGGACTGCCTCGATAATTCTGCACCGAATGGTAGTACACAGAAAAGCCATGGACACAATGTGAATGAGTTATCCCCTTGTGTTCAATCGCGGATGACGACCAAGTTGGATAATGATGGTTGAAACTTTAGTGGTATACCATACTTCCGCTTATGATAGATCACTGTGTAGTGCTGGTAAATCCGGTTCGAATTTGCGTGCGCTGACTACGCTGGAAGGAGACAGAGAGAAGATAGAGAGGATTATTCCAATGGGACCGAGAGCACGCACATCGAGTGTTTTGGATATAAATAGCTGTTTCGGTTCACTATATCAGAACGGATGTGAGATGCATATAAACAGATTGTAGGCCTTTATGTTTTACTATTAACACCTGTGGCAGTTTTGTTTATTTCAGAAGCAGAAGCGTCTATAAGCTAATGACAGTTATTATTCGTTGAGAATTGTTGGTATTTCCAGCGGCTTGCTGAATCCTAATGGATCATCTGTGTTGCTAGAAAAATTTGAGTTGCTATGTAGGTCGACGTAAAAAATAAATATGTGCCCAACATAATATTGTTTGGCAAAACGTTGTGACAAACACGGCGGCTAACAAATCCATGACTAAAAGCACCTAATTGTGGCGCATATCTTTTACCAGAAGTCGTAAAACGACTCACACCTTTTGCTTTAGGTAAGAAGCAGACACTGTGAAAAAATGCGTGTTTGTGACGTGATAATTTAATTTTTGCAATCGGTTTAGGAAGAACAATGAAGTGGATTGTTATGAACAACTTGGTCATTTGTGCAAAGATTACTCTTATCAGCATAATTTATGCATAGGCGCATTGATACAAAACAACTGAATGAAGTTCTCATGTAGGAAAAATAATAGTTACCAGTGCTTCGGAGTAAATAAAATTAGAAACTGAACTGCTTCCCTTTGTATCTTTATGATCTAAAAAATTAGGTATCTTATTTACCGAAAGGAATTGCCAGTATGTTGCTTCGGTTACAGAAAAGTGGTAGACCAAATGCCTTCTCACAAACAGCTAGATTTAATTGTGGGACACTTACTGGACTGAATACAACTAGATGGTAAGTAATGCTTGTCACTTCTCGATGATTTTGCTGGCTAGAGTTTCCCAGGCGATTAACATTTTAATAATAATAATATTAATAATAATAATGTATATTATCGGCTTTACGATACATGCTCTTTTCGGCATGATTAAATTTGCATAATTTTTCGTATAACTAACAACATATTCAACGTCAGACAGAAATGAAAATCGTGTTTCTATCCTCCAGGGTTTTACAGAACAAAGTCATTTTGGGACACAGAATAAATCATGCCATCCTGAAGGAGATCTCATCGTACGGATGAAACCAACTTTTCATTTCCTTGGGTAAAGGATGATGGGCTAGTATGGTGATAGAAGAAACATTAAATCAAAAATCATTGTTATTGAACTGATCAGCTGATAGAGGGTAATCAGTTATTACAGACGGTGGAGTTCCAATAAGGTTTGGTGGAAGACAGGGAGTGTTAATTGGTTTTCATTTAAGCCGCTGCACATTGGGGCTAACTGAAGTTTTGTTTTGTTTGCCGAATTTTGTAGTGGACCAAAAAAAGCACTGGAACATCAACTACAAATTTCGTGTTCAGAGGATGATCGTAAAGAAATGGAAATGTGGAGAACCCGTTATCCTTTTGAGCCCATTGAAGAAACAGAGGAACTGCTGTCAAAAAGTGATTCAACCTCCACTTTGAAAGAAAATGAAGATACGACGCATCTCGTGACATCATCGACTCCAGGTGATGAAGCTACGTTAGAAGATGAATTGTTCCACTTCAAAGGTCCAAGTATAGAAACAGATGTTCAACCTGACTGCAAAAAGGACAATCTAAATGTTTTAAATGTTCGAGCAAAAAGTAGGCGTCCGCGAAGTTTTCTAAGCCGATCAGCCACATGGGATGGGTGGATGCTAGAAGAGGCAGCGGCCAAAATGCTCTGCAAAAGGAAACAAGATGTTGCGGTGCAAACGGACTCTGATGATGAGACTGCTGGAAATGGTTCTGATATCGTTATTCGAACGGTGTTATAACTCATGAATGGGGTTTCATTTTCATCCATTGTCATCACCTTAACGTAACTGTGACAATTCCTGGTGAGAACTCGTTACCATATCACTGTTTAGTAACCCTTATTTTGAGGTCACAGACGAATTCTAAACATATACGCCTACCTCTGTAAAAAGGAAGTAAAAGCGCGCTTTTTGCATGACCTTTGCAAAACTTGAATTAACATACTCAACATCGACAGCTTCTTCACCAAATTGATTCGATCACAATGTACCCTTTTTCGGTTTCCATTGATTTTTCTAAACCGGTGAATTCTGTCTATTTTGCACCAATTAACCAAGATACACAAAATTATGCGTGCTACGGAAGCAAAATGCTGTTATCACATTTAAGTTTCATCGAGATTTATCACGCAAGATGATGAATCAACATAAACAACCAAACTTGATGGATTTCAAGCTCATCACATGTAACAAAGCATTGTGCATGCATAAATGCAGGCAAATGCAGGTTTAACCTAAGAAAGCTAATGAGCTCGAACGTGAACGAAAGATGTGGGATCAGCGGAAAGAACATTTGCAGTATTCTCTTTGCAATTTGTTTGAGCGAGGTTTGAATGTACTGTCTGCCATCTTATCGGGTAATGCTGCTAAAACGCACTCAATGTTTGGACACAATGACTGTACTGACCATGAAAATATTTAATTTAAAAAGTCAGTTTCTAATGATAGTTTTAAACATTAATGGTCTTTGGCTGCAAAGAACATAAGTTGACCAAACATTAAGCATAACACGAAAAGCTAGAGCAGACGATTCGAGTAACAAACAGAAAGCGAAAGTAGCTTTACATGTGGATCAAACTGTATGTACTCGCTGAAAGGTAAAAAGAAACTAACATGGTTTCATGAGTTGATTCCTGCCAATGCAAATGGAACGCCACTGCTGAGTTCTGACGGACTGTGGTAACAAAATACAAAAAAGATATCTTACCATGTTTTCGACCCATTTTATGGCGGCTTACTTTCATGTGAAGTAAAAGTATTGCCCACTAGACCGCAGAAAAGAGAACCGTGTGGACACTCAGGCTTACTATGTTCTTTTGATCCTTTCACTTTTGGCAGATGGCAAAGATTTTACCAAATCCTTCCCGTTTTGTTTATATTCAAAAGTATCATTTTTCTGCTACAATAGCTTTGGAATATGATGTGTTAGATGCTGCTATATCTACTTCGATGCTCCAAATTTGTTCAGATTCTCAGTGTTGAAGGAATACTTAAAGCTGTACTTACCCGTGCGCTTTCCCAAACAACTTGTCATACATTTCGCTGCGGTGAATAGTAGTCATCCTTCTGCTGCTTTGCATTCAATAAATCGATTTAGATTCAGTAAAATGGGCGTTAAGGGTAAACGGCACTGAAAGAAACACTGCATGCATCAGGTTTGCGAAGGTAGTGATATGTAGCACCCATCGTGTGTTATATATCAAGTACGGCGATAAGCAGCCAAAAGAAGTTGAGTGAGAGCATACAAAAGCTAGAAAAGGGTTTAATGAAAGGGCGAAGACTATCTAAGGTTAAAAGTAAGCACCAGAAGAGGATTAGATAGACGAGGTATGGACGGTGGCTGAGCGCGAAGATGACCACCAACAGCATGTCGCGGATGCCTGTGTATGTGGGCAACATTTGAATAGGTTAACCGCTTAATTCACTTATACGTAAGAAAACTATGCTTCCATAATATTTTAGAATAATTTACACAGTCAAACGCGATAAATCTGTTAACGGGGCAGGCATTCCTTTCCTAGCATCCCGGCACAGCTGATCATGACCCAGACCTAGTCTTATTGACAAACCAATGAGAGCAAGCTAACAATGACGCTTCACTTTGCATGTTGCCAGTGAGGATGGTCTGCTTTGAAGCGCGGCAGTGAGCACTAAGCCATCCGTTTATTAACTTGTTTCGATCCCTTTGTTTGTGTTGCTTACACTGCTTGCCGGGTGAGCAATACAGTCTTCCGCTTGTGGCCTTTGTCTTCTAAGATGGAAAGTTGGCCGGTCAGCTTGCGCGGTAGCAGAAGTGTACCCTTATAGTCAGCGGAATCCACAACCATCCAAAACTCACTGAAGTAAGTAAATTCTAAGAAACTAGAAGAAAACTGGACTTATTCTGTAACCCTGTATGCTTATTCATGCGTAGACTGCTCAGGAGTGTTGGGCCAGTACTGAAAAATGACAACCATTTCCCCCTGTATCGCATTGGCAAAATTGTGCAAATAACCTTACGCAGTTCTAGTTTCTATTAGGTGCCAGACCGTCTAAAATGAACCTGATTTACTGTCTCTGACTACCAGCGTTGCAGCAGCGCAGCTACTGTGGTTGGTCTAAGTAAGACGGTGAAAGTTGATAGGGAGTTCTAAATGTTGGTTTAATTCTTCAATTTCCGACGCGATTCCACACAAGGTTTCATATCATAGCATAAATCGTGCCTGCAACCACAACCTAGGAGCAGTTATAGCTTCAAATAGTTGAGAAGGTAGACAACTGAGTCATGAATACTGACTTCACTTCCCGCTTTCAGTGGAAGTCATGTCTTCTTTCAGGGCCAACATCTTCCGCTGTAACGTTTGTACCTCGCATGGCAGTGGAGGATAAGACGTGCTATATCTCAAATGACCATGAACGCTGTATCGATAGCAGTGAGATAGAGTGCTGCTCGTCGAATAACAAAGACTGTCGAACAGTTGTATCATATTTTTATAAGGGCTCGTACGGGTGGCTTTTTCATATTTCACCAAATTAGTTGTGACAAGCTTGAGTCGTGTTTACTGACAGCCAGCTAAATTCAGTGAGCCTGAAAGAAAGTTTGCTTTTACATGAGCGGCAACAAACATGACTCTTCTTAGAACACTTCACGCAGGCTCTGTCCGACTATCGTAACTATTGCTTTCGTTTAGTGCGCATGCGACAACAAGGGCCACAGCTAGGTTTCTGTCCCTTCAATGTCTGTGACAAACGTTCTCGTTTCCTTGATTTTGAGAATTCCCGCAGTTGTCTTTTATATGATCTTTTGAGGCTGTTGTGTAGTCTTTGCCTTGCTGGGACCGATGTTAAGGCACCGTTATAGAGCCAATATTCGCTGACGATAACGGGATACTTCGATTCTTCTTTCCTTATACCATTCACGAGACGAGCACACAGAAGAGAAGCAGGCAATCAAGCGCAAAAGCAGCTGCAATGTCCTGCTGTAGCAGCTTCAGCTAGGTCATGTAGACCTAGAACGATTCACCCGGCAAAAGATCACAACCGTTGAGCAAACATCTTTGGTACCTTTCCACTGACCGCACTTCACAGAACTCATTGAAGGCATAGTCATTGAGTGTTCGTTCTCTCTGCTTAGGATTTGGCTTGAACCCGTTTAGGTTTCTAGCCTTTGATCCATTGTTGCTCCACCCCGTTTCTTACAATGGAACCCGAAAGGTAGTCGAATGTGGAAAGTAGAAAAGCTATTGAAACAACAATCAAAAAATGTTTTTTTTAACTGTATCCATTTTGTTGGAAAACGGTGCAGGTGTAAAGTTGAGGTGTTTCTCCTAACTTTTGGAGTTTTGCAGCATTTGGTGAAGATATTCAAAGATTCGTAACTAGTCCATCCAAATATTAGATTTTAGGGTTTGGGCGTTAATGGTGTCTCGTAAGTGCTCAACCTTTCGGCAAAACTTAGAACCAGTGTGATGTAAATCTCCTATCTGCCACAATAGCATACATCCATACACCTGTACGCTTTGCTGGATTTTGCATTAGTTGATTAGACGAAGAAACTCTACATTCTAAGCAGCCGCCTAGAGCAACTATGAAACTATCGGCGAAAGGCCTAGGTACTTAAGGAACAGATTTCAGGATATTTCAGCTGTAAAATAATTTAGTATTGCTGTCCATAGGGAGCAAATGTTGCTGGATTCAATCCTGCGACTATCTGCTCCGTGAAACGGGATCAAGGTGCTCCGTCCATGTCTGTAGGGCCCCTTTCGTTGAATATTCCCTCTAAACACATTGCGTTCTAGTTTTAGTTACCTGATTTGCATTATAAATGACAAAGTTGTCTGCACCAAAACCCATTAAACATGCTTACATATATGAGAGAACATGCTAACTGAAGGTCAATAGTACTCAGTCATCCCTAGACCAGAACCATGGCGATATGTCACAACTAGATTATTGATGTGAGCCTATTCATGGAGAAATAATTATTAAACTGTGTTGTACCAGGAAGAGCAAGCTGTTGTGTATCTATTACTAATACGGCAATCAAAATGACGGAACTTATGATTTTCACTAGAATGGAGTGCCTCCAACGAGGCTTTCACACCTTACAAAGTCATTTCTGTCGTGTAATTATAGTGCCAAACTGCATACGTCTCAAAAATTTATGTCATTCTTACGACCCCAATTGTTAGAACTCAAATGTTGATATTCCTCGCAGATAAGCTAATTGCACCAAAACCATCGGTGACCTGTTTCCAAGCTACAAGTGAACTTCAGAAATTTGCTTAACAAATCATCCATTGTATATTTGGTAGTGCTATGATGGAGTAGAATTTTCCACAATAACTACATGTATTGCTCCAACTACTGATACGGGGGTCACCTTCGTTCATAGTCTTCATTAACGATCTTGCTAATACTATCCAGTCGCACTTCCTACTCTGCGCAGATAATGTAAAGATGTACTATGACGTCGAGAGTATGGACGATCACAGTGCGCTGCAGAGCGGTCTTAACAGCGGTTATGGGTGATCATTCCAAAAACGGCTACGGTTCAACTTGGCGAACGGCAAACTTTTGAGCATAAGCCATTGGCGTACCCATGAATATCAACCCGAAGAATAGTCGTTGGAACATGCTACACAACAAACCGATCTCGCAGTAAGTGTGTAGCATGACCTTGGCTGATCGAAACATGCCGAAATAAAAAATCTAGTAAAGCCAGTGAGCACTGTGGCCTGCAACAGAGGGCCTTCGGAAGTTTCGATCAGTTTGTCTTTTCATAATGCCGAACGCCTAGTTAAGGCCTCAAGTGGAATACGATATCCGGGCCCAGCATCAGTGGCCCAAACATGTTACTGATGCGCTTGAAGCTTCGAAAGGTAGGTTAACCAAAACCACTACCGCTTTTTTTCACCTCCTCTACCAAAGTAGACTGCAAGCACTTTCCTTGTGTCATGATGAATATCGGCGTCTGTAAGGAGATCTCATCTTGGTGTACATAGCACAGCGAACCACAATCACGTTCCGTTTAATTCAGCCACAATACTAATCTGACCAGTCAACTACTCAAATAGCCACGTACTATAATCGACCTAATTGCAGATGAAATGTCTTCGTAAACAGCTAAATATTGATTACACGCAGTTTGAACGATAGATTCCATAACCTTAAGTCACAGCTACAGATAATGAATAATAGTAAATGATGTGTCAGCTACACGCTGTAACGGCGCTTCGCTGCCGCGCGACCACCACCAGTCGCGCGCTGGCTAAGTATACAGCGAGGACGCCCACCCCTAAGCGGATTCGAACCGGTGACATTTCGATTGTGGAAGGCAATAATCAATCGAAAAGAAAGAAACTAGAATGCTAGAATGATAATCAACTAGTTAAGACTGTTCGTTGGTCAAGTTAACAAAATAAGCCGCACATATTTCTTTTGAACATATAACTCAGGTTTTAAATGGCGAAGATATATGGCCCCAGCAACAGATATCAATTCTTTCCAGAAACACAGGGTGTAGCGTTCAGGCAATAAGTTGAACACTTTCTCTGATATTGCATGGCCGTATTCAAGAAGGTATGACTAAAACGAGCTGTTTGAAGAGCTCATTTCACCCCTGCAGTAGCACATTGGTAAATGCTCGCGGATCCTCTGGGATAAACGCCTCGAAGTACGACCGACATGTCGCGCACTACAGGAGCACAAGTATTGATACACAAACATTGATCGAGCTAACGAGGGTGACGTATCCTTAAAGGGCCTGGCAAGCAGTGGCTTATTGTGATAAACTATTCTCAAACGAGCTGCTGGTTATACGTTCGAAACAATGTCTTTTAAACGGCGGGATAACACATCACCGAGCCCATCTCCCCATTAAAACGGTAAAATCATGAACAATTCTTTCTTCGGAGCAATGCTGCTAGGTGACTTACGTTCACGTACTCTCAGATACTTCCGGAAAATGTTGTCTGGGTATCCATTTTATCTAAGGGAGTCGCTGCTTTTCTGCGGTTCCTCATTGGCGGAATCTAGTGTGCAGATACTGTGCGCACTAAAGGAGAAAGGTTGTAACAAGCGCCATTTTACTGCAAAGGTATCGCGCTGTGAAAGTTGGTATACTGTCCAGTCCATGTACTTTTCCTGTGTATTCTTCTGCTGCAAGATCCATCAGCGTTTCGGATAATGTTTGTGTCCAGAAACAAAGTTTACCTCTTGTTCTCGGGAGAAGCGAAGATTCGTAAGTGTGTCGTTAAAGACCTCCAACCACTGCACGACTTGCTTTTCCGATTTGCAAAGATAGTACTCGGCCCGCTTAGGACATATATCAACGAGGTTGAAATGTATGCAAGATATGCCGATGCTACGTGTGTGTTCAGAAGAAATATGTGCGGCCTATGCTATTACCCTGACTAACAACCACTGTTAACAAGTTGATTATCATGCTAGAATTCTATCATGTTCTTGTCGATGGATTATTGCCTATTATTCCATTTGTGGACTGAGTACATTATCTTTAGCTGTGACTGTTATTGAATCTATCGTTCAAACTGTGTGTGATCAACATTTCTCTCTTTATGGCACTTCTTCACTTAATCCATCCTGTAAACCTAAGGTCTTGATAAATTTTTTCACATGCCGAGTGTCGTGAATATGGAATGTACTTCCCTGATACGTCATTTTTCCATACTTCAATGGGTTCCACAGACGCGTTGATAACAGTTGATTACCCGGTTGTGGATGCCAACCTTATATTTTATCCTACTCATGAGTACTGAGGTGAATTTAAAAATTAATACCTGTAGGGTCCAACATGGCCACTTATGAGAGAGTACGATTCCCACTTGTCCATTCTCGCAGCAGAGTGATGATTAACTACTAACCTCAGGACTACAGAACCACTTGTAATAGGGATGTCTCTTCGGGTCGGTACGTCTGGATTGATCGCAGTTTAAGTCTAGCGCGTCGGAGTGTCACTATACCAGATCAACAGGTGAGTTGTGGTTGAGCGTGACCTATATTGTGAGCGACGTTTCCACTTCGCTTTGCTTTCCCCTTTTCGTCTTCGGTGTTGTTGTATTAGTCAACCGTTGTACGTTTTCAAGCCATCTATCTAGTCACCTCGTGTTCGGCAGCTCTGACAGTACCGCCCAGCTAGCCACGAGATGTAACACAAGCACACAATCCATCCAGCTCCGATACGTACTAGGTGGTTTTCCAGCCACCCACGAAGTAACTTCTTTACCTTTTAGCCTCCCCTCGGTTTAATAAGATCCAGGTACGCCCCGGACACGGAAGCCCTCGGAACCCACAACCGGACGCATATTACATTAAGTCACCAACCGAGTATGCGAGATCTTAAGCTGATCACTATTATTCACGTTAAACTACTGACAGAGCCCGTGGTCCTATGGTATATCTCGTTTCCACAATAACCGCTTGAAGGATTCTGGGATTTGTAAACGACAAACAACTGCATGTAGACATGGATATAACTTTGGCGGCCAACAAAGTCCAACACTGACATCGGTGTCACATGAAATACACTTATGATTATGAAGGGTTAAAGCGATAAAGCCTTGTGAATATATATTTCTCGTCTGTACGAGTTACAGTCCAAGTACTTAGACTGATCATTTAGTACAACATAATCTCAATCTGCAGGTTATTACAAATACTCCAGAAAGGTTCAAAATCTTGTTTTTGGGAAGTTCAATCAGCAGAAGTTGTAATAAGAGGGAGAGATTGAAAGTAAGACGAGAGTAAGTATTGAGAAATGCACAATAGAATTACTACGGCTATCGGTGGAAATGACTCCTGGGGATATGCTTTCATGAGTGCTAGTCCCTCGAAAGCGTTCATCCGCACTTCCACCTCCCATTTGGCTTCGTGTCGGTGTGACAGTACAGCACGGGAGCCATCACCATACTAGCTTATTTTTATGGCCGTTGATTTATACATTGAGTAATAACCTAGCAGAGATAAGTGAACTCAATATTTTTCATTTTTATACCCTTTAGGCCATTCAGTCTATTTCAGCTTCTGACTCTTTCTTGTGTGACACTTTTTCCACTCCACGTGTGTGTGCCCGGTTTGCCTAGAGTAGGCGTACTTTTTCTCGACAGTAGGTCTGTGACAACTTGCCACAGGTGGGTGTGTAAAATAATCCGGAATATTCATTCCGTCACCGTAACCGTCTACAAAACAGTAATTGTTGTTTCACCCTAAATTTGATTTGCAAGTTTTCGGACTGTTACACAGATGCTGATATTCAGCTCATGATACATGGTTACTAGATTCTCTTATTGCGTAACGGAAGCTCGTTTGCTCACCATACAGCCACCTTGAATAACTTTACCAGGACATTGACTAAACCATTGTCCCGTGTTTTCCAACGCCGTCTAGATGAACAGTAAGCTTTAGCTATTTGAAAGGGTGGAATAATGACTGTCATTTCCATGGGAGGCAGTCGTGCTGAACGGCAAAATGCCAACCGATAACTGCATTTCCGGTGCATGATATCAATACAGAGACACTCCTGTAGTATCAAAAATAATACAAGATCTCCATGTCAGTAATACCGGTTTTCTACTAAATCTCTCATGCACCACAAAGTTTGTCAGCTTCTGTCGGATGAGCGGGCCTGAAGTTACTATAATCATTCGAATGCTTTCATCCGTCCTGACCACAACATTTTTCTTCATTAGCTTAAAAGCTGTGGGATCCAGGATCCCATCCTGCACTTTATACGTTTATTCCTACTCCAGCGCCGTTTGAAAGTAAGTGTTGCTAGAGTTTTGTTTGACTAGAGAGAGGTGTTGTAGCATCCCATAAAGCTCGGTAACGGGGCTGCAGATATTCATGGTGGTTATGAACAATTCTGTGCGAGTGATCATATCAGCATTTATGATCATTGCTCGTCTCGTCGAGCTTTGGTGGGCCAATACGGCAGCGGATGACAACACAAAATTTCATAGTAACTTCAGCAGCATTTGCGGATGGTCAATTCAGAGCACATTCCCGTTCAAGGATGAAAAAGATAAGGTATCTAGAATGCGTTACCAGAGTGCCTGCAATCATTGGCTAATAGCGTAAATTTCCAGCGAGTTTCCAATGGAAGTTATCTCGGAGAACTCACACATGACGATCTCGGTTGCGCAACAGGTCAATACACGGTTGGATCAGAAATTTCCTCCTTCAGTGGGCCATTCAGGTTAGGGAATAATTTTCTAATCTCCTTGAACAATGAACAATGATTTTATACAGGTTAAGAAGCATTGCTTTACAAGCCCCGTTGGGTGGTCTGATGGGTTAGCCAAAAAGGTTAATGAAAAAAGCCGTTAGTAGTTTTACTGTCAAAATAATGAACTTATCGTTTTTGATTCAATAGCTCTGTACTTCGCGCGTTTCCATAGATTCAATAGGCGAAAAAGCTAAATCCAAGGTGTTTCCCGGGTATAGGATGGAGAGTAAAATCAAGTAACAAAATGTAAATGGTGGAGTGCGTCATCCAACCGACTTTTAAATATGGCTAGTTTAGGTATTAAACCATAGAACACTCAGTTTCAGCA
>OX104068.1:63742425-63763335 GCA_944474145.2 Dicrocoelium dendriticum
TCACTAACTGCGATGTAGCCCAGGTGCCCAGGTGCTCCACCAGCAGCACTTGCCCGAACATTGGAGACCCTCTCGATCGATATCTGCTGCTTATCAGAGACTCGCCTGCAAGACTCGAGCACTGTGCTCACTCTGCGATCCCCTTCAGGGGACGCAAGCAGTATTTTCTCCTTGCGCCTATCCGGTGACGATGCAGCTTCGAGCACCGGCCAAGCTGGTGTTGGCATTGCCCTGAGTCCCCGGGCTGAAGCTGCTCTGGTTGATTGGATTCCAATCAGTAGCCGGATGTGTGCGGTCCGATTGGCTGGCTCGTTTAAAGCTTTCGAAGTCGCGCGGGACTAATAGATGTCTATTCATCATCGCTGCCTATGCGCCCACAAACTGCAGCGATGATTAGGTAAAGAACGACTTCTACCGCCAACTGACCCAGCTCCTTCGCCACAGAAGAAGCACGGACACTGTTGTGCTGGCGGGGGATTTGAAGGAACAAGTTGGAAAGTTGTCCACTGATGAAATGCATCTGGGCGGTCAGCACGGTGTAGGCTCCCATAATGATAACGGTGAGCGGTTACTTCATTTGTGTGAAGATGCTCGCTTATTTCTTGCGATCACTAATTTCCGACACAGCACCCGCCGAAGGGTGACTTGGCGCCCACCAACCTCGAACCAGCCTGGGACGCAAATCGATCACATTGCGATAAGTTACCAGCTGGAGAGGCTGCATCCAGAATTGTCGCTCGATTTGGAGCACATGTGTGGACACCGATCATGCACTTGTATGTGCTGACATGCGGATGCGTTTTGGCGGACGCCCACGACGACGCTGTGAGCGCATTGACACCAGCCACCTCACAAAACCAGCTGTTCTGAATGCGTATCGAAGTACGCTAACATGCGAGTTGAGCAAGCGCTCACAGGAGACAATTGATGGTCACTGGTCACATGTTCGCCAGACCTTACTAGCAGCAGGCAAATCCTCATGTGGTATGTCTACTAGACAACATGATCATTGGGTCTCTTCTCAGTCTCTGGAACTTATCGATGCTCGCCGGCAAATCGCGGCTGGATGCGAGCACAATGAAACTCGCAAAGATCTCCGAGCAAAACTCCGTGCTAGCCTGAAGAGAGACCGCGAATCTTGGTGGTCTCTTCGTGCGTCAGAGATGGAAGTAGCCGCTGCCCTTGGCAACCATCGTAAGTTATTCCGTCTGATACGGGAAACGGGCAGCAGGAGACCTGGTGTTAGTGAAACTATACGTGACGAGAGTGGACAGCCTATCCACAATTTGTCAAAACGTCTGGAGCGTTGGGCTGAGCATTTTGAAAAGCAATTTAATCGGCAAGAATTGTTCGATTCGCCGGTCACTGATCGCCCCGCTCCGTGGGCTGTCCCTTTGGATCCACCCTCTCGCTCAGAAGTCGAACGTGAGATCGGACTGTTGAAGTTGAACAAAGCCGCGGGACCAGATGATCTTCCTCCAGCCCTCTTCAAATTTAGAGGCTCTGCTCTTGTTGATGCTTTGCATGAATTACTAGTGAAACTGTGGGAGCAGGAAACTGTCCCAACCGACTGGAGCCGCTCCGTTATTGTTCCCATCTTCAAAGGCGGCTCGCGATCGGAATGCGGCAACCATAGAGGAATCAGTCTGAACTCCATCGCCTCCAAATTACTCGCGTCCATAATTCTTCACAGACTGACTGGCGCTCGTGAAAGCCAGATTCGTGAGGAGCAAGCCGGGTTTCGTCGGGGTCGTGGCTGCATCGACCACATCTTCACCTTGCGTCAGTTGTTGGAGCACCGTCACACATATTGGCGGCCCACCGTAGTCGACATCAAAGGTGCCTTCGATTCGGTTGATCGATGTGCCCTTTGGAATTGTCTACTCAGGAAAGGTGTGCCCGAGAAATATGTAAATATTATCCAAGCATTATATGCGCGTAGCACGGGCAGAGTAAGGGCTTACAGCAGGCTGTCGCCAACCTTCAATATCTCCAGCGGTGTGAGACAAGATGCCCGCTGTCACCTTTCCTATTCAACTTCGCTATTGACGAAGTCATGGAGATTGCATTTACAGGACATGACTTGGAAGGTGTGGAGCTACTCCCAGGAGAACGACTTCTTGACTTAGAGTATGCAGACGACATTGCCCTCATCTGTGACAGCTCCCAGACGTGTCAAGCCGCGCTGGACAGATTAGCACTAGCTGTCAGTCGCTTCGGGCTTTGCTTTGCACCACCGAAGTGCAAAGCGTTCCTCCAGGATTGGCAGGGTTCGCCCCCTGTGCTGACTCTTGGTGGGGATCAGCTAGAAGTCGTTCAGAAATTCAATTACCTGGGAACTTGTATCAGCGCCCTTGGGATCGAAGACGAGATCACGAACCGCATAGCGAAAGCTCGAAGTGCTTTTGCTAACCTTCGCCACCTATGGCGACGGCGCGACATTAGTCTCGCCCTGAAGGGTAGAGTGTACAATGCAGCGGTACGTTCGACCTTACTGTACGGTTGCGAAACCTGGCCCCTAAGATCGGCGGACATGAAGAGGCTACTTACGTTCGACCATCGGTGCCTTCGCAGTTTGGCTCACATCTGGTGGGAACACCGCGTGAGTAACGAGCGTGTTCGACGCCTTGTTTACGGCCTAGGGAAAGGGAATGAACCACTCAGCACCGTCATTTCACTCACCAGGCTCCGATGGCTCGGCCACGTGTTGCGCATGCCAGCCCACCGACTCCCTCGACGTGCGTTGTTTGCTCACCGGGGATGTGGGTGGAAGAAGAGGAGAGGTGGCCAAGCGATGACTTGGTCCAGAGAAATGAAGGCCCTCACTTCGGAGCTGGCCTCAGTTGGAGCTTCACGGCTCCCTGGTTGGGGTCCAAAAGACGGTGAACACGTTTGGCTGGATACACTTGCTGATATGGCAAGGAGCCGACCTCAGTGGCGTTCCTGCTGTGAGTTTCTTTGTCCCTCCCCATCCCTTTAGCCTCCCCCTCCATCTACGATCTTATTTCGTAGGGTAAAACGTAATTAACTTTTTGTTTTTGCCTAGTAGCCGGCTAGTAGCTTACCGGAACGATGCGTATCCGTTGCTGGTAGCTCAGCTGGCATTCAACTGTCGTATTTATTTTTCCTTTATGTATTGTATGTATGTATGTATTTCCTTTATGTATTGCGGTACAATGGCGGAGGTGTTTTACCATCTCTAGCTGACATGTATAATGATGATGATGATGATGATGATGCGATGTAGCCGGACCCACACTCCGCTGCCATGCAGACAGCTGCCATACCAATGACAGTAGTTGGCCATCTGGCGTAAGGACTTCCCGGTTACGGCAGCCATGTATCGACATAGCAGATGTGAATACCGTATGCGTCCATTTGTATTACTATTGAGTAGAAGGATTTTGGCGCGTATTCTGAGTTGGTGGCAATAGACCGACGATACGACTAACTCAATTACCAAACCGAAAAAAGCACCAGATGGCAATTTCGCTCTATTGGGACCTGTCAGTGGTGCGCATCCTTCAGTTTTCTTTCAAGGAGCGCACGCAGGACTACTAGTAGCTTGTGCCAACTAGCCCGCAGCTTGCACCACTTAGCCATGGGGGACGACAGGAGCTTCGTCCTATTGAGCCCGTCATGTCGGGCTATATCGCAGTTAGTTAACAATTCATGATGGTTGGATACCGTCCGGCATGGATCAGTGGTATAAGCTGCGGTCTAGTTGGCGCAAGCCACTAACCGTCATGGATTTGATCTTCGGAAGAGCAGTGAAGAATGGGCACCACGGACGAGCCTCAAAAGAGCGAAACGGCCGTTTGGTATTTTCCGGATTGATAGTTGTGTTATCCGAATTGGCGGTCAGTTGCGACGAACACAAAATACTCGCCAAATTACTTCTACTCAGAAGGAAGCGTAGTTGGGATTGGTCACGCGGTGGCTTCAAGTTTCGGATACTGGACAGGCTTTGCAAGTGTGCCAAACTGCATTTCTTATTGACATGCCTTTTCGAGTTCTACTTCTAATGAATGATGATAGATTGGTGAGACAAACCTTCTTACATTCTGAAGCAGTTACCATCAGATTGTTGAATCGTCGAACAAACTGAGTCCAGACGTTGTCAGGGATCAGCGTTTCAAGGATTTCCTATCGGCCGTCGCAACCTGATCGGTCAGTATGTCAAAGTGTGTGATGGTACGGGTTAGTTTACTTCGCTCCTCCGGATACCCTGCATAACGCGCGTAGTTATGTAGTATGGCAACATAATCACTTAGTCCCATTGGGTTGTCGATCATAAGCTCCTCATTTATGATTTCTAGGTTCAGTATGGATGGTACGTTATCAGCTCTGTAGGTAGTAGGAATGCTTGTGAGAAAATATTGCAGTTCGGCCTTGAATATTACCTTGGGTTATGCTAAGGGGTTCAATCAGTGTACGTTTAAATTGTCAGAGGCAAAATCTTGGCTGTAAGTTTGGAGTAAGCATTTTGTCAGTGCTGATGTTAGTTTGGAATCCATTTCTGGAGTGAACGATGGGGCGCCATAAATGATTACCACAAAGCAGTTGTCATTCGACGCAATCGGCCTCGTAGCGACCTGTTGCCCCACTTCTCCGGATAATCAAAAGGTTCGCATTTTAAGTCTTTGCGATAGCATGGGGTGCCGCCACCACTTCTTTGTGGACGATCATTTCGGAAATTCGATCTCTGTATCGCGATCTTGGTATCCTTAAACTCTGAATTCAACCGTCTCGGTTATAGAGATGAGATTCTAAGCATTTGTTGCGTGAATTAACCGAATTTCGGCAATTTTGCTTAAGGTGACTGGCACTTGTGTACATTTAAAAAGTGTCAGTTCCCAGCACCGATCCGATAGACCAGTGGTTCGGATAAAAGATTATCCCGCCCGTTGTTTGTTTGATTGCTAACGGTTCTTTGTGAATGATATTTTCAGTGGGTTGTTTGTAAGTTGGGTTCCATGGCATCATCCTTAGCCCCTCTGGCAACGCAGTTTACGCAATGCATGCAGAGTGGTTTCTGCATTAGCTAATATGATCCACGCTAATTTCAGACCTGCTACTATGTGAATGTCGAATTGGATCCCCATTTCATTTGCCTGCTTTGGTGGGGCTTTAAGTCTACCGACACTTTCGCTCGCCGCTGCTAGTGGGAGCACGTTTATCACTCTGGTCCGAAGTGCCTGTCTTCGCTACCGTATCTTAAGTGTCATATGCCTACTTTGTAGCACAACCTAAATGATCGTTGGGCCGTACCCACTTTAGGTTTCTTATTTTGGTAGCTTACAGAAAGAAGTAGCTACACCTTCATCCAAGAATATTTTCTCACAAATATAACTCCACAGCTCCTGGTCGTGAGCCCCTGCTTCCCATTAATCGTACTTAGTAGACTAAGGAACACCATGGACAAAAATATTTCTGGATGTAGTGTCTACGCCTTATTCTTTTAATTTTCGCTCCACAAGCCACCGGTTGCTCTATGGAACGTCTGGAAAAACGCAGACTAAGCAGGATACTTTGTGCAGACGAGCTGGCGAAACCAACACTGCTTTCATTTCGTCAAAGGAGTTTAGCACAAAACAAAGAAGCCTGGCTTCACCTCAGGAATTGGAACTCGGGTAGCCGGTGATCTCCGTGAAATCGGCATACAGAGCAGTTCGCTTATGGGTTTCAAGTGACACAGCTCAACCAGCAGTTTTCCTTTTAAAGTACTCGTTGTTCACTCTGGGGAGTTAGTACATAGTGTAGAGTTCGCATCTGGCTTTTTGTCTTTCATAGGAGTATGGGTCGTGGTTGGGAGACCAGACAATTTGATGCCCATCACTTCAGTTTTGTTTTTCACATCAGTCTTGGATGTTGCAACGGGGCAGCAGCTGGTGATTTTGTAGAGCTTCTGGATATAACAACGGCCTAGTTGTCACCGATATTGGCTAGTACCTGGGTTTCGGGAGCCTGGTTAAAAGATATTGGTTTCGGGGGAAAATGTTGCAAATGAACTAGTGGTGAATTGTTCTGGAACATTTGGGTGACTTGTAGGAGTGGCGGTGTTTGCAGAAGTCATCTTGTTAGTGTAACATCCAGAGTTATGTAATTGGCTTGCAGCAGAGTTCGGTGGAGAGGTCTGCGTTAGACATTTTGCTATACGTGTTTCTACTGAAGCTATTATGTTGCTTAATCAGTTCGGCCAGATTAGCCTACCTTTTGGTCAGTTCAATTCGCCGTTTGAACTAGGGAGAAGGTATTACACTTTGCGCCTAAACAAAATGCATCCCTCCTGCTGCTGAGCAGCCTAAATGGCTGAGTGTTGATCTTCGAATTGGTGTGAAAGAGGGCACGAACAAGTATCTTTGAGAATAATTGAACAGTCCATAGCGGCAAGGAGAGAGCAGCGATAGAGCGCTGCAGCGCTGCGTGTGAACCCCTATTCACATAAGAGCTAGCTCAGTGGTCATCAAACTTTTTCTCGGCGGGCCAGATTCTCATCAAAGTGATGACCGCGGGCCTGATTATCTTCATTTACAATACTCAAAGCCCAAAACTCCATCTCTGAACAAAAGACGAATACACTAAGTTCAGCACTTCATTTTAAACATGGGTGAGTGGCATTCAATTTACATAAAAACAAAAACCAATCGATATCCTTTTTGCATTAAAATATTGTCAACATACATATTTTGTTCGTTAACTAAGACGTTTAGTGCGTACATCCGGAAGACACAAAGTAAACAGCAAAGCAAAAATAATAAATGAGATTTGTCGACTAATTGTACATTTAAAAATACCATCAGAATTTGGTTTGGAATGGCGGGTCCAATCAACAGTATTACTTTCAAATGCTCATCATTTAGTCTCGTTAAATGAAATGGCTTCACACAATATATTTTTGAGTATTTGCTCCCGGACAGAAGTTGTTTCAAACGCTGATACCAGATTAACGACCAACTACCATAGTTCCGGAAATTCAGCCTCAGGTGAGCAGCGGTAAAATCCAACGAGTTTTCTTTCCCAATGCTTTTTTCTATAAGTCATTTGCCTACAGATGAGTTGGCTCCAACAGTACTTTAAATGGAACATCATCAAGGTTGCAATCAAACGGATTTTGGAACAGAACAGTTCCGCTCTCGTTTCTGTCAATATTTAAAAATTCTCTCTAATCGTGCCCCTTTAGGTCCCGTGTGCTTCTTCGGGATACCAAGAGATACATCTTATGTGATCACAATGCTAACACCTTAAAACAGTGAAAACAAGCTAACCTTTCTCCTTTCAGTTGTTATTCAAACAAGGACGACTTGTTGAAATACGTTAGTGCTTCTGTAGATATCACAGATGAGGTCCTTCTTTCTGTGCAGTTTCAAGCTCAGCTGATTCGTCTGCGATGTGTTGTCAATCATAAATGCCAAGTGTTTTAGCCAGATAGGGTCTGACAGTTGTGGGTCAACCCAATCGTTTTCAGTGCTTGTAAAAAGGAAACAGCGATTTACCGAAACTGAGCCACCTCATTGAGGTGTGATAAGTAGAATCCTGTAATACAGGTTTCATTGCTTCTAGAAAGGACTGAAACTGTTGATGATTGAAAGCATGTTTCCGAAAGAAGTTAACATTTGAAACGACCGGTTTCAGTACACAAGAAATATTCGAGGTTTTCCCGCAGAATGCGCATTGATGTAGGAAGCACTGTAGGACCATTGCGGTCCTAATACGAAAATCTTCCAACGGACTCCTGATGTGACCAGTGGCGCAGCAACTAGTTTTGCCGCCAGAAGCGGTGGTAAACTTTTCTCGAAGAATGAGGACAGAATAGGGGCATGAAGACTACACAACCGGCTCAGAGTAAAGTGTACATTGGTTTTCGACGGAGTGGATGGTCGTTTGGGACACTGAGGAAATGAGGTGAAGGTGGCCACAAGTAAGGGGATTGTTGAAAAGTGCATTTTCACAGGAGTGACACGGCGGAGCTGTGTTGTTGGTCATACAGACGAACATTAAACTCTTCAACCCTCAGCTTATCCGCATATTTTGCCCTTCATATTTAGTAGCGAACAATCGGCGGTGCTAAAAATGCCACCCCTGTCACATATCGTCCAAGTAGGACCTTGACTCCTGCATTACTTACGCTATGCCTCTGTATCTGCCATTCCAGAATTTTCACTTCAGACATGTTTCTCCCACCAGCAATCGTGACTCCTCCAAGCCGACTCCAAAAAGGCTTATGCTATTGGATAATTTTGCGCAGTTCCATGAAAATGTCCTTTTCAGCTGTCGTTTAAGCATACTGCCTACCTTTGCGAACGATTCCGTCCTCTGAAACTCCCGACTGATATCGCGAATGAATACGAGAATTTACGATGTACTTGAGAGATCAGTAGACTTATCCAGAGAATAACGGTATTACAATTTTCTCGTGTATCTGCAGCATTATGTTCTCTCCACCTTCTTTTGTTCTCCGAATAACTGAGCTTGCAGAAAGGTAGACATTCGTAACAAAATCGTTATTCTTAGAACACCAATTATTCACAGCTTCCGTAATACACCTTGATTAAGTTGCCCAGAGTAAGTGGTATTCATCCTTTCACTAATATGTTGCTATTGATTTGTTACAGCTGCTTTTACAGCTAGCTATTTAGTGAAGAACATTCCTTGTGTTTCTAACACATCTTTTAGGGCCTCACATCGCTTCAACCTCTGCTCCCCCGGAAAAGTCGAATATGCTAATACGAGTTCCGTTTCATATTCGCGCAGCAGAAAGTGCTCTTTCAAAACGTTAACACTTTCGCCGCATATTGCGCAACTAGTTTTTCGGCCACTAGTTTTCAGGAATGAGTATATTACCACCATTATTAGTTGAAAACCATACTTTCGTTGTTCACTTTTCTCTTCTTAGTTGACACAAATAGCCGTGCAGTAAACGGAAGTTCAAAATAAGAAATACTGTAAATGGGAAACATTGTTCCTATTTTACTGGAACACAAGCAAAGCAAGTATCTACTTGTAAATCTGATAAGGCTTTCGTCCCAACAGTTAACAAGCTACATGGCAAAGCCTAGTCCGGAAAAGCGCCAGACGCATTTCGCCCTATTGGGGCTCATGAGTGGCGCGCATTCCCTCGGTCCTCTAAGGAAGATCGAACCCATGACCTATCTACTTGTACCTGCTAATGTCACCGCTCGCAAGTGAACTTCACATCATACAGTTTATAAGCAATTTTTGTAATATAGCACATAGAGTGTTGCAAATATATGCACAGGGAAGGTCTAACATTCAGCTTGCTGCAGTGGTTTTTATCTGCAGTTCTGCGAGTGACAGCCCGAGGTGACGCAAAGACAGAACCAAATCGAAAACCAACGCATCTGTCATTCTCGTTTACCACGGGCACTTTGAACCCTTCGTCGTCTCCACAGTTAGCAGATATGTGACGTATCTTGAGACGCCTGTACCATTCTCACCTTTTCTTGAGAAGTTTGCAGTTCTCGTGAACATCATGGACTCAAAAATTCTACCACGTGGGTGTGACATACTCATCACACCAAGTGGTTTTCGTACAGGTGAATGCGCGGCGACAAGACTAGCTTATATGGCGCCTGTATCTATGGCAAGGACAGCCGCATGAAATCCACGGTGCGCCGCACTGTGCCTCTGTGGATGAGACCGCGTGGGTCACATGTAGACTAAAATGCATGCGAATAAGTGGGGTGGAGCTGGCTTTCAAGTTAAGGCAGGGGTCGCCAAACTACGGCCCGCGGGCTGCATCCGGCCTGTACTGCTCGAGAATAATGACACTGCAATTTTAAAGACAACCAGCCAGCGCATCGTCAATAAGAAATTTCATTACCTTGGACTGTACAATGAGAAGAGATATTGGGTATTAATTTGAAGACTCCGTCCTGCCTCAGGCTTTGTGAATCGGTTAATATTCCAAGTTTCTAAATGACAGGAACCGGGTTCTGGTCCAGGCAGCATTGGAAGAACTGAAACAACGGCGCCGTCAAAAGTAATGCTCCTGCTCCCAGTGCCCCTCGGAGAATGGAATCGACACCCTGGGAGTTTTGGTTACGCAGAAACGTTAGATACTGCAATACATATGAATGGCTACAATGTAGGTGCGTTCTGATGACAAGGCAGCAAAAGCTTGCAAATCGCTTGATGACAAAATTCCCTGAAATGTGGAGACATGTAGCAAGCACAACGTGTTTGATGCTTCTGTGTTGTTCCTGTCCGGCCATCAGCCGTCCGGAGAGGAGAGAATACCCGCCTTATCTTACGGAAGCCGTTGGTATGCTTATACAACAGTTTGCAGCTGGTACTGGAGGTTTTTGATACGTTCTGTTTATATGGGACTTTGCTATCCCTGAGCAGTTGATCGTATTGGTTACCTTGACCTAGGTTTTTTGCCACAATCACACAGACTTGCAGCTGCTTTCTGTATTGCCGTGAATGTTTGGCTAATGCTTTTAACGAAGAAAAATATTTAGGTCTATTGCACAATCTCTTGGGATACTACCACCTCGTCCGTAAGTTGATGTGGATAAGGTACGTTTCATTCCTCGTTTATACATATATACAGTTGACTGAACGAGTCACTAAGTGAATATCTCTTGCCATCACCAGTAAATTTGCTTGTTTGGATGATCTATATCTGATCTCCAAAAACTATTTCAGCTTGAGAGCAGATAAAAGCTTTTAGATTTGTGTCAACCCTCCAATCATTAAGTTGCTGTTTGCTCTGATCAAATCACGAGTTTTAAGATATTTGGACTGCATGTTCTTCGATCTGTCGTACGACGTAATCTTTTGGGCGATTGCTGGACAAAGCTATCCAAGGTAGTTGGTTCGTGAATAAGACAGCACCGTTCCAAATCGTGAGTTTCGGTCTCTTGACTAACATGGGAAGTAAGCCATGGCACGCTATGGATGAAGCTTGTGTTTAGACATGTTTAATGCTGTGTTCTTTCCTCGATGTTATTTTTCAATTGTTGCAACATCGTGTGAAATGTCATGATGCACGCGCAACCCCCCATGGCCTGTGCTGAAGCGCAATTGTAGAGAGTAAGGTATTCTCACATAAATGGTGGATTCTTATGTCACTCAGATAAGTCGCGTTTCGCAGAAGCGATAGAGTTAGGGTAACGAGTAACTGATACTAGGTTTGTATGTTTCGCTTCGACGTTCGTATTCGACAGACGATTTATCCCGCAATGGGATGACGGTAAATCCATGGATACACACGCACAATTTTTAGGGCGCTATGTTGGATCCCTTTTACGTTTGATCGTTGATCTTGGCTTTCAACTCATGGTTGTCTGCTTTGTCTCCCTATTAGCGTTAGCGAAGTTTGCAACAGAAGAGACCGCAAGGATGGCTTCCAGGGTGTTCATAACAGCGACCTAGGCATATGTGGCTGATAGCCAGGTGGAAGTCGTTTCGAGCAAAGACCTTTGAGCTGTAGGTGTATGGGATTGGTTTTCGGATGCATCCTTCAGTGATTGATAGAAGTAGGTGAACCCGGAGGAACTTGATAGATCACATTTTCCATTGGGCTCTGATTCCTGCTGTCCTGAGTAACGGTTGACCATCACAGCTACGGTCTAATTTTGCCTGACTTCTGTAAAAGGTGAACGAAACAACTGCGACGTCGACCTTGCTGCTCATGGTTCAGTGAAGCAAATTTTGCCCCGTTTCTTTACTCAGTGTTCATACGCTCTCCTAGCACATAGCTGCTTAAAAAGATTTAAGCCGAACGTTCATCTGCTGTTCAGCTTCTGCTGCTGACCAGTCGCAAATCTGGACTAAGCTAAGCAGAACCTTGACGACTGGGATGGTCGAATAAGCAGTACAAAACCAAAGTGCGTCTGGTGAGTCATCTCGCTACTGCTCCTCTTTTTGGGTTAAATTAGCACACTTTGAAGGATAACATTTGGAAGAGTGCGACGAATGTGCTAACCCTAATTTGAAAGCGATTATTTGCACAAAGCGTCCTACACCCTATCCTGGAGCCCTTGTGAACCGTATCTATTCGCATTCTGCTACCCAGCATGTTGTTGTACCTGATTCAGTGAGCAGGTTGATGTTCTAAGTTATTCCGAATTTGGCCGGTTGCGCCCACCGGTCCGACTAGCGATGTGCTTGGATAGATCATGTTAACGCGGCTTAGCGGTCAGTGTGGCAACGGTGGTCGCTGTGATGAGTAAAGCAAGAGCGGCGGTTCGACAACTTCGAACATAATCTGCAGTCTACAGATCAACTATCACTTCATAGGTAAAAGTATTTCGAAACCTTCAATTTCGTACCATTACTTTGGTATAGCTTTTTATTTCGATTTATTCTATCATTTTATATATGCCGAATATCGGCTTACTCCCTTCATATCTGATTGTACTTGTCTATATATTTCATCATTTCTGATCAGCCTATGATCCATGTAATGAATAGTGCTACACCTCCATGAGCATACTTCTAAAAATGTTTTTGGCATTGTCAAGACCAAAACGTTATTTATTTATTTATTTCCCTTGTTGATTCCGATTAAATGCTAGGTGAGCATCAAGGTAACACAAAAGATACAAGATGTAGACTGCAAGTGGTATAGCAGAAACACGATTTCCCGTTAACCCCATGGCTTGAAGAAAGGTATTTCGAACTAGTGTAAAATATCCTGGAAGTACTTGAGAATTGAGTTGCTTGCACCCATGAATGTAGGAAAAAGATCTAGCAAAAACGCAGCAATGAAGCATACATTTTGATGAATGGAATATTCTGGTTATTTTACCACCTCAAACTACTGGGACTTCCGAGTCAAATCTCTGTTAGCTTAATCATGTGTAGCGAAATGATTCAGCAAATGTAAGAGCGACGAATCAGTTCAACCGCATTGCAGACCACAGTCGCAAACCCAGACTCATTAGATTACTACTGGGTACAATTAAGATACTGAAGCTTCTCTCCTGTCGGCACACGGTCACCATTCTGGAGACAGTAGGGTTCGCTGCATCCCAGATGTTCGTTAGAGCAGACGCGAACAAGGTAGGGGCAAGCTGAACACCGGCCTCGCGGTTAGCAGCGAAACAACCAATTGGATCCATGGTGCACCCAGCTGTACTCAGTCAGTAATGATGTATTTCTGGATGTATGACAAGGAAAATAGGAATACGTCCTTGTAACTCTTTTATCGATGTTATCGTAATGTTGTAACTTAGAAATTATACCCTCTACCCTGTTGTAAATTGTTCCGGTCTCACCCTACCTGTCGTCTTACATATTTTCATGTTATTGTGTTGGCACTGAAGAGACAATACGAAATGTTGACCTCTGCCAGTGTTCGTCTTCTTACGGCCTTATTCAAATTACTGAAGAGATCTAATGGTTTCAAACTTCTTAAAAGACGAATTCCCCTCGATTTCGTCAGGCAGTTACGCCGTATTGTTAGTCTGAAGTGCAAACTTGCTTGTTGTCGTTCGGAAATATCTGTTCTTCTCTGTTCACTGTATCACCGTACTTCAATATGCACGTTCGATTCGGAAGGTGTTGCGTAAAATAAGCTAAAGCCGTCCAATGGAAATCTCCGGCGCATTGCCTCTGCTCAATTGGAGACTGCTCAGACTCGACTCACTGCGCTACTCGAGACGCATTCCCGCCTAATGCCAATACTGGATGGCTTATCGTTGTGTTGCAGGATTGTGTTTACTAACTTCTGCAAATTTACCCTTGATCGTACAAAGGAGAACTGTAAAGTCCGGTGGCAGAATTCACTAGTTGACAACCGGGAGGAGCCTGTTTATCGTGACCCCAATACGTACGTTTTAAACCCGTCAAATGTTCCCCTTGATGCATTACAACTGGAAGCATTATCGCTCGGAATGGATTACAAAGTCCCACCTGGTAAGCTAAACAGCTTGTTCATAGAGGCACGATTTGAAAATTTTTATGACCAGTTAACAGGATTACAGGATTCTAGCCCAGATATGTAAAACTGGTTTAGGAACAAACTAACTGATATTGCCCATGAGATCACAATGACGCCAGTGCGTGAGAAGTGTTTGCTAACAAGCCGTCACCTTTGTGCACTACGAGAGCTGAGGACGAAGGGGGTGATTGTACTTAAGCCAGACAAAGGTTCAGGAGCCATCATTATGTGCAAGGAAAAATACACACAGAAAATGTAAGAATTACTGAGTGATGCTAGCAAATTTAAACTCATTACAAGAACAGAGGATGTTAGTGACGTGGAAAAACGCATCACGGAACACCTAAAGTTGCTCCTCTTACATCGCGTAATTGATGATGAGGTATATAACAACCTAAAACCGGGAGGGTTTAACATACCTCAGCTGTACGGTTTGCAAAAGACCCATAAATGTGATATACCACTTAGACCAATCTTGTCAATGGCAAACTCGGCACAACATAAGTTGGCTCGTTGGCTTGTGGAACTTCTTGCGCCGTTAAAACAGCGGACTCTCCCACACCGTCTGGAGGACTCTTTCGAACTTACAGATGGTTCAGATGAGTTTAACCTATCCGATAAAGTCATGCCCACATTGGATGTACAATCGCTTTTCACCAATGTTCCGCTACATGAAACAGTTGATTACGTGTGTGAAATGGCAGAGTGCTACGATTTTACTCTTCCAATGCCAGTCGAATTATTAAAGGACAGCTTACTACCATGCACTGAGAACATCGGTTTCCAATTCCAAAACCTTCCCTATCGCCAAATAGATGGGGTGGCAATGGGTAGTCCGTTGGGTCCAGTGCTAGCAGATTTTTTCATGTCGATTATTGAAAAGAAGTTGAGTGTGGAAATATCGCTTCTTTCCTACTATAAGCGGTGTGGGGATGATATTTTAGTGTGTAGCTCATCAGAGGAGCACATTGCGCGTCTGGTCGATCGCCTGAATAACATGCACACGAATATGAAAGTAACCAGCGAAACAGAGGAAAGCAACTGCCTCCCATATATGGACGTGTTGATTTGCCGAAGAGCAGATGGGTCCATCAAAAGAGAGGTTTACCGAAAACCGACTTGGTCAGGGCAGTACCTGCACTTTACCAGCTTCTCCCCAATGCGGTACAAGCGGACCTAAGTCAAGACGCTATTCAACCGTGCAAGGAAAATATGCACTGCCGACAGTTTAGATGATGAGATAAACTCGCTCAAAGATACGCTGTTGAAAAATGGCTATCCAAGTAGATTCATCGACAAACCTAGTCAGGCGAGGGTGCCGGGACAGAAGGTTTCGACAGTGTTTAAAAAGAAAATCTACATCGAGCTGCCATTTAAGGGAGATTTTGCCAACATGAGGACAATGAAGCGCATAACTTCCGCAATCCAGAGGACTTATTATGTTGCCGAAACTGTCCTTATCAACCGGACTAATCGTATACCTGTTACCCCAATGACGGAAAGACAAACTATTGGCGCCAGCTCACATTGTATTTACCAATTTACTTGCAGTTGTGGCATACACTACATAGGCCGTACCAATAGATCGTTGAACTCTAGAATAAGCGAACATGTACCTAAATGGTTGCAGCGTCAAATCACCCAGTCGTCGGTTGATCATACCATCTGTTCATGTAAACCACCTGCTTCCTCCATAGGTAGGCATTTACTGGCCACCTGTCACCCGTTTGATCTGGTCAAAATGTTTACAATCATGTTAAGACATGCTAACACCCGTTTCCTACGTTTTGCAGAGGCAGTCGCGATCAGCCGTATCAAACCCGCACTCTGTGTGCAGAAACAACTGTTCGTAAGCCTACGGCTTCCCTGGGCGTAGGGGTGTCACGCCTGCCCCTCTACCCTGTTCTAGCTTGTTCCGGTCTCACCCTACCTGTCGTCATATTTTCATGTTATTGTGTTGGCACTGAAGAGACAATACGAAATGTTGACCTCTGCCAATGTTCGTCTTCTTACGGCATTATTCAAATTACTAAAGGGATCTAATTGTTTCAGAAATACTTACTTCTGTCTGGTGTAACGAAAGCTATCGCAGGACAATAAAACTTGTATTTCTATACCGAAAATGGTTTCAACCTTTCTGCACAAGTGGTGTGAGCTACGCAGTAAACTTGATTCAGCATTACGTTTGTACACTGTGGAAGTAGAGCTACGTCCACCCTGCAATTTCAATAATAGAAGTACATGATTGTTTTAATACCATGCTTCACAAAGTCATTCACACAAACCCGTAACTATTGATGACTGCCAATACGCAGCTGAGATTCTCCGCAGTATTAGCTGCAAATGGATTATCACTGCATTAGGACGTGGTGCAAATATGTGACCCTTACCGATCATCTGGCGCGACATGTTAGGCTTCGGTATTTTGTCCACATTCTACCATGACAAGTGGCTCTATCATGAATAAAAAGCATCACTTAACAAGTGACGTGAGCAAAAGTTTCGGATCCCTAGAATAAATGTGTAATTTTAAGGCGCATCATTGCATTTACATGTGCACCCTTCTAGATTGATTTATATTGTGATCCCCTGGATCTTGGCTGAATAACGATGGTTTAAACAAGCTCCATCAACTTACGCCTCGAACTGCACTAATGGAACTCATGAAACTGTTCTACGGATAGTGCACCAGAAGGATTTACGCATTGCCGACTTGGGAACGGAACGTTACGTCTCTGTCGCTGGAAAAATGGTCAAGGTGTAAGCTAGCAAATAAATTTGTTTACGGCCCTTGTGCTTCAGTGTATAGACAATGGCGGACCAGCCCCCTATCACCTTGGTATTGGATACTCAGAGAAACTTGACTAACATCTTCACTAACGACACCGACGAATATCCTCGACAAGTTAACGTGCGTACACCGTTATAATGAATCCATGTGAACGGAACATATTTAGCTCAAGTAAGTGAAAGGTGGAAAGTAAAATGTACGCATGTCGATAAAAAATGATGGCATCTCGTGGGACTTTTCGCAAGGATCACATGTGTACACAGATTGGTCACTCTTTGTTAGGACCCAATACCTTCGGTTAAATCACGTAACGTGACTACGTGTCACGTTTGCATTGGGTTAACGTAGGATCGGACAATTCTCAGCTGGGAAAAATACATTAAACACCACACAGAAGATGCCAGACTACTGTGGTACTCTGATCGATTAAAGCATTTTCGTTTTGATCACACCCAGTTACGTTTCTCCAAGCAATGCTGTTGTTTTTCCGAAAGTTAATTGCACGCAGTCGACGGCGCTGACTCTGCCAGTAAATTGTTCACTGCAAGCTTATACATCAAGTAAAAGGATGACATTTGTTTTTTGGTCCACATGCGCTCGCTTGCATCGAAAAATGACAAGACTTCTGTGTGTCACGTTGACTCCAAATCAGGACCTTATTTTCCTCTCTAAAGCAATTTACACTGATGTTGTTACATATAAGGATATTGCACTTTCTGAATACAGTAATAAGCCATCTCACAATGCCGTCATGGCGGAAGCTGTATCATTTGTGTGGGTTATTTTTAACAAAAATAGATTTCAAGTAGTTAAATTAAATGGAACATTACACATCAGCACCGGAAATGTAAACTCAGAGGCAACTGAAATTACCAGACTTTTTCACTTCCGCAGACAGAATATCACACATTTTCCTTACTTAGAAATTTAGCATTTGCCTGCCATTTAATTGTGCGCGGCTGTGATAACGTACTAATGCCCATTTTTCCTTTCATTCCTTTAATTCCTATTAACCCTCTCCCTTGCATCTACTGGTGCTCGTCATACGATCCTCAGAGATAAAAGAGAAAAAGCGGAGGGTGAGCCCAACTGATGCTTACAATTAGGCGATATCACTGATTTCAAGCCGCAAGGTCGGGAGTGAAAAGTAAAACTCGTAATGTCTATATTTGGCGAATTAAGCCAAACCGACTTCTTAAATATATGCGTTCATGACTGTAGCGAAGCGCACTCTGACTCTTGGCACTGAATGTAACATACAAAATGATGTATGTCATGTAACTACTGACCTATATCCTTCATGGTCACAGTCCATTTTTAAATCGAGCAAACAAATAGTTATTTATTTTACTCACGATCTTTATCCTTCAACCGCAGCTTGAAGGGATGGCTTATGCCATTCCCGCTTCTTAATAGATTATATGTCATCCCGATAGCGGCATTCGAAGGCATGGCGGAGTACAAAATACCGGAGGCAAATTGACACTTTATACTATACCAGCTAGATTTCAGGAAATCGTCTCTTGTTTAGATGCAAACACATTCCGCAGTAAGAGGATAACTCAGTAAGGTTATGACGTGCATAGGCGAGTTCCCTATTTTAAAGCAGGTTATTAGGCTCTTTTACTGCAAGCGTTAACCAAATGCGCAACTTTTGTTTTCAAATAAGATTAACACGCTTAGGACAAACCAAAGATATAACATGTTCCGTTCAGTTAACTGGGAAACCTCTCCTATCGATAAAATGTGTTGTATTCATGTTGTCTTTATGTTCACAGGAAAGAGCAAATTGGACTTTCCCTAATTTGCATTGATTCGTTTAGGTAGCTCTTCATTTCATTGTCGAGAAAAAAACGATAAATAAATTGCATCAATTTTGTCGAAAAGTTATGTCTGCATAAGACATCCAATTGCTAAAATATCACTTGAATGTCGTAGAAACCAGCCTGTAAAGTATGCATCTTGCCAAGGGATGCAATTTTCTAGTAACGAGTAATAAACTTGAGAGCCTTACTAGGCGTATTCGTTTGAGAAGCTGCAGCATAATACATGCCATGTATTATGTTACAGTACTGAAAATGCTTGCACCGACAGCCCTGTTGGCATATGCGGAACGTTGAGTTCGAATTTCTGTAGCACTAGCTGCGGCAGCACTGACCGAGCGACTGTGCCAAGCATCACTCATAAATGCACATCTCCATGAAGTAAGCAACCAGGAGACAACCATTGAGTCTCTACCTTTATGTCTGACACTTATTCTTCCAGACTGTCGATGAACTCATCTCGGTGTTCAGAAAACGTGGAGGCTAAGATACTCCAAGTTTGTTGATCGAAATCTTTACAACCACCTCGAAATCGCGAGGCTCTTATGCAGTGGAAGACCGAGATAATCCCGTTGCGCCACAGAGTTGGAGGTCGACACAACATTGAAAATAAACGCTCAATGTATCACACATGTGCAGTCACTGAGTTAAAATAAAGTTACGAAAATGATCAATGTTGGACCTCCCTTGTTAGCAGAGCTAATTGGTTGCTTGCGTTTTGTTTTTACGTATAATGGATTCTGTGTTAATTGTCACACTGCTGCTCTCAGCTATATGACAATAGTCATAAACGATGGAAAAACTACCGCGTTTTTTTTCTGTATTTGGAAAAAGCTAGTGAGCAGGTACCGCGTGGAAACCTTTTGGCTGCAATCTGATCTGTTGGCATTAGTAACCACTTTTTAGTATGGTCAAACTCATACCTGGCTGAAAGAAAACAAGTGAAATAAACTGATTGCGACCACTGAAATCCGCGGTATTCGCTAATAGCGTAATTCAGAGCGGTACGCTAGTTGCTATTCCTTTTCCTCCTCGCATCAATAGTATAATAGAATGAGGAATCATGGAACCGATTTTCAGCGCGGAAGAAATACAAATTAATTACAAGTGCAACAGCAATGATTTTGCTAGACACTCAGATAGATATTTTATCTCTAAATCCATGTGACTTGTGTGGGAAACGAAGCTCTTTAAACAAATACAAAATCTTTCCTTTTCTTTGCCACGTTTCATCTTAAACGCATGATGAACATCTCATGCAATGCAAATTCATTTAGGATTTTTGCGTGCAGTATTCATTAACGTTTGACTTTCCTAAACTTTGTGATCATCAGATAGCAAGGGTTAAAGTGACTATTACTTCCATCTGTCGGACTTCCTGGTTTCACAAAACTAAAATCAAGCTATACATGGCAGTTTTTATCCACGTTCAAATGATGTTCAGTTGGCTGCATTAATGCGCATAAGTAAAACAAAATAGCTGAGGTAGTGTTGGGTCCCTTCATGAAACACTACCACTAGGACATATATTGTACGATATCAGGAACTTCAGCATGACTTGTGATCGTAGAGTCAACTTATCCGCCGAGTCTGTCTAACGAGTCATTAAACATCCCGTTTGTGCACATTGACACTATCGAACGATATAGATTCAAAAACAACGCACTGATGCATTGTGTGTCGAGCAGCCGCAGCAGAACAAGCCAGAATTCCTTTCTGATGAAGTATTTCAAAATAGGTAACAAATTTCCAGAATTTAGTAAGTAGGTTAAATCATTATAGATATTTAAGAAAGAAAGAAACGGGTTTCTTACAATACCTATCCTGGCAAATAGGGCGATATCAGCGGAGTCAGCAGTGAAAGAATTGAAATTGTTGTACGCAAAATTTATCAAAAAGCTGGATTTTAGAAAAATGCTGAAAGCCCACATAATTTTCTACTCTCACTCGATCATGTATGCCTGCAGATCTCGTGCCTAACTGGAAGCCGAAGAGGGGAAATAAACTGAGCTCTCATTTTCGATCCTCCTGATCTGGTTGTATAAAACATTATGCTTCCTTACAGTACGGAAATTGAGGTTATCATAACAGATTTCTCGGTGTGATAGCAACAAGTTCTGCATACCAAAATCATTCTTTTCCAAGCACCACCGTGTTTCTTTTTCTATCTCGTTTGTCATGCAGCAGCGAACATACACATCCCGGTCATGTGAGATACAAGCTGTTGACTGTTGAAATGCAGCAATAGGAGAAAACGGAAACAAACGTGTGTAAAGTAGCCTAGGAACATGAACACCTTCCCTTTCTCCGAGGTCTGGAACTTCTTGGGGATCTGAGATCGGACCGTGAAAGAGCTTGTGCCTGGGACAGGACATAGAAATCCA
>OX104068.1:63763430-64013445 GCA_944474145.2 Dicrocoelium dendriticum
ATACGTTTTATAACCTTTTTGTCCATTTTGCGATGAAGTTTTACTGGTTTATATTTCTACTTGCTCCCACGTTCAGTATTCAGTATTCAGCTAGCCATTTTTAGTAAACGACTCGACGAGGCACTACACCACCTGTACTACTGGAGTTTATTTCTGTTCAATGAGTGACGACAAGACGGGGACAAACATGACGCTCGCCAACTTCCATGAAATCGTAAACGGATAAGCATGCGTTAACGTGGATAATATGGTGGGACCACAGATGCGCGTTTTCCTTCAGTATAACAGTTTTGCTGTACGGACGTAATTCACACAAACCTTCCATCGGGACTTGTGCAGTCTTGACTGATTTCGCCGTATTCTACCATTGTTCCACTGTGCTTTTGCAGACGGAACCTGGTCGGTTCCACTCTAATATCTAGGTAAAATTCAAACGTTTGCGAGGTGTAACACGGGGAAGATGCTGTCCAACTCCGGCACTGTTGGATAGTGCATGATATGTTACTCGTGAGAATCCAAAAAGAATATGATTGATGTTATAGCAGCTGCTTAGTAAGGGGAAGGATAGGTGGGAGGCGGCCCATGTTATGGTGGGGCAAGCATTTGATAAAATAAGATATTGATATATTTCGGTGAGTTCTAAATAATTGCTCTATACCAAGCCCTTTTATTCTCGTTTCTATTCGTTTTTCCCTTCCGTTGCTCTGTTTTTATCGTTCAATATAAAGTATTCTCATGCTTACATATGTTTCCTTTATTAAAATCTTTGTATGCGATTTCAATAAAGGCAACGTAATAAACTAGAAAGGGCAGTGGTGCCGCCTTCTGTAAAATGAACCAAACAAAAGAAGAAAAATCAACAATGAAGCGGACGTGCTACTAACTCTAATTAGAAGTGCTGCCATGGCTGGTGTGAGCAAGAAAGATGGGAGACGTACATGAGTAGTACTTGTGGAATCTGCAATAACGCATAGCTCCAACAGAGGCAAGTATCCAATTAGAAGGAAAACAACCGATTTGTAATTTGCAATTACGGGGTCAATCGCACCCAGTAGCATAGGTAATACGAACTCAGAAATATCAAGTAGTACAATAGTTACGATAATTACATCCACCCAGCTCGAATGCAACTCTGGACTTCTGGTATTCTTATGGGGCTTATTTGGAAGTCGCTGTGATCTCCTCGGTCGAGTCTCATCCTCTTTATCTGGAATGGAATCCGGAAAAGCTACATTAATATCGATCACAGAAGCATTGGAACTTTTTGTCGACTGATCTGGGTCTCTGAACTATACCTGCTCTACTTGACGAGATTGCATAGCTACGTCATCCAGGTCCAATATGCGCACCATACGTCTCCCTAGCTTAAAACAATTCCAGGGATGCGTCGGAAATCATTGTCCCTGAAATAATAAACCACGGTAGTGCTCAACCTGAGAATATTAAAACGAAGTGGCCCGGATTTGTACCTTTATGAAGGTGTATCTCCAATGGTAGAATTAACACAGTTACGATAGTGAAGTAAGTTATCAAGGAATCGATCGAGTTCCTCAAGTGTTGTTGGAGCCTATAAAATAATTGCACGTTCCGAAGTAGCAAGAAAGTTTTCAGCCAAACCTTTGGAGCAAGGTTGTCTGGGGGCAGGGAAATGATGACGACAACCAAAGCTACATAGTCAGTCAGTAACACACGATGCATTGAAATGTAAACCATTATCACTCACAATAGCCAAATTTACAGCATCAAAAATAAACGTTTTTCTTAGGACACGAATAGTAAACTTGGCATTTGTTTTATCTAGGATGAATATCTCAGACCATTTCGAATACGAATAAATGCTTTCCAGATCATAATACTTCCGAAGGAATGGACCACAGTATTCATGTTGGAATCGCTGCCAGAATTCACGTGCTATTGGCCAGGGCGCCCATTTATTTGGCTGACTTCTTACCTTGTGTCGGCACCATTCACATCTTGAAGCAAGCTGTTGAATGTCAGCAGCAATCTCAGACCACCAAGACAAACGTCGCGACACAGACCTCATATTTTTAATGCCCAAATGTTAGGGATGGAGATCAGTCAGTAATGCAGCTTACAAAGTCGGAGTAATCACAGTACGAACATTGACACATAACATGCCATCAGAATTAACACATAATTGATCACGGCGTTGGTAAAATTAAGCAAATTTCTTCTCTAACAGAGCTGACCAGCCTCATTTCAAAGCTGGGATTATTGAGCCAGAGCACCACCTTGTTTCATTAATTAGAGCTGGACGAGATATGTGAAGTGTCTGATTAAGTAGGCAAACAAATTCAGAGCCAGGTGCAAACGGACAAGGATGTCGAGAAAGATAATGCACGTGAAGAATGTCTTTAGAACTTCTTCGTTGTAGTTCTTAATCATAAGCACTGAGTGCGGTGATCCATCTTTGAACCATCGCTGCAAAGGACGTATATGTGCTTCAAGGCTTCATGATCAGTCACCATGGTGAAATTCAAACCAGACAGATATTAGTGTAGCCGAGTCACAGACCAATACGCTGCTAATTTTTCACGATGCGTCAGAGCTTATCCCATCTCAGCGTTGCTGCGACTGCGGGAAATGCAAATAACTGGGGGTCCTTCTGTTCTAACACAGCATCAGTATCACTTGGAGTAGCATCTGCAATAAGTGCAAGAGGAATATTTGCCGAAAAAGACCGGAGAACACAGTGAGACTGGAGTCAGCTTAGTAACTTCTGCAGTCTTGTTTCACGCTCTAGACACCACACAAAAATTTTAAAATTCAGTAACAAGAATAGAGCATCAGCATTAGAAGCAAAAGTTCTCATGAAAATTGTGTAGTACTCTAAGGTTCCCATCAATGTTGCTTTGTGGGTTGGTGATTTCGCATCAACCAGTGGGTTAAGGCGATCGGCATCAGGTCTAAAGCCAGATGAGATGACGTGGTAACCCAGGCCGCTGATTGGTTTAACACAGATTAAACACTTTTTTGATTCACATTTACATTAGGGTCTTTAAATTACTTCAATTTTGCTAGTTGGAAACAATCATGAGAAAATTTATCAGTGACATGTTAAACCACATCATCACGATAAACTTCAAAGCTTTCTAAAATTTCATAAGTGAATTCACGACATCTTGCAAAATGGCTAGAGAAAATCTGAGGCCAAAAGAAAGAAAATGATAACGATGCAAACCGAAAGGCATATTAATGGTATTTAGTTCACTGGATGACCCACTAAGCGGAATCTGTAAATAAGCATCTTCTAGGTCCAGTTTTCAGAAAACTCAGAACTATGTAATCTGGAAAGGATGACTTTAGTTTGCTTTATAATGCCACCACGCTGACACAGCCTAGTATTAGGGGTGTTCCTATAGTCACTACAGACACTGGTTGTCTGACCATCTGACTTGAGTGGTGTGGCAATGGGTGTTAGTCATCGGAAGCACTGGACTGCTTCCTCACACATTTAAAAATTTTTCCCACAGACTCACTTACTTCATACGACGAAATTTGATCTTTATGATGTACAGGATCTCCAATGGCATTAAAATCTACCATATGCTGTAGAGTAGTCATGAATCGGAGAACAAATTTGAGCGGCGGTATCTGCACTAAACCAAAACATAACGCTTAATTTAAGAGCCCGCAAACTTTCAACCGGAGAATATATGCTCATCGCTTTGTGACAACAACATTACAAGCAACAAGATTGCTGTCTCTGTCCAATACTGGCAAAATGCAGCAACCTAACACAGGAAGAGTATGACCAGTAATACGTCAGTTGGTAATAGCAGTTGAATGTAACTTCACACCAGGATAAAGGTGATAAAGACTTAGTTTAGTAAAAAGTAATTCCACACTACTTGTGTCAACCATGAACTTACCTGACTTTTTATTTCCATATTGGAGACTGTTGTACAAGTGATCATTACCATTAACAGTCAACGTTAGGAAACTGACATCAGCATATATTTGGATCATGAGGTCTACAAGCGAATTCACAATTTGCCTGGTTTTACAAGCCGACAGGCATTACGAATATGTCCAACTTTGCTATAATGGAATCACTAAGCATGTCAGTGAGGATAAGTATGAACGAAATGTAACTTCCCACATGAGGCACGCTGACCCAACCGTTTAGAAACTGTACCAGGATTAACAACGTTCTGGTGGTTTCTCCTGTGCGGATGATAGCCTCCATCTGACAAAAGTCAGTTGGAGAATTGCCACTGTGTTTACTGCTTAGCAGAAGCACGGGCTATGGCTGAAGCAACTAGGATTTGTTGGGCAGAAAAACTTTTACACTTGAAATTTTATAAAGGTCTTGTCAGTTCGTACAATGCAGTTGAACTTCTTTGTCTGTTGGATCAGCAGGTGAAATCAGCTGACAACGTAGAGTTGGGACATCAATTCCAGGGCTTAAGATGATCTACACATATATTAGTTTGAATAGTAGAAAACAGATGATACCGTCCTTGTCACCTTCATCACTTCCTGTTCAGTATGAGGATAGTGCATGTTATAGCGAATGTCGCAATGGCTGAGCACAGTTTCGCGGATAACAACAAGACCCCGAAAAATTAAGCAAGTGTAAAGCCAACCGTTGCTTGAAACTTTCCTTAGTGGAACCAATGACTACGGCCTCCGGTAAGTTGTTCCAGTCTTTCACAGCTCCGGTGGATAAAGTGATTTCTGGAAGGACATGCAACCTCTTCAGTTTAAAGAGTTTCCAGCTGTACCTGCGCGTTGAGCTCTCTCTGTTGAGCTGGAAGAATTGTTGGAGCGCACTAACCAAGTCACTTCTGAGTATGCGTGTTGTGTACCGCATATATCCACGACGACGACGGTAATAGAGAGAGTATAGATTTATACTCTGGAGTCGAACATAAGAAGACGAGTTTCCAAATACTGGGATTACTTTTAAACTTCGCTACTCTCGCAGAACTCGGTCATTCAGCGACAAACGGTTTATTCGGCAAAGCGAGCTCAACAAAAGTGACAGTCTGACAAGCATGCATTAATATAAATAACTAAGTCATTTCCATAACTAACGAAGCTGCTGCACTCACGAGGTTCTTCCTTTGAGTCAGTTAAACAAGCCTGCTTCAGCGAATCAGTCAGCACGTAGACGAAATATGCGCAGGAGTCCAAACAACTGCTCTTTTCGCTCGCGCAAGCTTTGTGCTTGCTTGCACAATCCGATGACATCCTTCTCTTTATCGAGATCAGCTTTCACTGTGTCGCAGACGACTCCGTACGCTCTTTCACTCTGCTTTGTCTTTGCTGCCTCTGTTGTTGTGACCGCTCCGTCAGGCTTTAAGCGTTTACTGAAAGTTCACCTTCTCGTTACTGATGTCGCCACAGCTGTACCCCGTTCCTTTTGATTACCTTACCTCCGCTACTGACTTCATAAATCTTTTCCCAACGTTCGCGGCACCACACCTTACTTCCATCGTTCGTTGACACTTGGTTTTGGTTCTATCCACACTACATTATTTACCGATAGCTTAGAAAACGCCCAGATCCCTCGGTTATAATACCGTTTCTTATCTGCCATCTGTTTTCTTAAGCGCCTTTGCCATTGCTCATGAGATGGCAAGACAGGGTGTAAGACTTTAGCAGACACACGCATTAACGTTCTTGTCCTTCTGCTGTACAAACGTTGCAATGGACTGAGACCAATGTTCGGTAATGGCGTATCGCGAATCTCCAACAACATTAGTTACGGATCCTTATATGTAGCAAGGCTTCGACAGCAGCCTCTTGGATTGTTTGACCGCTGCCTCTGCTTTTCCTTTAGACTGCCTGTGATACGGGCGCATTTGCCGGTGCAAAATTTCCCACATTCGCGAATGTTTGGGAAACAATGCTTGTACATTGCGGGCCATTGTCAGAGATCAGTTCCTCCGGTATTCCGTGTCTGGCAAACTGACATCTAAGCTTATTTATAACTGCTTCCGTGATGGTAGCAGTGAGTGGATCGATCTCAAAATAGTCATTATAATAGTCCTCAGTGTTTACATAGTCTTTCCCGTTGTCTGAGAGCAATTCCACCGCTACTTTCTGCAAGGGTTGATCTGGAATCTCACGCAACATCATTGTTCCCAAAGATTGGCGAGCGTTGTGAGACCGGCAGACTGAAAAGCTCGGTACATGGTCTCGGATTGAACTTGTCAACCCGGACCAGAACTTCAGTTCCCGTGCTGTACTAATACTGTAGTTGACACCCAAGTGAGCTAGAGGAACGTGTTCTGGTATCTCCTTGCAAAGCAACGAGGAGAAAAATATTCGGTTTCCTTTAAACAGCAAACAGTCATAGACCGTTATGTCATTCCGAAAATTGAAGAACGGTGTTGATTCTTATGAAACGTTTATCCTTTGTATCCGGCCATCCCAGCAAAAGCACGTCGCGTCTGCTTCCGTATAACGCTTTATCTCTTTCAGACTCTCTGTCGTTACCGCCATGTGTTGCACGACATTGACTGCCTAGCATTCTTCTGTTGGTGTTCGACTGCCGGAAGATGAGCTCTCGACAGAGCGTCCGAGATGAACAATGGCATCCCCGCAGTGTAAAACTGATCCATGTCGTATTTTGGGAGCCGGATAACCATCCGCTGAAGAAGGTGGGGGACACTGTGTAACGGTTTACTAGCTGTTGACTCGAGCGGTTTATGGTTAGTGTACACCGTAGTCTTCCTTCCAAAAGTGTAATGGTTGAATCGTTCTCTTGCGTAGACGACAGCGAGCGTCATCTTTTCGATCTGCGCATAGCGTTGATTCACTGCTGTGCGCAACCGACTGCAGAAATCCAAGGGTTTAACATCCCGCAAGAGAACATCAGCTATTCCGCTTTGGCTACCTTCAAGCTCCACCTCCAAAAACGGAGCTGGATCATAGTAACCAAGTACTGGTGCAAAACTAACAAGACTCTATATGCTTGTAAATGCTGCCTTCTGCTCTTCTCCCTAACTCTAATTTACATTTGTATGAGTCAGTCTCCGTATGGGCGTCACCATTTCAGCAAGTCTTGGAAAGAACCGGCCCAAATAATTCACCATGCCATTCGCACGACCAACAGCCTTAACGTACTTAGGTTGTGGCATCTCCTTGGCTGCCTTGATTATTTCGGGGTTGATCTTTATTCTCTCGGATGTCAGAACGTGACCGTGAAAAATCACTTCCGGTATCCGGAACTCAAATGTCTTGCGTTTGATCTTTATGTTCCTTTGCACGCATCGCTGCCAAAATGGTGCAAGATAGCGACATGTTTCTGTTCGGTCGAGCCGCAAATCAGTACATCGTCTTCTACAAAAGTTACACCGTCTAGGTCAGCAATAGCTTGCAGTAACCGCTTTTGAAAAATTTCGCTTCATACCTTCAAACTAAATGGTATGTGTAGCCAGCGAAAACGACCGAAGCGTGTGGCAAACGCTATCAAGAAACTGGATTCTTCATTTAAGACTACGGGCCAGAACACCGATGAGAGATAGACCCTTGTGAAGCACTTCATTTTAGCCAAACATGGCAGAACATCTGCTAACTTTGGCAGTATATAGTGTTCTCTATGCAAAGATTTATTCAACGGCTTAGGATCTATGAACAGAAGTAAATCACCGTTCTTTTTCGTAGCAATCGTAACATGGCCATCAGTCCGTCGGCAACTCAACCTTAGTGATTACGCCCAATTGCGTCAAGTTACTTAGTTCAGTGGCAAACCTATCATGTAATACAAAGGAAAAGCTTTTGGCCGGCAGCGAACTCGGTCATATTGGCGGATCTATTGACAAATGAACGAAACCTTGAAACACCCACCCCAAACCTGGGTCAAACACGGACGGATAATGTTCACTATCATCTGCCGCCGCTTCACACACATGCACAAAACGGTCATCGTTAAAATGAATAAAGCCAAGACATGGGATAGAATCAATGCAGAGAATCTGAGCAAGATTTCACTCCACAACCACGAAATCCAACTGATGTGAAGAGCCGTCTTTGGAATCGATAAGTTTGATTGTGGCCAAACCTTTTGACTGGACATTGGAACCATACCATATGCGCAGAACTCCGTGATCAGGTCGCACTCGAATTTCTGGGCATCTCTTCGTTGTAATTATGTTTATGATGGTACCTGAGTCCAACTGGAAACGCACCAACTCGTCACCAACCAATAAACTTGCATAGAGGCACTTCTTTGGTCCTGTCAGCGACACCTTGCTGTTTGAATGTCCAGTCGAAGGCGTTGTGTCACGATCAAGTGCATTCACTTTCGAAGACTGACAACACCTAGCGAAATGGTTCCGTCTGCCGCTTCTGGCGCAAATTCGGCCCCACACAGGACATCGATCGCAATCCTTCGGGGGTCGCGCGGCATAGTATTTGTAAGTTTAGTGTGTCTTGATGACAGGCTTTGCAGCTTTGTCAGGTAAACTGGATACGGCACATAGCTCTACCTCAGTCGGCAAGCGCATTTGCTGCATTTGGTATGCAGCTGATGATTCACCGTGGCATATATCAAAACATTGTCAGAGCGATAACTGTCGTTTCCGCAACAGCCGCTTAGTGATGTTTTCATCACTCATCCCCAGCAAGATTCTGTCTCAGACAAGACTGTCAGCCCTACAATTGCAAACATTACAGGAACAACCCATGATCTCCAGCTCCGTAACATGGTTCTCGATGATTTGGTTTGGGCGCCAGGTTCGGGTAAAATAGTGGTACCGCTGATGTGTCTTCTTAGCCTGACCTTCGGAGAAATCACCAACTTTTTGGATGACAGTTTCCAGAGCAGCTAGTCTTCGTCCTTTTCGCACTGCATTGTTTTAAGACGCGACCTGCTTCATCACCGATCGTATGTCTAAACACGTGATGGATTTACAACTCAATGCGCACGCCTCTCGCTCTCTGGACTCTCTCTCTCTCTTTGGCCGGGGTACTGGCGGCTGGACATGCTATACCTCAATCTACCGTACCGCAAACCGCGTTCTTCGTCCTACGTTTATACAATCCTCCTGTTCTTGGCAACCCGCCTTCAACTTCGAATCACAAAAAGTGAAATGCAAATAAAAATGATACCTCTGGCCTTTTCAATGAACCGCTCAAAATCGATCGCACACATTCCAATACCAACAGCAAGGCTTTTATTGCACCCCGCTCTCTACAGAGGCACTAACTTATTTCAACAAGTCGTCATTGTTTGAATAACAACTGGAAGGAGAAACGTTAGCATGTTTTCACTGTTTTAGGTGTTAGCATTATGATCACAGAAGATGTATCTCTTGGTTTCCCGAAAAACACACGAGACCTAAAGGGCACAATTAGAAAGAATTTTTAAATATTGACAGAAACGAGAGCGGAATTATTCTGTTCCAAAATCCGTTTGATTGCGACATTGATGATGTTCCATTTAAAGTACTGTTGGAGCCAACTCATCTGTAGGCAAATGACTTATAGAAAAAAGCATTGGGAAGGAAAACTCTTTGGATGTTACCGCTGCTCACCTGAGGCTGAATTTCCGGAACTGTGGACGTTGGTCGTTAATCTGGTATCAGCGTTTGAAACAACTTCTGCCTGGAAGCAAATACTCAAAAATATAGTGTGTGAAGCCATTTCATTTAACGAGACTAAATGAGGAACATTTGAAAGCAACACTCTTGATTGGATTCGCCATTCCAAACCAAATTCTGATGATATTTTTAAATGTATAATTATTCGACAAATTTTATTTATTATTAATGTTTTGCTGTTTACTTTGTGTCTTCCGGATGTACGCACTAAACGTCTGAGTTAACAAACAAAGTGTGTATATTGTTGAAAATATTTTAATGCAAAAGGCTATCGATTGGTTTTTGTTTTTATATGAATTGTATGCCACTCACCCATATTTAAAATGAAGTGCTGAACTTAGTGCATTTGTCCTTTGTTCAGAGATTGAGTTTTGAGCTTCGAGTATAATAAAGGAAGCGAATCCGGCCCGCGGTCATCATTTTGATGAGAATCTGGCCCGCCGAGAAAAATTTTGATGACCAGTGAACTAGATCATATGTGGATATGGGTCCACACGCAGTGCGGCAGCGCTCTATCGCTGCTCTCTCCTAGCGCGCTATGGGCTGTCCAATTATTCCCAAAGATACTCATTCATGCGCTCTTTCACACCAGTTCGAAGATCAACACTCAGGCATTTAGGCTGTTCAGCAGCAGGAGTGACTCATTTTGTTCATGCGCAAAGTGTAATACCGTCTACCTAGTTAAAACGGTGAATTGAACTGCCCAACATGTAGGATAATCTGGCAGAATTGATTGAGCAACATAATAGTTTCAGTAGAAACAAGTATAGCAAAATGTCTAACACAGGCCTCTCTACCGAACTCTACCGCAAGCCAATTACATAACACTGGATGTTACACTAACAAGGTGACTTCTGCAAACACCGCCACTCCTACAAGTCACCCAAATGTTCCCGAACAATCCACCACTAGTTCATTTGCAACATTTTCCCCCGAAACCAATATATTCTATCCAAGCTCCCGAAACCCAGGGAACTAGCCAATATCGGTGACAGCTAGGCCGTTGTCATATCTCGAAGCTCTGCAAAATTACCAGCTGCTGCCCCATTGTAACATCCAAGACTGATGTGAAAGACAACACTGAAGGGATGGGCATCAAATTGCTTGGTCTCCCAACCACGACCCATACTCCTATGAAAGACAAAAAAAGATGCGAACTCTACACTATGTAACAACTCCCCAGAGTGAACAACGAGTACTTTAAAAGGAAAACTGCTGGTTGAGCTGTGTCACTTGAACCCCCTAAGCGAACTGCTCTGTACGCCAATTTCACGAAGATCACCGGCTACCCGAGTTCCAAATCCTGAGGTGAAGCCAAGCTTCTTCGTTTTGTACTAAACTCCTTTGACGAAGTGAAAGCAGTGTTGCTTTCGACAGCTAGTCTCCAGAAAGGATCCTGCTTAGTCTGCGTTTTTTCAGACGTTCCATAGAGCAACCGGTGGCGTGTGGAGCGAAAATTGAAAGAATAAGGCGTAGACACGACATCCAGAAACATTTTTGTCCATGGTGTTCCTTAGTCTCCTAAGTACGATTAATGGGAAGCAGGAGCTCACGACCAGGAGCTGTAGAGTTATATTTGTGAGAAGATATTCTTGGATGAAGATGTAGCTACTTCTCTCTATAATCTACCAAAATAAGAAAGCTGAAGTGGGTACGGCCCAAGGGTCATTTAGATTGTGCTACACACTAGGCATATGCACTTAAGATACGGTAGCGAAGACAGGTACTTCGGATCAGAGTGATAAACGTGCTCCCATTAGCAGCGGCGAGCGAAAGTGTCGATCGACTTAAAGCCCTACCAGAGCAGGTAAATGAAATGGGGATCCAATTCTACATTCACGCTGGTAGCAGGTCTGCAATTAGCGTGGATCATATTAGCTAATACAGAAACCACTCTGCATGCATTGTGTAAACTGAGTTGCTAGAGGGGCTAAGTGTGATGCCACCGAACCCAACTACAAACAACCCACTGAAAATATCATACACAAAGAACCGTTAGCGACCAAACAAACAACGGTCGGGATAATCTGTTATCCAAACCACAGGTCTGTCGGATCGGTGCTGAGAACTGACACTTCCTAAATGTACACCAGTGCCAGTCACCTTAAGCAAAATTACCGAAATTCGGTTAATTCACGCAACAAATGCTTAGAATCTCATCTCTATAACGGAGACGGTTGCATTCAGAGTTTAAAGATGTCAAGATCGCGATACAGAGAAGATCAAATTTCCGAAACGTTCGTCCACAAAGAAGTGGTGGCGGCATCCCATGCTATCGCAACGACGTAAAATGCGAGCCTTTGGATTATCCGGAGATGTGGGGCAACAGGTCGCTTCGAGGCCGATTGCGTCGAATGACAACTGCTTTGTGGTAATCATTTATGGCGCCCCATCGTTCACTCCAGAAATGGATTCCAGACCAACATCAGCACTGACAAAATGCTTACTCCAAACATACAGCCAAGATTTTGCCTCTGACAATTTAAACGTACACTGATTGGACCCCTTAGCATAACCCAAGGAAATATTCAGGGCCGAACTGCAATATTTTCTCACAAGCATTCCGCTGTGCCTTCACATCACCTTACCTACTACTTACAGAGCTGATAACGTACCATCCATAACGAACCTCGTAATTATAAATGAGGAACTTATGATCGACAACCCAATGTGAATAAGTGATTAGGTTGCCGTACTTCATAATACGTGAGTTATGCTGGGTATCCGGAGGAGCAAACTAAACTAACCCGTACCATCACAGACTTTAACATACTGACCGATCAGGTTGCGACGGTCGATAGGAAATCCTTGAAAAGCTGCTCCATGACAACGTCTGGACTCAGTTCGTTCGACGATTCAACAAACTGATCGTAAATGCTTCAGAATATAAGAAGGTTTGTTTCACCAATCTATCGTCATTCATTAGAAGTAGAACTCAAAAACGCATGTCACTAAGAAATGCAGTTTGGCACACTTGCAGAGCCCGTCCAGTATCCGAAACTTGAAGCGACCACGTGACGAATCTCAACTATGCTTCCTTCTGAGTAGAAGTAATTTGGCGAGTATTTTGCGTTCGTCGCAACCGACCGCCAATTTGGATAACACAACTGCCAATCCGGCAAACACCAAACGGCCGTTTCGCCTTTTTGAGGCTCGTCCGTAGTGCCGATTCTTCACCGTTCTTCCGAAGATCAAATCCATGACGGCTAGTGGCTTGCGCCAACTAGCCCGCAGCGCACTGAGCCATGCTGGACAGTAGCCAACCATCATGAATTGTTAGCTAACTGCGATATGGCCCGACATGACGGGCTCAATAGGACGAAGCGCCTGTCGTCCCCCATGGCTCAGTGGTGTAAGCTGCGGGCTAGTTGGCGCAAGCTAATAGAAGTCCTGGGTGCGCTCCTTGAAAGAAAACCGAAGGATGCGCACCACCGACAGGCCCCAATAGAGCGAAATTGCCATCTGGTGCTTTTTACGGTTTGGCAGTTGAGTTATTCGTATCGTCGGTCTATTGCCACCAACTTAGAATACGCGCCACAATCCTTCTACTCAATAGTAATACAAATTGGCTCTTACGGTATTCATAACTGCTATGTCGATTCATGGCTGCCATAACCAGGAGGTCCTTACGCCAGGTGGCCAACCACTGTCATTGGTATGGCAGGTGTCTGCATGGCAGTGGAGTATGGGTCCGGCTATCTCACACTTAGTTAACAATTCATGATGGTCGGTTACCGTCCTCCACGGTTCAGTGGCATAAGCTGCGGGCTAGTTGGCGCAAGCCACTAGCACTATTGAGTTCGATCCCCGGAAGAGGACCGAAGGATGAGCACCACAGACAAGCCCCAGTAGGACGAAAAGGCCGTCTGGTGCTTTTCCTCATTGGTAGTTGATTTATCCCGATTGTCAGTCCTATGGTAATATGTTTGTGCGTGAAGACAAATCGGCTGACCATCAAATATTTGCTTGTAAATCTGCCAACAACAAATGTTCTTGCATAAACCTTCATTCGAAAAGTGCAGCATGGCATCCTCCCCACTTATCACGACAATCAGAGTTGCACTGAGCGCTGAAGAAGCAGCCAATCCCTTATGAATGCCGTATGCACTGACTTTATGACCAGACGTCCGCCACTGTTACATACCCACACCCATAACCACCGTTTCAACACCGAACATCCCATTTACTGCTATATTTGTGTTGAATAAAGAGCTTCCACTGCTCAACTACAATTCTCCCGGAATGTATAATGCTCACATGAGTGCGCTGATCGCAGCAGCAACAGCGCTAATAGAGTCAGCAAAGCAGTTCTTCAAACTAGCGTGCTTACACAAAGTGTACTTTCTATGTGGAAACATGGTCTAGTGACGGCAGTTTTCAAAAGCTAAGGGGTCCAATTACCTGAAGTCTCATAGGCGATGGAAACAATCATTGCTGACGCTTTCGTCGACTAAGTATTGATGAGCTTACAACCATAGATTTTCAAACATTTCCTGTTTTTTTGCTGATGAGCTTAAGAGGTAGTGAACGAGCAACGACAAAGGAGATCACGATGCACTTCAGCCAGACCTGGACTGGGCGTATGAGTGATCACTTCAAAATCGCCTTCCGTATAATTCGTCTAAATGTAAGGGGGTCCAAATTCGCTACCAAATGAACAGCAAATGCCAGCTTAAGGACCATTTCCTACAAGCAGTCAACAAAGAGCACTATGTTGTTTTATTAATCCAGGCTATCTGGACTACTCAGAACAATCTGAGAAGGCGTCAAAGACTGGGAACCAACACGTTGGTACGATGTGAAGTGCATTCGTGCAATTTGAATTTCTTGTTTGTTCGCCGTTGCACGAAACATGCTTGCCGACTCATGTGGAATACGCCGTCCAGGCCCAGCAGCCCTGGAACAAGCATGGTATCACAGCGTTCGTGAGTCGAAGGCGAAGCGCCAAAATCACGTTAAAGGGTGGTTCCATCTTTCACGTCAACTTAGGCTGATGACACTTCGATTGTACAGCAGCCGGTATCGGAGCCAACGTGGCAACCTAAAGATGGCCTACCAGAATGTAGAAGCCCCAACTCGTCTGCCGCCACCTACTACAACTCAACCACAACATTAATTTGACGTTTCAAAAGCACAATTTGACTACGCAATACGGTCGGCTGAAATGTCGGCGAAACATTGACTCTTTTCGCATCTGAGAGGTATGGAACGCCATCCCGATGTATGTTGTTTCTGTCCCTTCCCCAACTTGCCTTTTGTTAAAGACATCTTGAAGTTGCCCCAACGCACTTACATTACAAGATATATCCAAAGTGCATCGATAGACGGTACAATATAACGAACGTTGCACAACCAGCACTAGCCTACTTAATCGTGGTTAGCTCTTTTGTACATGCCTGTGTGAGAACAAATTGGTGTCCACGAAAACGATTTTCATTTTATCACACTGTTTTCTTTTCAGCTGTTTGTGATTCTGTTTCTGAACATTCTGTGGGAATTGTTGAACATTGCCTTTTTACCCGCCTTAGAATCCGACTGATTAATTATGAACGAGGGAGACCATCAGGGACAGGATATCCGAGAGCGAGCGTGTAATTCAACGGAACTTCGAAGGCCAGCGACTTCGCAAAAATACGGGTAGTGGCCGACTCATCAAAGGTCAGCATAGGCTCCAATCTTAGTGCAACATCTAATGATTAACTTTTGGTTACTGAAAAAATGACCTGCTTGTATATTAACGCACAAGACCTTATCAGTAAGTTGGTCGCACTCCGTCACCGTCAGGCATCCTAGTCTCGGGATCTCATAGTGATCTCCGAAACCTGGCTGAGCTGTGAAATTGCCGACGCTGAAATCTCTCTATCCTGGATGTCACTTCATTAAAACGACAGAACAGGTAGGGGAGGTTGAGTGATTATTTATTACAAAACATACCTTTGCTGTGAGCTTAGCTGATCCTGAAACATTTGTCCCTGAACTCCTTTGGTACAAACTGTTGTTGAAAGATGACGAGACAAGCCTCTTGCCTATGGTTTACCGATCACCCAAATCCACTCCGGAGATGGACCACAGATTAATATCTGCATTTCGCATTGTGCTGCATCAGTAGTACACCAGTATCCTCATTACAAGAGATAACAACACGCATGATCTGCATGTTCCAGCAACCGAGGTGGCACAGTACAAGGCGGGTTTACAAGAGCTTACCTATAGCACATCCCTAAACAACCATTGCACCGATCCCACCAAGTTCAGAACAGCAAATAAGCCATCACTTTTAGATCTAGTGTTCACCAGCGAGAAGCTCATTATTGATGGGCTAAATGAATGCAGTCCTTTGGGTCCAGGCAATCACCTGAGTTAACTATTCGATTACATATGCCACGCCGAATACGCCGATGTGGAGCCCTCAAGTGTATTACGCATTATCATGCTTTGTTCGCATGCGCTGAAAATGCTAAGTGGACATTAATGACTGAGTGCACTGCAGGGACAGCCTTGGAATTAACCAACAGCAAAATAGCCTGGGAAGATGCGTTAGTCACCAAAGCATCAGAGTCGGTGTTTCCATTCCCCTTTAAAACCAAAATCTTTCTGAGCAGCTGAACGCGAACATTTAGGGTCTTGAGGGATAGGACATGGTACATTTACAAAAAAAATCAACCTCTAAAAATTGGACAGCTCACATAACTCAGTACAATTATTCTGTATTAGTTCTTGAAGACAACTTATCACATCAATAGAAGCTAGCAAAACTATTACATTCAAAGCACAAGCTTCCCTACAGACACTTCAATTGGCCACGAAACGTGCAGCGGGGAATGTCACCACTTACTACGATTGGTGGGTATACACACGTTGCAAATGAGACGGCCAATGCAGTAAAGGCCCGGTACTTACCTAAATTCCAAGGAGTACACGCCCCGAACAAAGTACTCACTTCTGTTACTGCAATATCAGTGTTATTCATCGTCACATTCACAAGAGAAACGGTGCTGAAAAGCTACTATTCTTGCGTAAACACAACTCTTCTGGAGTAAAAATCATTCACCCTAAGCATTGCAGATAGCAGCCATGCACCTAGCCCAAACATTTGTCAGATACTTTAGCTCTGTCTAGACGAAAACAAAGTTCCGTCAACGTGAAAACGTGGTATTACAGCCCCCATTCATAAAGGAAGAAGTCGATTCGCTCCTTCCAATTACCTTCCGGCAAAGCATCTCATTGTGCCCGCAAAAGTAATGGAAGCGATCATCGCGGACGTACTGAGGTGCTAACTAGAAATCTACGTCAACATTGCATCGGAGCAGCACGGGTTGCGCCATTATCGATCGGCTACCACAAATCTGCTAATAGCACCTGAATATTGGACCGAAATAGTCGGCTAGGAGACAGGAACTGAGGTCATTTACATGGACTTTTCGAAAACCTTTCATCGCTTGGACCAACAAATCCTGCTTCACAAACTGCGGTTCTACGGCATTGGAGATCCAACCTTAGGATGGATTGGTACCTTTCTCTGCGAATAGCAATCGAAGGTTAGGGTCAGCCCATCTCTTTGCGATCCGATTCGAGTGGAGTGCGGAGTACTGCAAGGCTCAGTACTTAGGCGTCGTTTATTCTTAGCTTTCAGTAAAGATGTGGCGTGTACAGCATCACAAAAGCTCACTTTTTCGAACGACATTAAAATTTGACGCGCGATCAAGGGCGTGGACGACTACGAGATCATCCAGCGCGAGTTTGTTGAGGCCTGGAATGGGTCGGTAAGGAATGCACTGCCATTTCATGTGGACAAGTGCCGCGTTGTCCACATCCACCATCGAGATGCCACCATCTACAAACGGGGCGCCCGATCTGTAGACAAGCTCTCAGGGTAGTGACCTAGGTGTGCTGGTACAGGACGATCTCGGTTGTTCCAGACAGTCAGAATCAGCTCCACAAAAGTAATTAGCATGTTGGTCTCATGTGGTTAGCACCCATGAGTTTGGATTCATCCATCTTTTATCTGATGCTCAATACCTACTACGTTCACATATAGAGTACGCAATCCATCCTTGGTATCATTGGCTAATGTGTCACGTTGCACCGCTCGAAACTTCCCAGTGTCGCGCTACAAAATTTGTCAAGAGATTGTGCAACCTTGCGTACCAGCAACGACTGAAAACACTCGGAGGGTTTAGTGGTTTCTATCGGTGACTACGTGGAGACCTCATTTTTGTCTGCCAGATACAGAGCGATCCCACACGCATATGCCACAATCTCCTGAAACTCAGCCCAAATGCCAACCTCAGATGTAATAGCCTAAAACTGAACCAACAACAAAGTAGTTTAATTTGTCAACGGAATAACTTCTCCCTGCGGGTCTGCCAACCCTTGAACACCCCTCTAATCTTAATTGTCTGTGCCCCCACATTAGCTGTTTTCGAAAACTATTGAATACCCAATTGAACTCTTTGCATTTTGTAAATAACAGATATTCGGGATTTATCTGGCTAACTAGCCACGTTGGAATTATGACCTACAGTGACACACGGAATTTCGTACAGAGCAATCTGCTTGTTACATACTATGAGTATTAACCACTACAGCTTTTTATGTGGTTTTGCCTGTATTCTCTCACTCCCATAACCGCTCTTATGTATGCAATTCCTCTATCACTTTACCCTCACGTATTTTATTTGGTCCACCTATGTTATATTTCAAGTTAAAGTTTTTTTATTGCTAAACTGCGGGACATGGGTAGCCTGTGCTTTTTATCCGTTATAAACCATTGTTCCGTAATATACAACCAATGCATTGTTTCATCATTTTCTGTTTTTTTAGGCTCCAGCGTTACGGCATTGTAACCCACCTTTGAACTGGATCGGCAGCTTTCTCCTTTTACAGTCATGAGTGGTCAGCCTTTTAAATTTCATTCTGACCCCATACAAGGCGCCTGTGATGTCAAGTAAGGTTCAGTTCTAGGGCAAGGATGCTTTTAGTATTTACCAATCAGATGAACCACAAATGTTATCAGATTTGCAATCGTTTGCCGACAACATTAAGGTTTGGTGCTGGGTTAAAGGAAATACCGACCAGCATCTGCTTCAAAGCGATCGGACCACATTGTTGTACTGTGGCTCGCACCGCCGAGGAAAATAGCAAAATTTTCTTCTAAAAGGTTCCTCGGGAACTAATTTTTGGAATATACCATCTATTTATTTTGTTATCTAGACACAGGGCATCTGCGGCCAATACAATATTCACTAAAATTCAGCATGAGAAATTGAAAAGTCCCCAATAGATGACACAAGAGGAACTAATTCCACAGGGTAGACCAGCAAATATGTAGCATTCTTCCGTCCAAAGTGATCATAGTGAGATAGTTCAGGATTACCTGGTACGCATACTGTTTGTGCATGTCCGCCTTCATGTCACAAACACAATTCAAGCCCGGTAGTCCTGGCTAAACCCCACCACACTACACTGCAGTATCATCAATATAGGACATTCAAATACGTCGGTTGAATGTGGAATCTCCACACGAGTAGTGGGTAAAGTTTTTAGGAATATCCGGTGAACGATATCACTAAATAAAAGGCAACCTGATAATAACCTACTTGATTCTACACGATCCACAGCATGTTTGTTGCTATCTGCAGAAACTCTACGGCAATACAAACAGAATCAACTAACTGAAGCAGAGAAGTATATCCGTCTAGACTGCGGCAGAGATTTATTTTCTATTCGCGTGCGCCATTCGTGAAATTCACTCCATGAATAATTTGTCTTTGCATTGTCACTAGTCACATGTACTAGACGGTTGGAGGATGCAGTCATCCACTTGTATTTTGTCACAGCACTATCTCTATGTCCTACTACTGGAATTTAAGTTGCGTTTACTAGTAGCCACATGCTGGTGCATTAAAATCCCACGGATTGCCGGAAAAAAGCATAACAAACGGTAAGATAGTTAAACTACTAAATGCTTCTAATAACCTTCTTTCGTATACCGAACCGGACGACCCAACGGAATTCATAAAGTGACGCATCTTAACCCGTATAAAGTCATAGTTTTGTTCATATTCAATCGAGTTTAGGGGCCTATTAAAGCGTAGTATACCAGCAACTTGAGCCTAAACACCAACTTGGTCACAAACCACTTTTATTGATCCAGCTTGTCTGAACGTATGTCTAATACTGAATATATTCTGTTTTCTAGTATTTCGGTGAATACAACTTTTACGGCTCCGTAGTTTTTTCACTTCTCCAGATGTTCAGTAGTGCCTGTGACTTACCAGATGTACTTGGAAATAAACCTAGCATTTGCTTACTTCCCTTGTCGCTTGTTGTATTTCGACAACGAAAGCACTGGTGTTAACGTTGAACGCGTGCATAAGCAACCAGTGTGGAAATAACAAGATCCTTGGCGATATCAACGTTCTATCGGTTAATGTGTAATAAAGAGTTGTGAGCGATTCGGTTGTTGCACTGATTTGGTGGTCAGATCGTTAAAACTGCGGGATTTATTGGCAGTGTTGACGGGTGGTTTAAGGTTTCCAACACCCACAGCAATAAAATGACATGGAAAAGAGTTGCACCTTTCTCCACTTTTGTATTTCGGGTTGTTGCAGATGGTCCAGGCTAAATCCTCTATTATTCCCACTGAAGTAAAATTGTTTCATTTCTTGGTAGTTGAATCGCAAGTAATAAAATAATTTACTTGCAACGTAAGTGTAGAACAGTCATACTAAGTTACAGAACCAAGATAAGGATAATTACTTAAATCCTGCCTTATTTCGGCGGAGCTAATTTTATATATTATGAAAGAAAACCTTGGAAAAAATAAAGTCACGCCAGCCCCAATTTGCCGCATTCCCAAGAGGCAACATTTACTTGAGGTAAGTTGGTATTATTCAGAAATAAGTAACCACTGTGCACTCTAATTAAGCAGGCTTTGGCACGTCCGAAAAGGCACCAGAAAATACTGTTCCGACTTTCTGGGTCTCGTCAGTGGGGCTTCTTCCTCGGACACCTGCCGGGTTCTTACCCCATAAACTCCGGATGTCAGCTGCTTGCGCTCTTAAGCCATGGACGAAGGCGGCGGACCATCATGGTGGACAGTTCACTATGATATGGTCCGGCTTATCTTCCACCGCCTTGTCACTTAAGAAATGTGCAGACGGCGGTAGGTTGCCCCACGAGCTAGGATTTCCGCATGGCGACGGTGCATGACAAGGCAATTAGAAGCTGTACGGTCGGAATTAAGGCTACTGATGAATAATGGGGATTTTAGTGTCATTCCTTGTTTGAAATATCCCCTGTTAGCGCTGTGTCGCCCTTCTGTGTCTCGTCAGTGGTGCGTCTTCCTCGAACCACTGCCACGCTCCGACCACATGACTTCCGGATGCCAGCCTCTGAATCATATCAAAATCCGCACTACTCATCAGTAATCTAGACTTCATCCGTATAGCTTATAATTGCGGTGTCGCAGACAATCGCCATGCGGAAAGCCCTAGTTGTTGGGGTTAACTGTTTTCATCTGCACAGTTCATAACGAATATGGGAGTGAAAGATGAGCAGGGCTATATCATAGTCGGCTGTCTGGCATGTGGATCTGTTGCCGTTACGCTTGGCGCAGTGCGCAAGATGTGGACCTCCGGAAGTCAAAGTGTAGGAACCCGGCAGGGGTCCGAGGACGGGGCACCACTGAGGAGACCCAGATGGAGGGAACAGTGTTGTCTGGAGCTTTTAAAAACGTGTCAAAGCCTAATGGCCGAGAGTGGACTGCACTGAATTACCGCTGTATACTACAAAAAGCCACTCTACTCATTAGTACTCATGAATCACATTAGTTTGCGTCGCTGTAGACAACCGCCGTAGAGTAAATAACCAACTGACAGTTAGTTTCAACCTTCGTCCCGTTCGTTATTCTTCCGTGGGTTCAATTATACAGGCTCGACTGTTCGCGTTAGTATTATGCACCGGTCGGACGTGTTTTCCCAGCCATGCGTGTTACGCTCATCCTGCGAAGTTGAAAAGAAGCTGACGGCGTCTACTACTCGTTTCCTGCCTTATTCGGCAGCGAATGGAAAAATTGGGCTTGTGGGGCAGTAAACGGCACTGTACTTGCACTGCAACCACAGGAAGCAGAACATATTAATTCCGTAATGTCATTGGTGCGAGGCGGGGTTTACACATTTTCGTCTTTGGTTGACGAGCTCCATATACTAAAAGCATACTTCTGCAAACAGTTTTGGCACAGCTTGCTACCATCGGGAGTTACAGACTTGGTAACCTTATTATGTTAGCGCATCACCTACCGCTGTTATGAACACCATCGCGGATTGTGGTTTCAATTGCTGGACGGTTCTCCCAGCTTTCCGACAAGCTCGCACTCATCTTATTACATCATCGGTTACGCAGTAACAGAGCGCATTACGTTTTCATTGTGAGCCCTATTCAACCAATTGGCCAGTAACCTCCAACTTCCGCAATTTCAGTCAGTGCGATCAATCAAACTGCACTACACAACAGGGACACAAAAACTGGCCTACCTCAACGGCCGCGACCGCGATAGTGTGATTTGCAGACGCTACCAATAAGGCCTGACCACCCTCTTAATTGATCTCGGCTTAAAAAATAACTAGCCAACGTTCTTTTGACGGCCAGGAGGCTACAACTCGCAGAGAATGACCTCAACGATTATGATCCAAAAATATTTGTGGAGTTGAAGCGTGTGACAGAGTGGTAAATGCAGAACTGGCAACATCTTGCTGCACAGCCATCACCATCCGAAGGCTGTTAAGGTATTTTACACCGTAGTAAATCTGTAGGGTATTACACCATGCCCAATTTGGTGCTGTTCCCAGTGTACAACTACTCCACTTGTAATATGCTACTAGAATTAACGCAAAAGTACGATAGTCTAATCACCGAAACTCAACTTCATTTGAATGCAAACCTAGCTTCGGTCGAAGCGGTAATAGCACAGCTTGCGCTTCATCTGTCTCCCCCACTTCTTATCTTGAAGCCAAGGAAAATAGCCAGGCGTTCCCGCGGCCCCGCAGTACCAAAACCCTTGGGAACCTCGAACAAACCAGTTAGCCCGAATGATCAAAGCATGACCTGTTCCAACCCCTATAACCTCTTTTCCAGTGTATTGAACAATGCAACATCTGTAATGGTTACGCTTTCCAAAGCCGTACAGAAGAAATCCGATGCATTTTTGAACATTTGCTGCTCGATCTATTCAATACGCGACTCTAGTGGCCTCAGGCGCTAGAGTCAAAATATGTGTCAAAGACCAGACAAACCGCAGAGAGGTGGATAAGACCCAAGTGCCACACTCCCACTTCACTGTATCTCAGAAAGAACCACGGTGCCATAACACATACGTCTTGGAGTCTATGAGGAACGTTTAGACGGTTAACAGCAGGACAACCGGGACCACGAAGATTTGTTTTGTGATCGGATCAGTGTAGAAGATTGGTAGACAAACTCAATGCACATCACTAGACATTCAAACTTGATGCGCTATGGTGGGTCCCAACTTGCAGAATAAAACTTGGATCCACGGATGAGGCCGATGCGGTACCTCTGACAGCACACCTGATCCTGATTGAAGAAGGTTGAATACTTATTTTTCCGGTTGTTTCTCTGAGGGCACATCAGATGGACAGAAATATTTCAAATACAACGCACGGGCAGTAGCAGAAGAAACATTTTTGTACATGCTGCAGTGGGGCAGTTTGTACTTAGCGATGGACAAACACAGTTTCCTAGCCTGGAAGGACGGCGGTACGAGCTTGAAGCTCTATATACCGGTGACTTCATAGTTCGGCTGATTTCGAGCCACCTCATGCCAGCTCACTGTAAAGGCGTTGGCTTCTGGACATTGAAACTAATGGCGCTGTCCCAACAGATAGCTAGGAAAGTAATGCGTAGCTAGAATCAACTATGCCACACCATTCAGAAATGCAATTAAATGCGGCACTTAAAGAACCGCAGCCCTCGAGATCATCGCTTATTAAACACCATCCACGACTCAGTATAAACACAAAAGGGATCCAGAACGCTGTGTTCTCATGCCATTACCTACCGCATGTGTAGGTGAGATCACAAACAATTTGCACTCAAATCGAGATTGGACAGATCACCCAAAATTGAGTAGGTGCTGGCTTTGCATTGGTGGGAACAATTCGCCTTTGCCGTATACTTCTTGTCAAGAGCTTCTGACATCCGAGAATCTATCCTGTATGTGCAGTAGCGCTCTTACCTAGCACAAATTCCGAATTGTGACTCCGTCAAATAGCAATGACGTGTGACCTCATCGAAATAACCGAATCATGCTTACGCCGCGACAGAAGTGATATTGAGGTCGCTCGGTCAGGCATGTCCATTGTCCTGAACGACAGACCCAGTAAAGTGGGTGAAGTCGTTCTCTACTTTCGCTGTGATCTCACATGTGAGCCTACGACGGGTTCGGTCAATGTGGCACAAGATTCTCTTTGGATCCATGTACGTTTAAGAAACGATGACGATTTCTTGGTGTCGGTCGTTTACAACCCTATACCTTCCAAACCCGAAATAGGCTTAAATCTGACAATGACGCGGATGCAATTGATAAGAAGAAGTATACCCAGTTTCTTAACACTGTTGATTTCGTCATGCACCCTCTGGAACCCAATGCTGGAAAACAGCTTGACTTGGATCTGCAAGAACTTGTCTCCAGTTTTCTGCTTTCAGGCACCATCAACACTCCCAACAGATTCACAGAGAGATAGCTCGGTTCTCTATACTATACCGGGTATTCACCAACGAAGCATTCATGATCATGATCTCCGAAGTCTCCCTTGGCCGCAGGGATCATTTATTCTTGCTTTCCAAAAATATCCGTTATGCAGCATCTTCTGTGAAAATTAAAAGAGCAACGTGAATGATTATACGAATTAGTGAGACAACCAACTGGACCATCAAGAGGTGCAAAGCATTAGCTAGCACATAGCAACATTTCGTGGGTTAGTTCAATGCCCTGGCCTCCAGGACATCGGAAACTATGGCTGTTCATTCGAGAAGCTCGGTCTCGTTTGTATGAAGCTGTACGCACCAACGCAAGGCAATGGGAAATTCGGCGTAACATATCTATATGATGTCTGGAGTCCCGAGAAGTGGATAGCTTATGCGGCTCAGCTTAAGCACAGCACTTTAATTGTACGCTGAAATAAACTCGCATTCCAGCAGCATCTGGAAAGTGAGTAGCTTCGAATCAAAATCTGCTGTACAACTCGGTAAGCTGGTTGCGTAATGAGGTGTGTGGAATACGTCATCAACAAACAACGAAAGGACTAACACGGACTTTGAATGGTGCCGAGAATACAATGCGAAAGTAAAATGCTGCATTTTCTTAATGTGTTCAATGCTCCCGCCATATAACAAGTGTTTCCACACCACCAAAACTCACTCACCTTTTCCTCACGTTTGGGGCTGTAATTAAAGCCATATCGTGTGTGAGTACGCGCAGCTCTCCCGGAGTTGTTATTACGCCCTCTAGGTTACGTTCGGTGGTAGGCTACAGCTTAGCGGAACCTTTCCTCTGATTCTTCATAGCTGTCCTGGCAAAAAGTTTGTTTCAGACATGTGGGAACACAAGATGCTAACTCCAAACTACAAGAAAGGTAGTTATTCGGATACAGTCAACCACCGTGCTGTAACCCTTCTACCGTATCCAGTAGGTGACACGGTTTTTGCAAAAGCCGCATTTGTCGAAATTCGTCGTGGATTAACACTTAATGCGTATACCTCTGTGAGTCCAGTGATGTTGACTTCCTTTTTCCGGAATGTTTACCATATTTTGCAATATTTCCCTTGAACATCTTACAGGCCTGTTAAGCTTTAGCTTCTTGATACGTAGTAAACCATTGTTCGACTGGCTGGAACTTGTGAAAGTCTGTTGAAATGCCTCCTTTAAAGGGCTCAAAAATGAAGTTATCGGAGGGAATATAGTACAAACGTGTACTCCGGTATTGACAACACACCCGGAAATTATGCAAATGCACATAAAAGTTAAATGCACTGGTATTCTTTCTGAGATTATACTTTCCCATGATGGGGCACGTTGATATAAGATGAACAGTTGTAAAGCACCTGATGTACCACTACATATGGCCAAGTCAGGATAATCAAGCGGTACAAGCACTTAAGGGCGATTGTATGCCACGCATCTTTCCACTGTTTTGTTAGGTTTTGTGTAAAGCTGAAGGTAATCAATGTCATACTGTATTCTTTATAAAATGTTAAGTATCTTTAGTATTATGCGGATAGGCTGCATAATCATCACGGCGTCACTATTTTGATGAAGGATTCTAGAAGCGTGGAAATATAGGTTGCCCCTAGTACGATTACTAAAACAAAATGAGTAATTTCGTAATACCTTACGAACTATTCATAATGAAATACTTTTAACCAATCTTCTCTTTATCAACAGTTATGCAGTGTTGCTTTGTTGGATTATATGGATTTTGAAATCAATAGAGTTATTGGCTGAAAGATAATGTCCCTTTCTCCAACATTTTCTGACTGTATATGGCACCTGTTAATCAGTATGAAGGTGCGGGTCCGATTCTGCTGGAGCTTTCACCAGTTGAAGTCCATAATCACCTGTGCCAGCAACTTGGTTGACTTTGCCCATGTGTTATAACGCAATAAACATTTAATTTATACTTAACCCTGGACCGCATCTTAGTTTTATTCAAGAGGTTTACGAAATCACAGTAGGTATGATAGTGAGATGATACTCGGACTTCAAGGGAGATAAAAGGCAGAAGTATCTCTGCAGATACATAAAACTAATTTGACGGTCAGCTGCTACGGCTTGCTGACATTTGCCGAACAGCTTTGACAGCCGTTTCATTGTGAGAAATAAGGATTTTGCAGAATATGCAGGTATGCGCGTTGTGCCAGTGGCTTCTGCATAATGATGGACAATTCATAGATCAGCTGACCAACAACTGAAAACGATTTGCGCTTATTATGTTAATTTGGCTTAACCGACCGGGATTAGCCGATGGGCAATCTGTCAATTCGACGAAAAGCATTTGGCTTATTCCATGGCTAGTGGGCAGTTTTACAACTAGGGATGCGTTCGAAGGTGATAATTAGGGGTAAAAATGCTGCCCTACAGGCGGTGTGTATCGAATCCCCTCTACGGTCTTTTAATTTCTGCCACCATTGATTCCAGTGGGCTACAACCATTCTGACGAATTCGCGGGTTTATTGAAAGTAGGAACAGATAATCGAATTACCTATGGAGAATTTACGATAAACAACGGATGTCTATATTCAAGCAAAGGAAGGAGCCAAAACATCCTTTCTTTATCGATGTATACAGAAGCTTATTAGCTTCTTTTAGACATCAGTGATGTAGTAATCTCTGAATTTTGATGCAGTTGGTGTAAATGAACACACGGGCTGTAGATACGTGTATAACTGATATAGCCTGACCAAAAAGCCAGATTGATTCATAGTATGCTGCTTGTAAGCAAAGTGTTAAACGATATGATCGCTCCTAATAGATCATGCCGTCGCCAGTATAGCAACCCCTCATCCGGAAATGGTGAAAGGCTATAACTGATTGCTTAAACGACAGTCAACCTAAATCTTCCTTATCATTTGTGTACATCAGACCGAATTGAAAGCAGAACTATCGCCTACAAATTGTAGATAATTCTGCAAGTAAATTTAAGAGTCGTAGTTACTTCCCGGCCCTATAAGTTCAGTGAGCTAACCCGAGTATCAGTTTCTAAAACCATGTCTTCACTTGGCATCATTCCCGCAGTTAGTGCCCAAAGTAGTATCGACTTGACAACTTCCAACTATCTATAAATTTGCCTACTTACACACCGATCTTTACAGTCTGACATCTGTCTATCTACCCCGCCAAACAAATGACAAGTTAGATAAGTGATACCCGGTTCAACAATATTATTCCCTAGTAAAACGAACGTAATTTCAGCTTTTTGAAACAGCCCGTTTTGCTTCAATCCAAGCAAAGCATGTGCCTAAAAATCCGCCTGCGTGTTTGCTAGAATTGATGGAATAAAGCATCACACACTTCTAATCACATCCAAAGCTTCATTTACTAGGGAACAAATATGTAGTAAGTACCATGCACCATATGGAATAGTATCTGAGAAGTTGGTCTCTACTTCTAAAACAGACTCGAGTAAGCTTAATGGTTCACAGGACTCGTAGGCGGTTTAAGTTTTAACACGAAAATAACTGGTTATTTGATCAACTGTGCTTTGTTCCACATCACTAAATGAAAGTTCACTTTACCATTGGCGTTGCAGTTAGCGCCGCCCCTCACGACACACGCGCTTTCATCTCAAACGACTTGCTAACGGGCTTCACCTGTTCTCCCTTGTTTACCACCTTCGAACCAAGACCATTGTTTGCTGTGTAAATAGGCAACTTATCCATGAGTTATCTACTAGAACGATTGCTGCGAGCATATGAATCTTATCAACCAGCTGTACTGCTGCAAGCCGAACTGCTTAACCGATGGTTTCTTCGGGGTCTGCAGTTTCGGATGAAACCTTAGTTAACAACCAAGCAACAATTGATCACTCGATACCACGCAAACTAACAGAGAATCCAAATTACTGCTGTAGCATACCACAATAAACGCATTTCCCCCAGCAGCCTTTATCTTCATTGACCTGAGGGAAAATTGTGGTGTCAGCCACGTTGCACGTATCATATAAATTTATTACTTGGGTAATGTCAAAAAATGTGTTAAAACCAGCAATGCGCAAAAATCAAGCACAACCTGTTTGAGTACTGCATAGGTGGTTATAGCCTGTCCCGCACCAGTCAGTAAAGGGTACGTCAGTGGACGATTATTCGGGCTATATCGCGGTTTGCAAGCATTTATGGCGATGCATCGCCATCGCTGATGGCTTAGTGCCTCAAGCCACTGTTTCGTTAGCGTAAGGGATTCGAGTGTTCAATAACCGGCGGATTTACAATGTTGACGTGTCCCAGCGGGAAGAATAAGTTGTTTGGCGTTTCACCGGTTGTTTGGTGGCTATTTGAAAGAGAACAACTGTGAATTACCTTCTCAAAAAGACAATAAATCCACCTGTCACTGGTAGTCAATATTCGCTTTAGCAGATCAGATCCAAAGATTGTCGTCGCTCTGTGGACAAACCCTGTTCTCTGCATAACAGGCATAGGAGTGGAGAAAGGTCTGCGCTAAGAATTAGCCACGACAATCTGCTTACGTCCCGATTGGCTATCTGCTTCTTAAGAGGAAAGATGTGAACCCAGATAAGGCAGAATTAGGCGTATGAGCTCTAATTACTAATTCCGATAGGACGGAGCAAACGTGTAGCGCCTTCTGGAATGCACAGTGGTGGTTCGACTGAGTCTGACATCTATTAACCGTAACAAAAAATGACACAAATCCACCTGTTACTGTCGTACGGCTTAATAGGTCTAACATAGATCCTCGCGGTTTCATTTTTTATTGCCTCTAGTTTATGCACTGATCTACCATTGTTTATGTATAAATTCCACAACCATTTATAGGAATCGTCATAATTTCAGTATAACGAGTTCATATATTGTTGCATGCGTCCATCATCATAAACATGGCGATCTCTTCCGTGTATCGTCTAAACGACTACTTCTGATCTGTAACAACTTAAAATTAGAACAATGAAAAATGAACAATGATTTATCACGGGATAAAAGCGAGTGTTTGACACGTCCCGTTGGATGGCTGAGGTGAATATGAGGAAATCAAAATATGTCTGGGTCATTTACCGAAGATCTGCCGAGATGAATACTTCGATAATTAACACCAGTGTAAAATGAAAAAGCTATCGCGCGTAAACGTTCAGAAAGACACTGGGGTGCAGTGATCGTTGAGGTAAGGAGTGAGAAAAGTAAAATATGGTCGCACACTTAGGTCCATTTGGTACATAAATCCTGTTGAAAAGCATGCTTGGCGTAATCCACAATAGAGGAGTTTAGGTAACAAAATGCTGGGAGCTAAGCGCAACATCTAATCGTTTTTTGAAAACATCCAAGGTAGGAGAGGATACAACTGAGTCTGGGAGTGCGTTCCAGGGTTGGCAAACCCGAAGGGAAAAGTAATTCCGTCGACACTCTAGACGGCTATATTGTTCCTTCAATTTTAAGCAGTTACCCCTGAGCTGCGTGTTGTGGCTAAGTTTCAGCAAATGGCGGCATACGTGGTTGGGGTCACTCAGTATCTGATACGCTAATATGAGATCACCGCGCAGCCTTCGATAGCGCCCGCTGAAAATTCCCAGCAACTTCAGCCTTCGGTGGTAAGAGTGATAGCGCAGACCCTTTACATTCTTTGTTGCTCTTCGTTGTGGTGCCTCTATCGCTTCTAGGTCGCGCTTCAACCAAGGTTGCCAAGCTTGGATAGCGTATTCAACATGCGGGCGCACGTAGGAATTGTGCATCATTGGGAAGATTGATGGGTCAAATCTCCCGAATGCCCTTCGCAGCATGCCGACGTGCTGGTTGCCTGTTTTCGCAGCTACCTCAGCCTGTTTTGAACAGTTGAGGTCGCTCTGTACGAGCACACCAAGATCACGTTCCTGGGAGCTATTCTGCAATCCGTTTGTCCCAAGTAAATAGGTGTAGTTATGTCTATGGCGTAATTGTACAACGCGACATTTGTCTACGTTGAATGGTAGGGCGTTTTGAACTGACCAGTTCGACACTGTGTTAAGATCGTGGTGGAGCAGTTCATGGTCTTCCGGCCTTCTGAGCCTTCGCCATATCTTGATATCATCAGCGAAAAATAGGAAATGTGAGGTAATTGATCTCACCAAATCGTTAATGAACACGAAGTATAGACGAGGTCCAAGAACCGATCCTTGTGGTACTCCACATGCCACATCGACTGCATGAGAAAATGATTCTCGGACTCTCACCACTAGCCGTCGTTCTTGTAGACAATTACCAATCCAACTCAGGAATGGGTCGCCAATACCGTAATTCCGAAGCTACTGAAGGAGAACTCGATGGTCTAAACGATCAAACGCTTTTAAAAAGTCTATTTAGATGGCGTCGACTCCCACTCCATCATCAACAGATTCAGTCCAGCTATTACATGCAATTATTAGTCTGGTGCTACACGAAGGCTTTTGACATAAGCCATGTTGCTCTGGGGCTATTAAACTGTGGCTTTCCAAATATTGCATCAGCGAATCTGCGACGATTGATTCCATCACTTTGGATAGTTCGGGAAGTAGTGTTATTGGACGGTAGTTGGCAGGATCAGTGCATCTACCTCCTTAATGGATAGGAGTGATGACCCCTTGCTTCCATACTGGTGGAATACGGTTTTCTTCTAAACATCGCTGATAGAAAACAGCCAGTGGTTCTGCTAAATCACTAACTACCGCTTGCAGAGCCTTTGGTCCGACGTTGTCAACTCCGGGAGAACTGTGGATAAGCAAGGATAACAACTTCTTCGACACAGCTTCCACAGTGAAAGTGGTTTTCTAAACCAGATGGTGGAGTAGTAGAAATGAGAAGAATGTTTGGGCACGTTACCTGCTGGAAAGTTTGGGAGTAATGAAGCCGTAGGAGATCAGCTACTTCCATTGCTGATCGCTTGCAATCATCACCCGTGACTAGTGCTAGAACCCCCGCTTCACCTTTCGAAGGCCGTTAACGAGCCTGTACAGGAGTTTGCGGTTAGTGCAGAATCGCTTCATTAACTCATGCTGAAGAATGAGCTTGTCTTCGCGGATCAGTTTCACACAGAAGTTACGATGTGTCACGTACGCAGTTCAGGTTTCGGCATTCAAGCATTCCTGGGGATCTAGCCATGCCAAATCCCTCCGGGACATACATTTTCGTGTTCCGCTCCTCAGAAATGACTTACGCTTATTTTTGGGTTGAAAGGACTTCTGTTGTGATGCGTGCGCTACCAGCATGCTAAGGTTTCTTGTAAAGGTTTCCCAGGCAACATCTGGGGGCCTCCGGTTAAGAAAGTCCAGGAGGTACCCTTAACAAGCTTAGATAACACATTGTAGTGCGTGAGAGTAGGCACTTTATCATCCTCCTTTTCAGGGTACTCGGCATAGCATATGTAGTCAAAGAGTAGAGTAACATGATCACTACGACCAAGTGGTGTGCTTGTAACTATCCGGTCAACCATGAGTTCTTCGTTAGCACAAGATCCAGTATCGACGACTTGTTAGCAGTTCGAATTCTGGTGGAAGAGGTTGCGTGATTGTACAGAGGGTGGCTAGCAATTAGCTCTTGCAAGCAGGCTTTAAACTGCATACCTTCGGTTTCCGGCTTTTCTATGTCGTGCACGTTAAAGTCTCCAGCGATAAGAATGTGGGTGTAGGACTTGTTCAAATAAAACTGATAAACGTAATTCAGTTTGGAGTCCATTTCCGACGTTGAGTTTGCTGGGCAATAAATCACGGCTAGTAGACACGCGTCCGTGTTTTGCAAGCAAAAGCGGCACCAAAGCGAATTGGGAGCTCGGATTTCTGGGTGATCGATAACTTCACATCGGTGGTTTGTATTATAGTAACGAATCACACCGCCACCCCTTCCGGTTCTATCCGTCCGAAGCAGCGACATACCGGGTAAATTGATCTCAGAATCGGTTATCTCAGGGTTTACCAATGTCCCTGTAATCATGACGAGGTCACGCGGTTGTGAGGCATGGAGTTCTCTAAGTTCGGCCAACTTGCTTAGAAGGCCTTGGGCGTTTGTGTACCTTCAAGATAGGGCTTCTGTTGTTAGAAGTCCATTGATAAATGTCATCTTTGTGTTAGTTTTTAAGCCGGCCTTTAGGTGGCCGGCCCTAAAGCGTTTTTTGGTTTATGTAATTCAGTCATTGCATGGCATTATTGAGCGTTCCTGAACAGAAGTTTCACTCGTGCTTTGCTCGGTTCCCTTGTGTGCCGTGGGCGCTGTTGTGTCGGTCTCTCCGCAGGACTGTGCAAATAAAGAATTTGCAGCGTTTGCAAGTTCCATTGAATTGCTACCGAGTTTTGGTCGTTCGCCTGCTGCCTTCAACCGGATCTCTGTTAGCAACCTAGCCCGAAACTTTAACCAGCTATCCAACAGAACTTGCGTCATTCCCACGGAGTGTAGTATTACTTTCATTAGCCTTAGACCGCAACCCTTGTAGTTAGATGATGAGGGAACTGTTGTCAGGGATTTGGCAATAACATTGTCAACGGAGAGTGCTTCGCGGATGTGGCACCACTGCTCTCGAGCATGTGTTTGTGCATCGTAATCAGAAGAATGCAGAAGCTCAGGAACACCAAGAACAAATATTGTTTTCTTGCTATCCCCATTAGGGATGACGCGTTGCTCAACTGCTTCTTTTGGGCGCTGTTTCGAAGGTAGATCAGTTTATATGCGCACTCCGCGCCCTAAGTTGCGAAGACGAACTGCTGAGAGCAGGACAGCCTCTGTGTCATCTGCTGAGTTTAGTGTTACTCGAAGAATTCGAGGTTCACCAGAGTGCACTGAGGTCGGGTGACGCGCTACACGTTGCAGCATTGAAGGCTCAACCCGAATGTTAATTGCCTCGCAGATGGAACTCCACTGGTTGCGATCGTCTTGTAACTTGCCTTTTATTGTGCCAGATTTTGATTCGGGAACATTGGTGCACATGAGAGTTAACGCAGCGTGGTTTTGTTTATTGAGTGTAGGCGTTATACTTTATGCCGGCAATTCGCGTTGTTTGGAGGACACCATTGGAGTTGACGGTGAGAGCTGCTTTGCTGCTGCTCGGTACTGAAGCTGGACCTATGTGTGTCCCTCCAGGTGTGTATGTTGAGGCAATCGATGGGTACGTTACCTGCTTGTTATCTGCACCGTATTTCCTTCAGCTCTGAGCTTTCGGTGTCATGGCTTAATCTCCAAGTGAAGCGTCTACGGTTAGAGGAGTGGAAGCAGGCATGGTTGAGGCTTGCCCACTTATGGCAGTGAGGTGACCAAGTGGATTTTGTGTCACAGATGCTGCAGCGCGGTTGGAGCGTCTAGCTATTTTCGGTTTAGGCTCAGAGCTTACTTTGGCTGGGTGAGGTAATATGGTGGCCATGGTTACCTTCGTGGGAGCGATCTTAGTATTTACAAAATGCGCGATTATTTCAGTCATCCTATCGTATTTTTTCATGAGCGAAGATAAACAGTTTACAACTGGAATTACTTACCATGTTAGGCAAAACCAAATTGTGTCAGCAACTTGGTTTGTCTGTCTCACTTCTTGGACAGATATGCCTATACATTGCGGACAGTACGATCTAATGCAGCTAGAACAAGTACTACCGATCTTAAGGACTTTACTGCAATTGTCTGCGCAGCAAAGGCGACGTGGAACTATTGGGAGTGCATCCCTGAGCTATTACAGTTTTTTCTGATAAAACAGGGTTCGCCTCTTCCCGGTAATGAATCGTCTTGGTGACCAGTACAGTAAACAGGGAATGAGCAGCTGTTTGTTCGTATGCATATAACTAATGATGAATCTGAAAATTCTTTCTTGTACTTTCTTCTCTATGGATAAATCGATCGTTTACCAGTCTTCGGCTGTCCAGCCGTGCAACTGGACCGTATGAGCCGTCGATCCTTCACGCATTACTGTGAAACATGCCATTTGTTCAAATACTAACGTTAATTCTTATGTCTGTTATTTTAATTTTTATCTTCTATATTATTCTTTGTTTCATTGTTAGCCACGACTACACTGATATCCCATGCAAGGTGCTTTCGCACTGACTCGCTGGTGTATCATTAAAAGCGCCACGCTCGAATCAGCCATTAGATTGAACGAACTGGAGGTTTTTTCGCCTATAACGTATGCAATAAAAAACCGCGCTAGAAAATGGTTACACAGGGATGGTTTACTTAGCATTTTGCCACCCCGTCACGTCGCCAGATTGGGAATGAAATTGAGGATTAAGGCTTTCGAGGGAATGGTCTGCTTGGAGACACGTCTCCTAAAGACTGTCCCAAGGATGGTCAAATCACTTTAGTTGAACAATTGATTAAATCTACGATTGCTATTCTTCGTAATGTTCACCATCTTTCTAATACATTTAGTTTGCTATTCACTCCAAAAATCCTTACAATTATATGGATTATACTATCCCGCTGTACTTAATGACAAGGCCGTTCAGTTGAACTGTGACTCGTATTATTGAGGAGAATAGTGGTTATGTACTCATATAATTATCTACATAAATGTGTCAGTCCAAGATCGCTTGCTTTTAGCCGTAAAGTGGCATTAACGGATTCACAAAGAAATTCCGCCATCGGCCGAAATAATTACACTCCAAGCATGAAATATGAAGTTCACCGGTTCGATTCCACTTAGGTGTCAGAGATCTCGCGATAAATCCAGCCCACTTGCAACTGGCAGCGAAGCGTAGGCACGATGTGCCGGTAAAATGCTAATGTCTTCTATTTGCTAGGCTGCAAAACTTTTGATTACCTTGGTTGAGAAGTGGTAGACCTAACAACCTGAGTCCTTTATTACTGTAGTTTCGCGACATACAACCAGATTATTCCGGAGTCACCACCAGCTGATTCCAAAACAGTTTCCGACTGCTGCAAAAGAAAACACGTGTAATTCAAGACATTGTTCAATCCGTGCTGAGTAATTACACTCGCGGCACCAATTAAGCTTAGTTGTCTAAACACCCCAAACCACGGGCCAAAAACATTTGCTTATACTGCCCCAGAATGAGGCAATAATTCCGCCACCCTTCACCTAAGGCGTTCTGACAACACTGTCTTACCTGACGCGGTGTTCCCATGAGATACAAACATAACCATGAGCAGAGCAACGACGCCATCATACCATCGGGATGGCTTTTATGACAAGAGTTAATTGCACGAGTTAATTAAGCGTCCTTATTTAGGATCATGCAAGTGGTTGTAATTGAAGTTAACGTATCAGCATCGTTTGACATCGCGGAGCAAAAAATCACAGTAGAACCAACAGCTTTTTTTGCCACCTTTAGAGAACTGTTTTCCGATTTTTGTAAGTATTGTAACTTTAATATGCAGTTGTTTTTCCACATAGTTGCAAAGTATCTTTTGAGCACGATGAACCGGCAACGATTAACAAGCCGCCATCATGGAGCGGAAAGTCAGATTAAATTTAAACATCGTTGGACTACAGGCATTGAAGATGATCCTTGCCGGCGTTACTGCCAGATTATTTTGCATTACCTTAGAGACAAAATAGCAGAGCTTTTCTGTTGCAGACAATCTTTATGAGTTCTATGCATATGTTTGGCAGTTTGGGAAGTATGCGGAGCGTACGCTAACAATTGTTCGATGTTGGAATTTCGCGTCAACATTTGCCGGGGCATCCAGAAGCAGCAACTGTTAAGTACATATTGTACATTTATTTATTCTTCTGAGAAAGCGTATCCAAGAAGGAATAGCATCGTATCTGCATCATCAGAACACGCAAGTAGTTAACAACATCCGGGGTTGGAAAAATCCTGGGATACATGGCAAGTGCTTTTTTACCTAAATCACTCATGACGTTCTTTTTCGTCCTTTGTAGTGAAGTGATCCTCAATCTGGGGGTGATTATCCCTAATGTGGTAAATAACTTTACAGGGGGTTGGGTAAATAGGAGTACCCGGATCGGGTCATCAATCAGTAGCCAAACGAAATTATTAATAAATTCAAATGTATAAAAACGTGTAACTAACTACCTACTAACTAATGATAAACCATCAATGACTATTCATAACTGAGTGCTCAGTAAAGTATACAATGTGCGCTAATAAATTTTATTACCTAAAATATGAATACAAGCCTGCAAAAGAGTGCAGTCATATGGTACCTCTATCCACTCGCTTATCGCTTGTTTTTCTTTTGAGTCAGACACTTACTGAGTTCATCGAACACTAAGTCGGGAGCATAGGTCAGCCGACCAGGCAAAGGTGCAACTGAATGAGTACAGGGTAGAAAGGAACATCAGAAGACTAGTGTTAAGGAGATATCGATATTAGAATGGTAGTTGGAAACTATCATGCAGGAGGGAAATGGAAGAAACAGTTCAGACAAATGAGAAGCCACTTATATATGCTCACGTTTGAGCAGGGATCGCGCAAAGAAGGGTTATCAGGTACACTGGATCAGGATGATAGCAAACGTTTCCAAAGATACAGCAATATTGAGATTGGAGTCACACAACCAAAGCAAATAAAGAAAATTGGTGACCAGAGCTCAATAAGTGCTGGGTGGATCAGTAATATCAACAGGAATTTTGATGAGAAATAAGAGCAGGTGAGCGAATTAATTCCGTGTTTTTCAATTTTGATAACAACGAATTTATTTTCAAACTTTTAAGAACATGTCATCTCCATTAATTCGTTAGATACGTATCTACATAAATGACATACCCAACTGGATAATATTTTCAGGAACCATGTCCTCTGGAAAAAAGCGGTTTTACAAAAGTGCTTTTTGCGTTGGAACTAAACTAATTTTGTCGACAAAAATTTTGAGAAGCGCCAATGTGTTTTATGCAGCTAAGTTTTCGTGGCAGAGTGTATGAAACAGCAAAGTGAAAATCACTTTAAGCGATTTCATACTTACTTAGTAGGAAAATATGTTTCATTCTCCAAACCCAAAGAAAGTGCACTGAAAAGTTCGCTCATGTATAGGTCAGGCTATTATTTTCAATCAACTGAATTTGCATCTTCGCACCATAGTGCTACTTGAATCACCGAAACCTAGAAACGTTATACAATAGTAGAGGAAGTCATCAAGCTTTTATTGTGGATGCGCTTAGGCTCCTACTTAGAGAGCAACATGCGGAAAAGTTACTTAAAATAGCACTTTCTAAAAGCACCATCAAAACTTGCATCGATGACATTAGCAAGAATGTTTTGTACACAGTGCTGAATGAAATAAGGTCAAGTCCCTTCTTCCTACTACAGTTAGATGAGTTGACCGATGTTGCATCTCGTTCCGAACTACTTTCCATTTGCGATACAGGAATAACGACGGCTTCAAAGAGTACTTGCTCTCAGAATCACTGAACACCACTGCACATGGCGATGTCTCACGAACGGTAACCAATTTCGTCCAGGAAAAGGAGCTGTAGTGGCCGAATTTAGTGAGTGTCCGTACAGACGGAGCATCGTCAATGTTTGGCGTTCGTTCCGGTTTCCAAATATTAGTCAAACAAGTTGCTCGGCATCCTACATTTAGCCATTGCATTGTACATCGTTAAGCTTAACAGTGAAAAACCATGCACCGGCTTTGCTGGACGGGTTTACTCAGGCGGTGAAGATTGTAAATATTATCCGCGATAATGCGACAAATACAAGTTTATAAAGAGTAGTGCATTGAAGTTGGAGGCAAATTCGATGTGCTGTTATTCTACAAAGACATGCGTTGGTTTTCACCTTACAAAGTGTTGCTCTGATTGCTCGAGCTCCGAGAAGAAATGATGTTTCTGGAAAAGAAAAAAATGCATAAGGATAAAGTGGACGTGTCAAACGCCTTGAAGACATATAATGTATCTATTTCCCAACTAGTATGTCTTGCGGATTTTTGGGAGAAAAATCCATGATTTACCCCAAATTACAAGAAATTATGATGAATCCTTTAAAGTCCAAGAATAAGGTAGTCGCTTTTCTTTGCAATTTTTACCATTACCAACGCAGAGCTGATGTTGACGATATTTCGCTGTTCCCAGAAATAAGCAAGTTACTCATTGGAAAAATAAGTAAGGCAAATTTACATATCAATTAACCTTTCGTTTGTCATCGGTTATGTATTCTATCATCAAATGTTAGCCTGAGTTGGAAAATTGACAGAATTGCTTGGGTGCCAAAGCCCTTTACAGTGAACGAAGTAATATTTTCATATAGGAAATTAAAGCCAAATGCAGTTCCCTGGACCGCGAAAACAGTACACTAAAAATAAAATTCCAAAACACACAACAAGCAATAATTTGGACAAGGATTGTTGGCGAATGTTCATGGTTATCAGCAAAATCCTTGAGCATGCTGATCTCAGTCGTCACAACTAATAGATGTGAAAGTGGATTTCCGATACTGGTGAAAAAGAAAACAAAAGCAACGAACCGAATGAATTTGAAGCACGACTTAGAATGTGCATTAGCAGAAAACGCACAAAGTATACCTAAAAATGTTATAACTTAGTAACATCAACTGTCTCAATAACGTACATTACCATTTTATAATAAAATTTACTGAAAAAGGGTGTTATTCCTTTCAGAATGATGGAAAGTACTTAAAATATTCATTTTTCCCAATTTAAACCCAAACGTGCAATAGTTTACAGCTAAGTAGCTTACTAAACAGAATCTTGGATGGGGTTATTGCATTTAGTGAAATCGTTTTAAGGCTAACAGTCTCAAATGTCTGAGAACCACTACTGCATATTTATGATTGTGTATAACAAGGATCACAATGATGGTGGGTTCATGCAGTGAACGGAAATTTGAAGTAACGGCTAGAAGAAACGAGAATTCTTACTTACCTATGTGCATATTTCACGAGCTGAAAAGAAGCAAGCCGCCGTCGGCTTTAACAGGTCACTATAAGTATTTGAAGCTTAACGACAGACTTGCTGAAACGAAGACGGAAAACAGCATGTATTTAGACTGGTAGCAAAAAAGGAACATAGTTATTTAAGAAAATTCTCGGATCGTAGACCAGACCCAATAAGATGGGTAACAGGGATAAGATGAGAGTGAATAAATGGAAAATCACGGACTGGGATCCTGCAACTTTCCATCGTATATGAATCTGTGTTGTTTAGGTTATCGTAGCAGCTATGGAACACACACACAGATCGGGACATCTATAACATGGCACAGGCCAAACCTTACAAACCCGCACTTAAAAGGGAAGTTTAAGGGTTGAGTTGTCAAAAGCACTGGAGTTGCAGTTGCATGATAAGGGTTAAAGAGAATTTCGTAATCCCTTCTTTGACTCAAATTCTTTTGGCTGCGACAAATCATGCATTGACTGAGCTTGAATGCAGAGACTAAATGAACTTCACATGGTGCTTTCTTTCATCATTCACCGTCAGATAAGGCTTCAACCTTAATTGGTCTCGGAAGGATGAAACGGAACTAGGATAGGAAGTGTTAAACAGAACCGTCTGGATTTTTTAAGGACTCATATGAAGAGAGAAACTATGGGGTCGGCATGTCCGGCCGAAAGATTAAGCAATGTTGCATATGACAGAAGCTAAATTGGACCGGCGCATGGCCTTTCAGCACTCAGGGTATTGTAGCCTATTCTTCACCACATGGAGGTGTAGGCTTCAACTTGAGATGCTCGGATTGCAACGAAAATTAAAAAGGAGTACTATTCGGAAAGCTTGCTGAGCTAGTCAATTAATACTGTCACAACGTTTCAATACTTCAATCACTTCAGCATACATTTGTGCTATTCTGCGTTCAATATGCCGTACTTTAAAGCACTTAGCTAGCAGCTATTTGAGTGACTACTTGGATTCGTAGAGCCACATTTCAGCAGGTAGCTTGCTCAGGAGGTCCCAGTTGCTGACCAGGTAAAAGTTCGCAATTATGTTAGTTAACTAAATCACACATGGAACGAATTACTAGTATTGCCGATGTTATATCCACCTTCCTGCCTGTCCAACGAGGCACAAGGTCTCCTGAACAAACTTGCCGAACGGCGGCTAGCTCAAGCAGTATACTGCTAGGATTGCTTATACTTAACGGAAACTTAGTTACACTCAGAAATTGCCGAATCCGAAATCGCAATACATGGTATGCTCCTGCTTCAAAACGATCCTCCCATCAATAAGCTCCAACGTAAACCGGTGGACGACGCGGAAACGATGAGCACAGACACACTCCGGTGCAGACTGCAAGTAAGACACAATGCAGTTGTGTCAGTTGCTCATCGTCCCGCAATGTTCACCACAGAGATGGACTCCTGCTAGGCATTAGCCTTGAGCAGCGGCCTGCGATGACGATATAGCCATGTTCTCCTCTCATGCGACTTACTTACCTACGACCTTGAAGTTCCAGCATCCGCAGCGAGCAGTTTAAGGCCGACCTACAACAGCTTGTTACCAGCTTTCCGCTCTTCAGTTATATCAGTACACCCACCAGATTCTGAGCAGGTATATGAACCACTTATGCTCGATTTGGTGCACACGAATGAAGAGATCCTCAGCGAAAAGCCAAAGACGGAGATTTGGGAAGATTGATTTTATAAGAAGACTCTACGAATGTGGGGGTCATGCAGAGTACCCAAAAGAACATATTGGCTTGTCTTGAAAAATCACCCACTACAAACCAATAACAGAAGATGTTGGGGAAGCCCACTGGAAGTTTTCGGACTACAGTTCCACTGATACCGCTTGGGTGGAGTCTGCTGGAAATTCAGTGACCTAATAAAATCAGAATCTGCAAACAGGCCCATTCGCCTTTAGACACACATTCATTCGTTCAAAACCGACCCCGAACACATGTGGTGGTCAGAGACGCAGTGTAGCACGTGTACAATGTGAACTGTAGAGTAATCAGTGTACTACACTTGTTCGCGAGCCCAGCGAAAATATTTTGTTCTAAAAACAAGCTTGGGTACAAATAAGTAAGCAGCCTCCGGAATGTGAAGCGTACTGTTCCCCCACTTTGATCAGCAAATGGATGTGGAAAATGCAGTCCACGTTCCAGGGCTTCCATATGCTACAACATTTCGACGCTCCAGCAGCATTAGTCACACACCTGTTTCATTTACCCAGACGCAAGTATTTACACACGTGGCGTTTAGTTCAGCGACCGTTTTGAAGGAGCTACTATTGTTGCGCACCCATAGTTCCATTTGGTGTTGAAAAGATTCCCCCGAAATACTGCATTTGGCAGCTGCGAAGAAGTAAATCCATTAACACACTTTTGCTAAAGTTGACTGAATGAACAGCAGGTTCCCAGCTTGTGGAAGAAGGGTAGTTTTGTGCGCATTTTCAAGTGGAGGCTGTTCGGAACCCCGCCAAATATCGCCCAGTGATTCTCTACCGGGTTCTCCAAAAGGTGATGGAGTTGATCATAACTGAGGTTCTAATGTGCTAGCTTGAGAATTAAAACACCATAGCAGCGTAGCAACATGGATGCTATCAACATCGTTCATGCACAACCGATCAACTGATTGCGCGTGGCAGCTTGGTCGAAACAGCTGATAGTGCGTCCGACTTTCCTAATGACTTGGACTGCTTAGATCATTGCACCCTTCTTCAAAACTTGCCAACTTACGCAAATTTGAACCATGTTTTTGGATGGACTGCCAATTGCTATCTTCAACTTCGCCTTCAGGTTCGAGTTGGGGCTCCTTTTCTGATTCTACTGATGGGGACAGCAGTGTTCCACATTGGTTGGTGTGCACGTAGTCGATTCGAATTTTCTGCTTTCTGCCGAGAACCACAAGAGATGGCACCGATAGGAATTCAGGCAGATCACGATCTGCTGCAACGAGGCTTGGACCGTGCTTTCGAAAGGACAAAGGTTATGCTAATTCAGTTCAGCGCGGGCAAGTGTAAACCTGCACATGTACGTCATAAGCCCACTTACGCAAAAAGGGTGCATGTTTACTGCCACACAAGAGCACGACCTTGAGGCGGTGAGGTAAGACAACCTTGGCTGTTCGGCGCAGTCAATGAAGGTGCGCAAAACCGCTACTCAGCGTGCTGGTCTACTGCAGATGGCTTGTGGGGGCTTGGACAAATCCATCTTCCCAAAAATGCTCGGTGGGTATGCGAGGCCCCATGTAAAATACACGATTCAGACCGGGCAACACTGGTTAAAACACGATCCACTTGCACACGTGATCGCACAGCGAAGGACAACCAGAAATTTGAGATGACTGTTCCACCTACCATGTCGTATTCGACTTAAAGCTCTAGAAGTGTGCTGCAGAAGTTATCGCCGCCTACAATGCGACCTCATTTGGGCGTTCCAGTCAGTGTGAAACCCCTGGTACGCTTGCTGCCACCTCTTGAGACAGTTTCAAAACAAATTGGGGGTCACTAACTGAAACTGGTTAAGCAATGTAGTCGGCTAGAATGCCGTCTGAAATATTTTTCTCTTCGAAATCGTCACTTGTGGACCGCTCTTTCGACTGTCGTCATTTGCCACCCACGCTAGAAACTTTGAAAACACACGATGATCTGTTAAACTATCTGCATAACGTGATGTGAATTCTGCTCATCAAATGACGACAAGGTAGAGACAGACATTGTGCTCACCAACCCCCACAAAATCGGAGTAGGCGGAATTACTTGTGTGTTAACATGGCGACTATATTGGTACCATAGCTGTACGTTTCAATGTATTGCCCCATTTTGCTGAATCTATGTAATTCACGCAAAGTATTCCTTGGGGCCTGTCAAGCCTTGACGTTGCTTGCAATATTATACCATTGTTCCATTGCTGCAGCTTGAAACAGTGTGAAGGAAATACGCGTTTTCGCACCACCTCAAACACATCATACGGGCTAATTCACTCACCGTAGCCATAGTGACTCTGACTTAAGTGTTATACAGCTCTCCGAATATTAGGTTGCTGGTGAATAGACGTTATACTTTCGCCAGATAGGTAACATGACGTTTCCATCCACTGGAAAAGATTGTCTGCATTATTCCAGCAGACAGCGTACAACAGCCTAGAACATATGAATCATGGAATTATGTAGGTGGGCTTTGGCTGCTATAGATTAAACTTGCTTAATGGAGCTGACTGTGTTCGAATAACAAATACCTTATGTGTTCTATCGCTAAATGGACTTGGTTTTCTGCAGTGATTTACAGAGTTTGCCAGAGTTCACGTCGATATGGATATACGCAGCATTTTTCGCACCATGTTTCGAGAGTCAAGCGGTTTCTTCGTAATTGTTTTAAAGCATTCTGCAGATCGCCAGGATTAAATGTGTACAATACGTCTTATATCATCAGCAGAGGTATAATGTATCATCCAGAAGAGCAGAGGACCAAGGACGAAACATTGCATCACACCATGGGTAACATGCAGTGATGGGGAATTGTGGATGTCATTCGTAGTTGCTGAGCTTTATCAGTGAGGTGTGGCCTAAAGCAGATATGCAAAGGATCAATAATGCCAAATAAATACTTTCTAGTACACAAACACACGACACTTTGTTGAATGATTTTCGCACGTAAATGTAGGTGAGGACAGAAGGATGGCATTTTCTACGGAGCTTCTCAAACGATTTAGAAATTCCAGTTAGTGTGTTTGGTATGTCTGCTTTTCTAGGATTCCGTGTTGAGCATTTTTAATCACGTTCCGTGAAAGCCAACGGTTTAGTTCGATTTTCGACAATTCGTCCCATTACGATTGCGACGCCCGGTATATAACCAATCCGACAGCCGTTACTGATGTATAGTTTTTAAGCATTTTTTGTTGGAGCAATGGTTTATAAAGGGTATAAAAGGTAAGTACTTTAAAGGTCCCTTAGGATGGATAGGGTGAAGATTACAAGCTAAACACAGCGTCAATAAAAGCACGCGCATGATATGTGACTAACCAAAACGTATGTATTAGCAGATTTGTGAGCATTCCTGACTAAAGTCTAAGAGGATAATGACACTGTCCACTGTTTGTTCTGCACTAACGCCATAATTTAATCTGCTTTACCATGTAACGTTAATAGGTCGGAATATCGGTGAGGCGGTTTTTGAATAGCGATAAGATGGGGCTATCAATTCCATCTACCGGGACGGAGTTCCAGGGCTGTGACGCTCGGAGCGAGAAAAGTTTCGTCGAGTTTTCAGTCGGCTGCACTGCGTGATCAACTTCAATTGATGACACTTCAAAGTTTGTTTTACTGGCGTGTCAGAAGATGGCGACAAGTCTGGTTTGAATTTTCTAGGATCTAGTACACCATTACCATCTCACCCCCGTGAACGTCAATAACATCCACTGTGCACTTTTAGAGTTCTCGGCCTAAGTGGGCAGAGGTGGAACAAACCTTTAAAGTTTTCGATCACCCTGAGTTGTGAAGAATTAAGCGCGGTGAAGTGGTGCTTAGGCAACGGTTGCCACAGGTGGATAGAACGCTCTATGTACGCATCAAACATTCTCGGAAAGACTGAGGGATCAACCATCCCAAACACACTAGAAGAAGGTCGAAGTGCTAAGTTGCTTTCTCTGAGGCCATTTCAGTGTGTCTCAAACAACCAAAGTCAACTTGCAAGAACACGCGGAGATCCCACACATGAGGAAGACGCTGTAGAGATACTGGATCTAGACAATAGTTGCGTTCCCTGACGGCGTGTGCGCGGAACTTTCCACTTTGCGGAGTTGAACTGGAGCATGCTATCAGTGGACAATGCGTCTAGTTTATCCGGATCATCTGGTAGGACTATGTGATATTCTATGGTAGTGGTATCACGCTATATCTTTAGATCATCAGCTAACAGTAGGCAACTTGAAGGTAGCACCCTCTTGAGATCAGTTATGGGGAACAAGAACAGACGTGGCCCGAGTACCGAGTTATGAGGTGTGCTGCAATAGACTTTGATTGTGTCAGATAGGGTTCTGCGATCCCTCACAATCAGATAACGTTAAAAGAGTAAAATGCCCATCTATCCAAGAGCTGGAGTACCGATACTCTGATTCGGAAACTCGTGAAGTGGAATGCGATCGAATGCTTTTGAGAAATTCAGATAGGCGGCATCCACTCCTACAACAACATTAACAGATTCCGTCCAAAATTCGGGGAGGATCAACAGGTTAGTAGTACTTGCTCGAATTTGACGAAATCGCTCCTACTCCGGAGCAAGCATTTGTTGCGCTCCAGATACCCATAAGCGTCTAAGAAACAAAGCGCACCATCATCTTGGAGATCAACGGTATTAGTAGTATCAGCCGATAATTTTATAGCCCTGCACGGCTACCAAATTGATAGATAAGAGTGCTGATTCAGTGCTCCACATAGTGGGAAGCTGCAGTTTGGGAGCGCAATGACGAGAGCTTATTGCTAACATTTCAGCTAAGCTTATGACAGCCACTTCCAATGCCTTTGTGCGAATGCCGTAAGTAGCAGACGATTTACACTCGAGTAAAGACCTCAGTTGTTTCAATATATTTGTGGATGTAAAAGATATGTGGCTAAATCTGATGGCATCATGATTTGCACAGGAAGGATGTAAGATGACTGCGCAATTTGGTAGGTAAAACAAAGCTGTTGTCTAGGAATGGTGGCCACATCTTACGCCGTTTGCGATAACCTGCATGTTATGTACGGAGCAGAAAGTCCGCACTTACCTCTAAAAATTTGATCACACATCTATATATCAGTTGGGGGTGAGAGCAGACTTTTATCACAAGATGTTTGAATCTTTTCCTTTATCCTCCGTGACAAGTTAGGTACAGTGGATCCTTGTGTTTTATAAATATCCCAGGTGTGTTTGCTCGGAGAAGCTATGGGGGAAAGCCAAGCCGTGTCCCACAGTGTTTGGATTTTACTAGTCCTGCTCATTAGGAACGACTTCATTTTTCGAGTAGGTAGCTTTTGGTTTCATTTGTGCTCAACAAGAGCCCGTTGTATCTGCTGATAATGTCACCGCAGGCAACCTCAGGGGATCACTCGGCTAGGAAAGACCGGCTTATTGCACAAATGGGGTCGGACAGGTCAACAGATTTGGTTACGACGTGAGATTCCTCGGTATGTTCTTTAGGGTGATCTGCGTAGCAAATGTAGTGGAACTAGTGTCGCAAGATCGCTGCTGCGCAAAGGAGTGCACGGTGCTACTACGTCGGTTGTAAATTCCTCGAGAGTAAAAACGAAGTTCAAATCGACCGGTTTGTTTCCTATCCTGAAAAGTTTTGGATGTAAGATGGATGTACCTTGGTGAACAACGATTAGTAGACTAAATAAATAAATAAATAAAGTTTATTTCCCGACGGTGCGAGGCGCAGTCGTTCTGTATGGTCTGGACAATCTGTGCAACGAGTTCACACAAAATATTTAATTGGGCATGTTTTATAAAACGAATGCCGAATGGGTTTTTGAAGTGACTGGCAGTTTGTAGGTATCAGAGTGATGAAGAAAAGGGGAACAATAACGGAAGTAGATTTCAACAAACGTTCAAGTAAAGTAATGCGGCCAACCATGGAACCGTACCCAGGGGACTAGTTTTCATGCAGGGTATTCCCCAGACGGATTTCTCCCCCATTTACATCTTCCAACTGGCTGTGTGCCGGGATGGTAAACTAGCGTTAACCCATTCCCTGTTCAACAAATTCTTTTTATAAGGGCTGTGCTATGCATACATTTTGGGCGATGAAGTCTCAGCCGTTGCTGACATGGCACTTTTTGTTGCATGTCTTGTGAGTCACTGGCCACATGTTTTTCATGGGTATGACTTTTTCTCTTGGAGACTGCAATCCAGCACCTTAAGAGAGCAGCCCACTCGGGGCAGTTTTCCTTGAATTGTAAAATAATGCTAGCCGAAGTTTCTGTGGGTTGAGTTAAAAGTCTGATGTCAGGAGAACATGGGTGTAAAATCGTGACAATAACTTTTTCACAGTGCACGCTAAAACCTGGTCCAGTTTTAAAGTGGACAATGCTGGGCGCTAGCCACTAGATAATTATCGTTGTGTCTTAGGTGTAGGAAGCACCGTAAATAGTAGATGGCTTAGAAACTTGTTTCGTTGCTGTGGTCTACGTGTAGGTTAGAAGGACAGCAAAGGATTACACCAGGATCCTTAGTGTTTCGGTCACTGTTCAAGATTGACCTACAAGGTAGTGGGATATCGGTGTCGGAAATTCCGTTGTTCGGCAACGCCTCGGTTAACATTATGAGGTTCCAAGACTGTGAGGTTTGATGAGATCGAAGCTCGGCCAATTCACTGAGAAGGCCTTGTTCATACGGGTACGAATAACTGAGGGCTACGGATGCCAGATGTGTATCTGAACAGAGAAACTTTACCTGCAAATTTACGCCAACACTTTTGGGTCGGCCCTTTATTGGATGCATTTATTGTCTGATTCCCAGGAACTTTTTGCTTTGTTGCTTAGCGTATAAAATGCCTACTCCTTCAGAGGGGAATTGCGGCGGAGTGCCTGTTCCTTTTTCAGGCAGCTGAGGCCGTACTGCGTTCCGGTTTAGAAAGGAAGACAGCAGAGCTCGCGACAAAATCTTGTTGGTTTTATGTTCCTTTAGCTAATGACTGGCTGGATTTGACCGCCTTCATACATATTTATGATGGCAGATTGGTGCGCAACTTTTGCCAACTTCACAGTAGGCTTTCGAGCATAACTTCGAAGTGGGGCAGAAAGTTCATTACGGTTAAACCACATTGTCTATAATTGGGCGATGTGGGTAACCTTGAGTTTGAATTGGCATTTACGTCGTGAAGAGGAATAAGGCTTCGCGGACGTGGCGCCACTCTTCTGAGTCATGAGCCTAGGTTTGGTACTCGTCGGAAGACTGCATTTTAAAAACGACATTAAAACGTAGTACAATTAAGCAGGTAACGCACGCTTCTGAGAGACGTAATATCAGCATGCAGAAGATGTCTGAACAGCAGGAAATTTAGCAATCAATTGAGAAGGTACAAGATTCACGGAAACTCGCGCCGCGAGACCGGGGACGTGTGTCAGATAATTGGCTGGTTGGTGTGAGTGGTAAACAATCCGCGCACGACTGAAATAAACGGATCGAATTCCTTCGCGTACGCGACAGCCATGGACAAAGTTCAACTTTCCCTTGGTTTGCATGTGGCGTTCTAAAATCTGTTTCCTTTACCGGCGCTGACTCCAATAGATGTTAGGAATTACATGAATCATAAAGGCTACTTGGATCGCCATTTTGTCAGCTCGTCCAATACTTGGTTTTTAATAGGAATTGCCTTTGCTACAGGCAGTTTAGAGCATATTATACGCTTTTAGTTCTGCGTCACCCTAGTGTTCAAATGTTTTGATAACAGCATGCTATCTTTCTATGGCGGCGCGGTAGGCAGCGTTGTAGAAATCGGATTCGTATTCGTGACATTTATAATGTTGTGTTAGTCAGAGCTACGACTGCTGACTCGCTTTTACCTGCATGCAGCGACAAAGGATGCGTATGCTGTCAAGTTTGTGGTTATGTTGGAGAATCCCGAATGCAAGGAGTATCATTTGCTACAAACACACCCAAGGGAAAACGAAACTATGAAGGGATGAGGCCACCGAAGTTGGCGGACCACGGTTGACCGCCTGTTAGCTAATTTTCGTCGATGGGGTAGTTGACTCTATGCAGTCAAATATACGCTTGATCTGACCTCTGTTCCAAGGCAACGAGACACGAGTTCGACCGTCGCTGGTTTCAGTACGGCTGCTAGACTATATGTAGCAAGCTGAACAAGCGCTGTCTGCTTGTCACATTTCGACGAAAGCAAAGAGATGTAACTTAAGAGTAAATACATCACCAACTATGTACAGAACCAAAGGACGTCTGGTGTGCAGTGACGTTCTTTCACTTACTCCATACTTAACTTTACACAAATAAAATGGAAGTGCATGCACTAGCCACAACATCCTATGCTAATTGGGATAGCTTTGGAACACGGTTTCATTGCAAAGAACTTTCGTCTGCATCCGCATGGACAGCGCAGACCCCGTTTTCCTTGGGGCTGTGTTTCGAATTATGCAGTGACCTTTCGTGAGTCACGTGGAAATACTACCATTGCCATTTGTTTACCAGTGTTCAACTTGTCGGGGCAGACGCAACTATCCGTTGGCAATGTCCTACGGGTGGGACACCAGGTGTTAACGAAACTGAGGAAACTAAATACGTAAGCTTTCTGGTTTAGAGACTGGGTGCTTGGCTACCAATCGAGAAGGGCTTTGGCTTTCCAGAAAATGGAACGTTTACGAGCGTGGTTGAATCCAAGTTATTTTACCTAGTGTTAGGATGGTGGTTACTAAACGGGATGCATATATCAAACGGAGCGCCGGATTCTCGGGGTATTTAAATCGATGACAACGCTAATGAGGTTGAAACGAATGGGATGGAATAAAAAACCTTTGATGTGTGCGTAAGTTTCCATTAAAATCCTGCAGAAATTGTAGCAACGGAGCAACGGTGTTGCCTGTTAGGCAATCCTGCATTAGTAGATCCACTGCATAGCGTTGGTAAACTCAGGTTAGCTAAGTAAAACCACAGTAATGTTCGTCTAAAGTGTTGGGTAGTAAAACCAATACGAGTGGAGCGTCGAATCAGTGAGACCACACGGTAAACTCGCCACTAGGCCTGACTAGTGCGACTTTTCATTGGGTGGAGTACATCCCCAAACCCATGGATATTGTGGACATGTCTGTGTGTACAAAAGGTATATCGGGCCCACCACAGTTTAGTAAGAAGGATGGCAAACCGTCCAGGCCTGGATGGGAGTTCCTTGTCGGTCTACGTGGTGCTAGCTATCACTGCAATCTAACTTAACTGTGTTTAGTTCGGCCATTTATGGACGTGTTCCGTAAGAGTACGTTTACAGTAGCCTGGAAATACCCTTTTAAATGTGCACATTATTTTACAATATTGAAAAAGCGTACTTTGCTTATATTTAAGTGATTTAGGTGGCTTGTTTGTTCAAATGTTGCTCAGGTCTGTTTGAGTCACACATACACGTCCGGTGCTCCCGTTCGGACGTGTCTGATCATCGTCGCGAGCAGCACCCTTCCACATCTTCCCTAGCAAGTTTTCTTCTGGCGTCCTAATTTTTGCTTTAGTTAGTTTAGCGACCTTTTAATTAATCTTTTCCGGTTTCTTTTCCTTTGCTACTGCCCACTTATATTGGCCGTTTATCTGCGTACGACCAACGAGTTATACATCACACCTAACATTAAACGACAAGCTAAAACGATCAGAATACGCAGTGTTTTTGTAGTGTAGTCTGCGGTCCCCCAAGTTGTCCGCGAACTACTTTTAGGTCCGTGGGATTTCCCGAAATGTTATAATTCAGACAAACATTTTCTGGTTCATGGTTGATGATTGTTGGTTGGTTGAAGGCCAACCTGTTGTGATAATTTGTTAGATCAAATCCAACGGTTTACATTGGCCTGGTACACGGCCCATGTGAAACACCCTCTTTCCAAGAAGGAATGTGGTTTTGGTAGGGACTTAAAATGTGAATGAACGAAGATTCAAATGTCAGAAAAGTTGTGTGATAATCTCACATTGATGCGATGGGTAAAGGCTGGAGGGGTATTTTTACGTCCGGTCAAGCTCACATAACCCAGGTCTAGTCTCACGGAAAGATACAAAAACTAAATCATAAGATATGGCCTATTTTGGCAGTTATTTCGTAAACTTCTATCCTTTGAAATCAGCAAACAGAAAGGAGGGGCCCATAGACATGCTTCCACCCACAGAAGCCAAGAAAGGAAGCTTGGATATTTCGGTGCTATGTGAGCTTGCTCACGTGATTTCGCGAGCTGCAGAGATGTTAGAAAATGATGGCTCGTTTCTTTACTTTACTTTACACCTTTTCAAATCCATCTTATCATAGTTATCAAAGTAAAGGTCTGTTCTAAACTTTTATGTAGCTTTATTTATTTATGTTTCGGCACGTGGACATACATCAACAAGGACCATCGGCAGAAGACTGAAACATTGCTAAAAGTGTCACAGAAATATTCAGCGCCGTATTCGGATGTGGTACTGTTTGGGCCATGTAATGTGCCTTTTGCGAATGCAGAAAGTGATAGGTTCGATGTACCTGTACTACCTGATGAGATGCAACATAAACTATGTTACCCGTGGCCCATGTACAAGTATGTAAAGAGCGCAAATAAAACGAGCTCTTCCTTTGGATTTATGGAGTCCAGCAATTGTCCAAAGCGTCTTGTTTGACAAAATGCTTCCGAACAGTTCCATAGTGCCTGTAAAAATCCGGCGGGATTTTTTCATTGCATGCGGACTGTAAAGACTGGATAAAGGAGTCTTTTGAGTGCATGAGGGATGAAGTATTTAACACCCATAAGTGCATGCTTCAAGTGTCTCGGACAAAACGACAGGGCTGCTGAAGCCTCTTACATAGTTAGCTGGCGTAATGTGCTGACGGGAACACCTTCCACAATAGCCGAGAAATATATCAAGCTATATGCAATCCAAAGGACTATATGCATACTGGACGGAATATCAACAAAAACTGTAAAACCACTATCAACTCCTACATTATCTCGAAGAATTAGGACGTCAGTAACTGCTGTTAAGGGGGGAGTTAATATCAAGCAGCACTTATACCCACTCTGCTCTGTAAATGGATGAGTCGACATATGTGGCCGAACTTGCCATGCTGGTCATGCTTGTAAGACAGTAATACATATTAGCCCTGGAAGAAGGCATACTTTTTTGTGAAACTCTACGGAAAAACACCAACAGCCCTGAGATGAGGGAAAACAATATTCCATGCAACGACTGCATCTGTATTTGCACGGATAGTGTCAAAGCATTGACAGAAGGGGTTCATGATGTTTTCACAAGAATCAAAAGATTCACCAAAACCTGCACATATAGCGACTAATCTTTATCGACAAGCACTTGCCGGAAGAAGAATACCGCCCAGTTTCCAAATGGTCCTCCGTGAGACAGTGAAAATAGATACTTTTATTACATTTTGGCCTCTGAACAGCTGACTGGTCAAAATTCTGTGTGACGACATGGGAAGTGTTTACGCAAGTTTACTGATCTACACCGAAGTAAGATGGCTGTCTCATGACAAAATAGCAGTGAAGTTGTTAGTACATGGCAAAAGCTTCGCATTCTTCACGGATCTCTATTTTGATTTACAGTTCCGGATGACTGACAGTAAGTGGCTGGCAAGCCTTGCCTATTTGTCCGACATTGTCACAAAAATAAATGACTGAAAGGAAAATCTGCGATCAAATTCATTGCGTGAGAACACTCTAGATTTCAGAAGAATGTTAGACCTTCTGGCGATTTCTGTTCATAATGAGCATCTTGACAGCTTTCCAGTATTAAGACATTTTAAAAAATATGAAGGAGACACAGAAATCCCAGAGGGTCGGTCTACATAAATTTTTCAACATTCTGGAGTCCTGGTAGTCGGCTTGTCTCTGTATTCCCTAGAGAAAAGGAGGAAAAATTGAAGCATTTTCCTGAGACAACAACCCATTTACATGCACGACAGTGCCTCCTCTTTTCACCTCTCTTCAACATGACAAAACATTCTACATGATTTCAGATTCTTCCCCTCAGGAAGATTTTCATAAATTGTCGCTGTCTGTGTAATGGTGAAAAACGAAGGACGAGTACCATGTCATAGAGAAGAGAGCTGTCGAGGTGCTTCGCTCATTTGTTATAACATATGTGTGAAAGTATATTTTCGCATTGCACCTATATCAAAAAGAAGCAGTAAATCAGTTTGCCAAGGACCTATCATCATCATCCCAAAAATGACGAATAACGGCGGACTTTGCGTCGGTCGGCATTCTACCATATTTGAATCCTATTGCTCCCTATGGGCTCTTATAGACCGAGAAATGATCCTGTCTTTATACCAATGCTCAAGACCTATTCAATAAGCTGGCCAAACTAAAAAATCACCAAATTTCGAAGCCACGCCATATCACCGGTGTCCCGGAGACATGGTTGCACATTGGAATGACAGACGCTGAAGTCTGGCTGACGGGCAGGTCACTCACATGAATACGAAAAGCATACTAATGGAGAAGGGGTTATCTATTAGTACCGAAGCGACCTACAATGCGAGAATGTTAAGGATGCAGACTTATAGTTCGCCGATTTTTTTGGGTTCAGCCTGCAATTACATGGTAGATGCACCTGTCTTATGGCTTTGGTGTAACAACTGCCAAACGCTACACCGGAAATGGACTGCCAGCTTTCAAATCGTTAAAAGGCAGTCTAAAGCGAAAGCGATCTCACCTCCTTACCATGGGTGATTTCAGCATACATTGTTTAGAAGCCCATACTGCGATCCGAGAATAATTTAAAGGAGATCATCTAGAGCTCATATCTAGTGTTCCACTGTACAATCACGTTATCGCGCCTACTCGTTGAGAACAGGTAATAGACCTTCTTTGCTGGATCTTGTGTTCCCCAACGCGGAACATACGATTGATGTATTGATTGTAGAATGTTTTGGGCCGCGCTAATTATGCAGTCATCAGGTTCCACTTCATCTGCTATGCGAAACAATGCCACTAGTACCCTAAGATAGTGCACACCGATGCACGCTACGACTGCTTAGCCCAGCTAGTCAGTACCACAACAGGTTCGTTCCTCGTAACCACCATACTCAACTGCTCAGAGATGACACACTCGCATATCAGAAGAATGTGGTGAAAGCTTTCAGCGCTAAACACAAACTGCAGTACGAGTATGTCAATTGCCGTCGTAAGGCGAGGCAGGAAATTTCTCCTCTCCGGATGATTGATGGTTCAACTAGAACAGCTATAGAGGAAGCAAACGCGTTGCGGACGAAGTATGCCTTCACATAATCAAGTCAACTGCCAACTTTTGGCTTCCCGCCTCCAGTACTCACCCATCTTTTATTTTCGAAGCTGTATTGCAGTAGCTGACGTCTCTGCGTAAGCGCAACTCCCTGAGAATTGACACCGTTGGCCCCAGAAACTGGGAGCAGCAGCGAGACAACCGACCAAACATTTGGCCCAGTCCATTCAGTGCTACTAAGACCAGAACCAGATTCCTACGATATGGAGGCTTGGAATAATAACTTCGGTTTAAAAAGGCAGAACCAGGGCTTGTTGCGTGTCTGTGTCTCCCAGCCGCGTCAAGTGAAACAAGACACACTAGCGTTCCATATTCACTATTCTGAGGTTCTGTGCGATTAGCTTGATGTTTTAAAACTCCCTCGTCCACTCGATCGGTCGCCTAATCGACCGCACTAAGACAGACAATTGCCCTCGCCCTATGATTCAGCCACCGTCACAGGGCTGAGCCCTCAAACTACCGCCAAGCATCTCTGCTCTCTGTATTGCCCATGGTTATGAAATCCATCGTTGCCGATGGGTTGGCGTGCTATTTAGAAAATTGCAACATTATTGCACCCGAGCAACACGGCTTTCGTGGACAGCGATCGTGCACAACAAATTTGTAACTCGCACGGAGTAGTTGGAGCAAGTCAGCTGACGCTGGAGCGGCCGTCGATGTGACGTACTTGGATCTGTTGAAAGCATTCGGTCGTTTGGGTCATCGGATTCTCGTTTCCAACCTGCAGTATTACGGGATCGATGACCCTCCAATGAGCTGGATCGCCAAAGTTCTTCTGCAACGAAATTTGGGGTCAGAGTCCGGAATTTCTTTTCCGACCCCATACCAGGTCAGGTCAGGTCAGGTACAACGGATGGTAGAGGATTTCGTCTAACGAGCGTCCTGTTTCTTGGGCCGGTAAGGGAACCGGCCTCGACACTTCGACGTTGCATTGAGTCTGCCTGCTACTGCAAAGGAATCAAGTAAGAACAAGAGTAATCGTTGCACTTTCATGTGTCAGCATCAAAATACACTACACATTCCAGTAAAATTACAATATCGCTGGGAATAAATCACACCAACACTCATCTAAGCCCCTTTTGAAGGCTTCCGCAGACTGGCATACCATTAAACCAGAAGTAAGTTTATTCCAGATCTTGACTATTCGTTTCGTAAAAGATGTGCCCTGATGTCCAAACCAGCTCTATGTTGTTTGAGCTTCAGCAGATGTCAGCGCAAGTGGTCCAACACAGCTAACTCAAACAGATGGATGAGGCTAATACTACTAAGTCCCTTAATTATCTTAAACTTCTCTATTAAATCCCCTGTCAACCTACGCCGTTCCAACGAAAATAATCCAAAGCTACATAGACGATCTTCCTACGACTTCTCTCGTTAACATTCAATCAGCCTGGTCACAAGTTTCTGAATCTTTTCTATACACATGGCATCACTACGGTGGTACGGTGTCCAGGCCGGAACACAGCAATTCAGATGTGGCCTAACCACTGGTTTACATAACGGCAAGAATACTTCTGATTTAGGGTTACTCAGCGCCCTCCTAAGAGGAAACAACTCTTGTCGCGCTTTATTGGCAGCATGGCGACACTGTGAAGAAGGCTTATTATACCGTTTTGCCAAGCGTTGCCCGTCGTAACCCGGTGGCTTAGGGGTAGCGGTCACGACTAACATCCCAATGGTCCCGGGTTCGATGCCTGCTAACTCTATCTGATGAGATGTAATAACATCGAAACGTTTCATAGTAGTGCAGTGTTTTCGGGCGGGCAACATCCAATTTCTATTTGCATTAGCTACGGTACTCGTGATCGAAAGACCAAGGTTCACTTCAATGGGAATCGTAGTCAACAATGAGATTGCGCGTCGCAATCCATTCACACAACGTGTACTTCAAAATCACCCTCAACAAGGCTTAAAACTGTTCACTACGATGACACCTAGATCGTGGGCTTCATCAGTACACTGCAATGATAGAGATCCCGCAGAAGACTTCACTACAATTTCGCTACCACTATTGGTTAATAGTTGATATTTATTGGCATTCAGAGGTAGAACTCATTAGCTCGACCAATTCACCACAATGATTATGTCCTTAGCCAATATCGCTCGGTTTCCCCTACTGACTAGCTTTAAGTCATCTGCGAAGATATTGCAGGGATCCTCAAGGAGAGGCGCCGGGTCATTTATAAACACAAGAAACAACAATGGACCCGGTACCGAACTTTATGGGATACCGCTGTAGACAAGGCCCATACTAGAACTCGTTTCCCCAACCCTGACTCTGAATATCGTTCCATGTAAGAATTCAGAAAGTCACAGTGATAGTTGAGGATGCAATCCAAACCTTGTCAGCTACTCAATTAGATATCGGTGATTCAATGAGTCAAAGGCTTTATGGAAGCCCAACTAGTCTACTTTTACTGACATCCCACTATCAAGCCATCAGGTAATCTCATCTAAAAAGCACAATAAATTGGTAAGACACTTCTTTTTAAAGAAGTTATGCTGTTCCGCTTTAATTAGATGATACGCAGTCAAGTGCTCACAGATCCTATTTCTTATAAGCTTTTCCAAGCACTTAAGCATGATGCAGGTCAAACTACCAGGTAAGTAATTGATAGGCATCAACCTAGAACCCCTTTGTGGATGGCAATAGTGGTCGTCTCCTTCCAAACACGTGGCAGCTTACCTTCTGGAAGAGACTGGTTGAATAACTCCGCGACAGGATACTGAAGGATATCAGCCAGTGCCTTAACTATGACGGGATGTACACTGTCAGGACCAGCTGATTTATAGGGGTTCAAACTGGCCAACACTGTAATTACCTCTGGCACATTGGGAATAATTTCCGCATTTTATAGCTACTTGAACAGTGCGGTTGTCATGGCCAGGATGACCCACTATCCTTCCGATGCAGATTTTAGTAGACCCGTAGCAGTACTTCTACTTTAGTTACATCTTCTACAGCCTAGCTGTCGTCCTCCATCTTTAGACAGCCGACCACCTCTCATAGAGAAGCCTTCGATTGGACACAACTGTAATACCACAGGATTTATTTCCGCAAATTTAGCCAAACTAAGCTCATATTAGTACTTCGCGTGCCACAGCAACTTAATAGTATGCTTTGACAACTTTTGTACCGCAGTCAACGTCGGAAGCCCCGAGTTTCTTGGTATTTTCTCCACTCAGCGTTGCGCCTCTTTATCGCTCTGTCAAACTTTCGCCACCATCGGAGTTTCCCAAGATGTCTCCTAGGGTGTAGAAGAGCAAATTCGTTTAGTAACTGCACCAGCCCACTTCTTAGTAAAAGCCAGCTCTGTTCCAAAGTGGCCTGGTTCCGTTCAGGGATCCAAGTAATTTGACGCGCTCTATCGCGCAGCTTCCTAAAATAAATACGATTTAAATCCCTCCCCGTTCCACGGTTCTCTGCAAGCCTCGATGTGTTCAGAGAAATGGTCAAAACGTAATGATCCCTTTTACCTATGGGTGGCCCTAGGCGTAGCTCAATCAAGTGACCATGTGTGGCGAGCACGATATCGGTGGTAGAAGCAGTACTGTCAGTAGGACTCCTGGTTGGAACATTATCGTATTGCTCGAACGCATTTTCGTGCATCTAATCCACCAATTCCTTCTCCAGAGTACCTGCCCTGTTTACAGCAAGCTGCCAATCAACATGGGGAAGGTTTTTGTCACCCAAGATCAGGAAATTAGGCGTAGCCATTGTCATCTCTCTTAGTAAGGTACCAAGATCCTTGGTTGCTTCTCGTGTGGAGGATGGGCTACGACAGACACATATTATAATATCCAATCTACCCCATGCTCTTAAAAAACAGGATAACACCTGTAGGTTCGTAGAATTTATGGTAAGTGAAGCCTTCCAGTGTTTATATTGGTACTTTATAAGCAAGAGGACTCCTCCACCGGTCTCATACCCGGGCCTATCAGCCCTGCAGTACGCGAACTCTACAAGCAGGTCACTAAAACGGTCGTCTGGAGAAAGGCAAGACTCCGACACAGTAGCCACATCAACATGCTCATAGCTCGTCACTAACTCTCTCCATTTGTTACGCACACTACAGCAATTAGTATAACACACGCTTAGTGTCTCCGGAGGCGGTTGTGTCCCCTCGGGCGTAGAGCCCGAGGGGACAGCCCGTTTTTTTGTACCATTTCATTTCCGTCAGGTGCCTGAGTGGATGAATCAACGCCGGTCTGTTGAGTCCAAACCAGGAGGTAACAGCCGATTGTGAAGTTCAGGGAAGGGAAAGAGCCACAGTGAAACCCTGCAGCTCGGTGACGGTCCCAATATTTGTATTGGCAAAGGCTAGCTTCAAAGTCAACCGAGGCCACAGATGAGAATGCGCGTTGCCATCCAAGACACACGGCGCGTATTTCAAAACAGGAAAAATACCTACTTGTTACATTGAGACATTGGATGTTATGCTTGTTTGTAGCTTCAAAGCACCCATTTGTTTACGAATAGTACACATCGTTCACCGATCCTCTGCCAGTGGGTCGCGCTGCTACAATGTATCTGCACTTGCTTACCTGCCATCAATTTCTTGTAGCTCTCGTCAATACACGTTAAATCCAGACGCTCTTAACTTTCTGCATATTCTTGTACTTGACACGACAGTTACGTGCCATCGATTGCGACCAGCATCTGAGTAGCTTCACACAATTGGTGACCTCGACTGCGAGCACGATTCCGCCATCGCAGAAATTTAATTGTTGTGAGCTCGTTCCATTTCTCCTAAATGTACCCTTTGGTGAGTTTTATTTTGTTATACTCTGCAGCTCACATGGAAACTAAAATTATTAGCACAACGATTAGGGCTGCATCGCTGGCTGTCCCGCATATCTTTTTTTATTAACAGCATTTTTAGTTTGTCTGGTTAGATAATGAACCATGGTGTACGGCTATACTGTATTGTCAGTTTCAGAGGATGACCTCTTCGGTTAGCGTTTTGGTTCAATTCCAGCAGCGGACATCAAATGTGATTTGGGTTCTTCAGAATCTGGTAAATCATAATGAGATCCAACCGTAAACACCCATATCGAATGCTGTACATTCTTAGAGATTGCTGTATAAGCTGATAAGGCAGATGAAAGAGTTCCCTGACGTTCTTAGTTGCCCTTCGTTGAGGAGTCCAAAGAGCAAAGAGATCCTGTTTCTGCCACGGCTGCCACGCCTGGATAGCGTATTCCACGTGCGGTCGCACGTAGGCATTAAGCATTTGAGGAAAGACTGAGAGTTCAAACCGACCGAAGGCTCCGTGAAGCAGGCAGAAGTGTCTATTGCCGGTTCTCGTCGTTTTCTCTGTTTGTTTTGAACACCCGAGATTTTCCTCTACTAGTGCAGCCAGGTCAGGCTCTTGAGAGACCTTCCGCAACGTGTGGTCTGTAAGCTTGTGAGCGCTCACCTGCTGGTGACGTAGATCGGTTACCTTACATTTAGCTATGTTCAACTGCAGCATGCTCAACTTTGACTATTCATAAGTGCAATCTAGGTCATGTTGGTGTAGATCGTGATTTTCATTGTTACTAATCACCCACCGTATCTTGACGTCATAAAGAAAAAGCAGGAAATTTGAGACGATAATCCTTGCCAGCTCATTGATGAACACCAGGAATAAGCGCGGTCCCAGCACTGAGCTTCGTGGGACAACACATTCCACCTCAATCGGGTTAGAGAGTGATTCCCTAACAGGCACCTGAAAGTTCCATTGGTGAAGAAAGTTGCCAACTCAACCAAGCACGGGATCTCCGATTCCGTATCTTTGTTGCCGGTGAAGTAGGATGCGGTGATCAAGGCGGTCGAAAGCATTGGAGTAGTCCAGATAGATGACGTCAAATCCGACCCGATTATCAGCCACTTCCGTCCAATTACCTCGTGCAGTCAGCAGGTTGGTGGTGCATAACCGGTGTTGACAGAAGACATGCTGCTCCGGGGCCAAGACGTTGCATTTGTCCAGATAGTCCATTAAAGCGTCAGCGACGACCGCTTCCACCACCTTCATGAGCACAGGGAGGAGAGTCACTGGGCGATATTTTGCAAGCTCTGAACGGCTACCACCTTTAAAAATTGGGGTGATAATGCCACGCTTCCACATAGTGGGGACTTGTTGTTCATCAAAGCACCTTTGGAAGAACTGTGACAGTGGTTCAGCTACCTTGGTGGCCGCAGCCTTCAGTGTTTTCGGGCGGATGTTCTCGGCTCCCGGATAGCTAGGATCGTGCAGTAGGAGTAACTTCGTTAACACAGTTGATGGGTTGAAGATTACATGTGTAAACAATGGAGTCGGTAATGTGCATGACATTATGAGACAGTTAGGGGCTGCAACTTTGTAAATTGGGGCGTATTGTAGTCGTAGGACATTAACTGCTTCTTCGGCGCCTTGTACTCCACCGCTTGTTATGAACAGTGGAAGTATGCCATGCTTCATTGTAGGAAAATTGTTGACATGCCTATACAGCAGTTTGTCGTCTGCCAGGAATTTTTCGGCTAGACGCTTTTGATAAGATACTTTGTTCTCACGGACAAGTGCAGTGAAATGGTTGCGATGGGTAAAGAAATTGCACCAAGTCTCTGAGTCGGGGTTAAGCTCTGAGGTACGCAGTGCTGCATCCCTCATCGCCATGCATTTTCGAGTTCTGCTCCTTAGAACTGAAGGCATTTTTGCGGGACGAAGGGGTTTAGTCTCTGATGCTCTGTTGACGACGTCGCTGAGTCTATCAACCTACTCGCCAAACGTTGTCAAGGGGACTGTTGGTTAAGAATTAGAGGCAGAAGCGTCAACGAGTTCTTTCAAGGCGTGGTAGCATGTGATTGATTGTATGAGTTAGTACCTAGTGTTCAGATGGATACGCTGCGTAACACATAGTTGAACGTTATTAGTACGTAGTCAGTGAGACCAAATGGACTATTTATCAATAACTTGTCAACCATGTGCTCTTCATTCGTGAGGATAAAGTTCAATATGGACGGTCTGTTTGCTGTCCTGAATCTAGTGGGCTTGGTGACATGATTGTACAAGGGAATATTAGCGATCAGTTCATTCAAGTCTGCTCTTAACTGTACACTGGGTATTGCCAATATCTGCAGATTGTGTAGATTGAAGTCCCTGGAGATGAGAATGTGACTGTACTTAGTGCGTGTTACTCTGTTCAGGACACGTATCAAGCGAGAATCCATTTCCGAAGTGGACGTTTGGGAGCGATAAATGACAGGTATGAGACATGCGTCTTTGTGTCTTAGTCGGAGAAGGCAACACAGTGAGTCGGTAACGTGAGTTGCCAGATGATCAACCATTGCACATTGCAGGTCTCTGCGGTAGTAGAGTAGGATCCCACCTCCTCTGCTTGGGCGGTCATTCCGGATGAGTGATATTCTGGCTATCTCAACCTCAGCATCAGTTACCTCTTGGTGAAAAATGGTTTCTGTAGTAGAAATTAGGTCCCAAGCATTCGAAACCTGACGTAAGCGAATTTCGGTAAGTTTACTGAGGAGCCGTTCGATGTAGCCATCAATTGAAGTCACTTAAACAATCGCTTCAAACTACTCACACTATTCGAACGGTTCCAAGATAGTTTGAGGGAGCAAAACGGATGCTGATCATCAGTTGACCTAGACAGGATGCAACAGTGGTCTTCCCGAAACCTATGACGTTTCAGCGTGAGTTGCAGGGCGTCCACTCCTACACAACCAGCACATTTGGCGCAGGACTTTCCGGTAGAAAGTGACTCGATGTGATGGCTTAGACTGAGCTGAGCAATTCTAAGCAATCAGAAGGTTAGGATCCATTCACAGGTGGCTCACAAAATATCAACAGCTTTAACACAAAGCATTATGGCAAAGCAAGTTCGTCGACGCTGATTCATCTGTTCAACAAATCATTCCGATAAAATAGAAAGTGCGGCACGACAACAACACTTTATTTGCCAAATGTCACAAACACCTCGTTTACAACTGCAGTCGGAAAGGTGCAAGCTACTGCTGATTCGTTATGCACCTGCTGTGTTCGTTGATCATGATCAGCTGTGTCTCGGAAAACTGAATAGAATAATCGTTTAATGGAAGCTGTAGTTGCATGTGAGTGTCGCTTGTGTTTTGTAGAAGCGGAAGTTAGGTATAGTGTTAGAGAGATGTGTCAGACAAAGTAGCTGCGGAGATCATTATTCAAATGTCTAAGGAGTATTTGCAGTCAAGAGTTAACGTCAAGCAACCACTGCGTGTAAAGGTAATTGGATCGCGCCCAGATATAAGAGGAGCCCGAAACTACGGGTCACTGCTTAGCACTGACTGAGGCATAAGGACAAAGGTGATTCACTGCAAACTGAACAGCGGATATGTGTTCAGAAAGAAAAAGAATGCAGTTCTGGTGAGCAAAAGTGGGAGGGTGTATACAATATATTCAAACGATGAAGCGGAACAAACAATCGCGTAGAAAAAGATTGCGGCTAGAATTTACGAAATTAGTAATGTTTATAGCAGGAACGCAAGAGCAGCAAGAACTGTGGATGTTTGCTTGTCAGGAATCTCTTACTTAAGTGGAAAAAAACATTTTCACGCAAACAAGCCCCGGTTGTCCTCAAGAGTTCATCTGCTGCAGTTAAATGCAATAACAGAGTAAATAGGTTCCCTTCGTTGGCACTCATGCGGAAGTCTGATGTATGCGTAGCAACACCAAAGTGTCCGTAAAGGTTTGAGTTGTATACAACCCGACAATGTGAAGTTTTGTCGATGGAAACACGTGGTACTATACAAAACAATGGTTAATTAGTATGCTGGAATATATTCAAACTGATTCCGTGCTCTAAGGAACTTATTACCTGTACCTGTGTCGCACTTTCGCAGATAAACATGTTTACTGGTGTGTAACACGTAAGTGAAACATTAATTCACCTAAATCAATCTTAGTTCGCAGTTGGAGCGGTATCAGTCCCACACCAAATCCCCGCAATTATATATAATGTTCGAACACACACGAAACTGTTCCCCGATTGCGTTAGTTTAGCTATCGGCTACGTTATGTATAAAATGCTTGGTCGACTTTCCAAAGCTCCGACACGCTAAGCGATTTTCTGAAAACATCGACGAATGAGTGTGTTCTTCCATCCCAGTATGAGCAGCTGGTCATCCCACCCCACATCTTCATTAGCATACTAACTTGCTCAAGGAGTTATTGCACCTGCCTCACGCGTATAGTGCAGCGCCCCTTACTGTCGCATTTTGTCGAACAGAACGCACATTGTGACAGGATGCTATGGTAATAAATCTTTTTTGAACAATGGTGAAAGTAGCCGTATTGGTGATTCCTCATGCTCGAGCTCGGTGTTCCGATCGCAAACTCATTCAGAGCGTTGTAGCGTGCGTAGGATGAGGAACACAGGCAAGACGACGGACCACGCGCTCAACACTGGTTGTCGATCAAACAGGAAGGAATTTACAACGGTCATAAATCGATCAAAGTTCTTTTGTAACGAGAGTACGGCGCGTCCTGATGTGAGTTTCTTCATTCCATCGGATTGATCCCTGGCGGTTGAGAGTACCGACATAAAATGTTCCGGGAAATTTTGTAGTCTTGTTAGTCGAAATGATAACACATGGCTCATCTCGCACATAATCATAAAGAGAAAAATTAATAAAACAATGCGCTGGAGAATCCCAAACTGCGCAACGCATAGTTGTGTATTTGGGCTCACCAACTTTCCGAATGTAAACCTTTTGAAAACCGGCAGAAATCAAGAACTGTGAAGAAATTCGTTAACAAAACAAGAAAGTGTTTTCCATCAACTAAGATGAGATCCTTGTCCGCTTGATAATCGCAACATTACAGCAGCCACAAAGAAAAAAGGGAGTTAGAGGAAAAGGAATTTTGTTTCCACGTCGCACCCCGGTAATTATCTACCTGTCTGTTACCGGTGCATCAGAGCCGCTTGATCATTGAGCAATATTTCTGGACGCCCGTCCAACCGAAATGAGGAGTAGAATAGATCGGTGCGGAAACTAAACCGGATATTTTGTATCTGACATTATTTTTGTATACCTTACTTGTTCATTTTGAATAATCCGAACAGCACTTAGACGCTGTTGATTGGTGTGATTAGGCCAGATCGAAGCCGCAGCTTGGCCGTACAGCTAGTAAGCATAACGGACCATTTGTGCTTACGTTTGGGCGTACAAGTGGCGTCAGTTCACGAGCTTATAGGTGAAATGTTGTGCAATGTGGAATTAATTGGCATCTCCGTTAAATGGTAAACTTCACACAGTGCGATTGTCAGGGTAGATGATAACTGAATCCCTGCTAATTCACATGACCATAATGCTCCTGGGGCGCAGTCAACATAACTAACTCATTTAGGTAGCGGAAAACGTTCGAATGGAGATGAACTGTGAATTACAACTGTTGTGTTAACAGTTTTCCAATTTTGCTTGCCACCAGCTCCTGATGCGAAACTGCCGTCACTGCTGCACTGATGGTGTCATCTGTCTGCTGGTATCCGCGCTCGAGTACACACACCGTCCCGGACTAGTATTTACTAGTCCTATAGACGAAACGTCTGTCCGCAAAAATGCGCTACATTTACATAAGTTGTTCGAGTTGTCTGCTTAAACGCTTGTTAAAAGTAGGGTAGAGTAATCTCATTTCAAAGTTAATCACAGGAATGAAAGCAGTAAGTATAAAGGAACCGTCCGAGACAGGTGCCATCTTAGAGCATTAAACTCAAGACTGTCTAACACAGAACAAGTTGTTTTCGGTACATGATGACCGAATCATACTAGTAGAACCATCAGATAGCTGTCCAATGTTAAATGCCTAGATAACTCAAACAACAAAGGTATGTTGTTGGTACCAAGGACCCAAAAGGGTATGCAGGTGATTTAACACTTGCCATGTGTCCGTACGAGGAGTAGCCAGGGAAAACTGAAGACATTAAGAAATTTATTTTGCATCCTACTGTTTCTGACAATGATAAGGATAGTAGGAGACATTAAAGTATGTCCACACTTTCACGAGACATACGATTTTGAGTATAACTGAGATTTAACAATTGAGTTACAATCCATGTACAACAGGTTAGAAAGTACAATGTAATCGAAATTTCGGAAAGTGAGAGTATGATAAAAGTCCACCAGTTCCGATGTATTCTTTCATCCATTTCTTTGCGGAACGAGGTTGACATCATGTTAAATTCCTGGGGCGAGAGTTGCTGTAGTGCGGAGTAGGATATCTGGTTCTTGACTGCGTTTTGCGGGGTGTACGTGACAACCGATCCACATAAACCATTCCGATGAGACTGAAAACAACACAGCTTGTTTGCAAGCCAATCGCCTGCCTAACGCAACCAATGCTTCAACTGTTGAGAATTTTCAAGCAAATCGGTCACAGATAGCACGAGAGGAAGTTGATTTAGCCGCATAGAGAAACTTACCGGGAACAGCACGAGGCTTCCACCATAGACCATTCCCAAATTTCTAGTGTAAAGAGAAATAATAACGCTGCTATTTCTTAGTGCACGATGTGACAAATTTTGAGAGTTACCGAAATACCAGTTTTCAATATAATATTAACAATTAGAGATTAGAAATAGTTCTCTAAGTTACTAGACGGTGAACACTTCTGTTGAAGATCTTAAGTCCTTAAGGTAGTAAAGAGAGCCATAATGCTCAGGAATGGTGACCCTAACAGATACCACGATTTACAGCGCTAACAGTCCATTGTTGCGAGTCTGTCATTCAAATGATCAATTACCGTGCCGTCTGACCTTCTTAAAGTAAGTCTGCGAACTGAGAGATTCTGAACAAACAGAAAAATACACACCAAATCAAGACAGGTGTGTGTGGGAAGCGCGGGGCACACGACAAAAGGATTCCAATTCTACGTAGTATATTGCCGGTACAAGCTCCCATTTGTAAACCCATATGGGTATTGGCTAGTGCTCTGACATAAGTTGATTCCTCCCAGTCATAATGGGAACTACGGTACACAATGAGTGCGCAGTCTATAGTGCTGGAGTGTGTGTGTGTGTGTGTGTGTGTGTGCCTTATCAGCTCATTCGACAATAACTACGGAAAGCAAGGCAACTGATGATAGCCCCCTGTAGCGATTATTAGTAAAGAGGCCATTTTAAAAATCAATTATGCGCAATTTGTTACCATTAATACTGCAGTCTGCGAGTTCCACTTTATCCGACCCACCGCGCACACACCCACACACACACACACACTTCAGGAATACCATGTGCGAATGTCCGAGTGACCTCATAAGCTGTCAACCAAGACCAGTCTCCGATTGGCCCTTCTCGCGTTTCGTTCACAAGTACGCCGTTTGCATGTCCTCTTTGTGTAAGAACCCCTTATGCTCGGTCCATCTGAGTAAGTTTCTCTGAGAGAGTGACAGTGAGAAACAAGACACATCACACAGCATTACCAAGGGGTGGTTCATCTGCTGAAGGCGACATAAAGTCAACGCTGAGGGTGGGCGTGTTGGTGAAATGTTCAATCAGCCGACAATATAATGCACTCACGGCGAAGAGACTATCACTCATGACTTGTGCTCTCTAGCTCAATGTGGTCTCTGTAACGCTTTCAAGGAAGAAAACCGAACATCGCAAATTCAACCGGTGAGTTTGATTCTCAATCATAACGGTCTGTTGACTAAATGGCGAACTATAGTCATACATGTGTACTGAATACGTTGGTGAGAATATACTGTAAAAGAATGCCAACGCGATCATGGCCACTCGAATTTTTAGTCAAATCCATATGTGGTCTTGAATATATACACTTACATAAATATTAGGTTGGTGATAAAGTTATTTGCCTTTTTAATCTTAAACATTGAATGCACATCTTGGTTCAAAAGTAACATTTTTATCGAAATACAAAAACCATTTGGATTGACACTTATATCAACGGAATACAAGTTTATTTTTCGGATAAATAGAATTCCGCAGTTCTGGTGACGATGAAATCGTAGAAGGCGGTTTAAGCATCTCCTAGGGTCTTAAAACTTTTCTTTTGTAGGAAGTTATCCAGGTGCTTGGAAAAGTGGTAATCGGTAGGTGAGAGGTAAGGGGATTATGGGGGGCGAAGCGAAGTCTCATAGTCCAGCTCGTGCTACTTCCGCAGGGTTGTTTGTATGACGTGCGACCGAGCGTTATCATGGAGAGGAATTGGCCCGCATATGTTGCCAGTGCTGAGCACCTATGTTGAAGTCTTCGGTGCATTTCGACAATTGGTTGACAATGGTTTCGCTTGGACACAGAAAACTATGATGGAGCAGACCATCCGCAGACGGTCGAAAATTCACCACCATCTTTTTAGAGAGCAAGTTCGGCTTTGGGAAGTGTTGTGGAGCCTGACCGTGGTCCAACCATTGAGAGGTTCATCGTCGATTGTCGTAATGGATCCACTGTACATAGCAAGCCACAAGTCTATCGATAAACGGTTCGTTTTTATTACGCAGAAGAAGGGTGGACGACACCTCCAAACTATGAGTTCGTCGATTTTCATTCAATTCGTGCGGTACCAACTTATCAAGCTTTATGACATTCGAATCGCCCGCAAATGTTTAAAACTGTCATATGCGATACTGCTAATTTAGCAGCATGATCTCGATTAGTTTTACGCGAATCTGCTTTCACTAAGACCCATAATTGATTGCTGTTCGCTTCCAATGGCCATCCAAAATGATCTTCACATTCAAGCCTCTCGTAACCTTTCCGAAAGTTCTGAAACCACCATTATGCAGTGCAGTTATTAGTGGTTCCAGCACCAAGTGCACTGTTGATAGTATGGGATGTTTCCGCTGCATTTCGAGTAAGTTTAAAGTGGTACAAGAAAATGGTGCGAATTTGCCGTCCGTCCATGTAGCATTGAATGTTCTGTAAATATACAAAAGTCTTTTTCTGAGCTAAATTGTCAACATAGTTAGCCATGACGCAAAACAGGCTTTCAAATGATATACAATGTGAAAGCAACTTAATAAATATTATTTAAAACACAGCTGTTAAAATATAAATAAAACAAAAATGCTATAACTTTATGATCAACCTAATACATCGAATAGCTAAATCGGAGTGATTCTTGAGTACTTTCTACAATGATTCATCAATTAAATACTTTTAGTCGTCTGTCGGAGGTAGAGGAGCTCAACTTATTCCTGCCGTACAGTATATAGTCTTGAATGCTCTCTTATAGGACCAGGGAATAAGTTCACATAGTGCTGATCGAAAACAATGGCTTTGATTTGTACTACTCGGTGCAGAGAAAAACTCACTTAAATTGAACATAACCATGCAAATGATCAGAGAAATGGTACACGCTAGCAACCCGATAACAGCCTAGAGAACGGTGTCTACAACACATGTGAACGCTCGCGAATCCTTTACCTGTCAGCAGATAGCTTGCTCAAAAACTCAACCTTAATTGTATAAAATATTAAATCTGGTTGACAGACAGTTGTTAGAAAGAGATCTACACCTTGCTAAAGGTATTGCAATAAATTCTTGTCTTAGATTTTGTAAGATGTCATAATCATTCAGTACCAGATTTCCAATCCGATCTCCATAAACTTGTAATTGTCATTGACAAGCAAATTTCACCTGTTTGAGGTATGTTCTCAAGTTTCTTGGCCCGCTATCTTCATCTAGGAGCACATAAGTGCATACGGAATTCCCACACCTACTGCAGCACTACACAAAAGAATTGCGAGCTCCATTCTATTGACTGCAAACACCAGTCGCTCTAACAAGAGTAGAGCTTAGTAATCGTCCCGACGTCACACGGGATTGTAGCCTTCTGCCAGTAGCTTCCAAGTATCAGCGCAATAGGGACTTCGTTTTAAGTCAATTAGTTCTGTGGATAGAATGTTGGAAAACCCGTGACTGCAGGTGTGATTACGGTAGTGAGTGGATGACCCGTCGGCTGCATTAAGAGAAATTACTTAACGAAGGAGTCTCAGCCTGTAGGACCAATTCACGTAGTGTCCACTAATTCGTGTGTTAATGCAGAGCCAGTTACATGGGCAGAACCGATGGGCCACTGACGTTCTCAGTAAAGTAAGTGTCAAGATAGGTCTAAAATAAGGTCGATCAGAATCCCTTAGTACTATGAACAATGATATAACACATGAAGAATGTGACTGGTTGACAAGTCCCTTAGGATGGCTAGGTTGAAAACGACAATACAAAATGTATGAGTAGTCTGTTTAAGCGTCTATCGAGCGAAAGCGCTACTAAATAATAGTAGCTTGAAATAGAATTTGAATGTAAACAAACGAAACAACATGGGGCAGTTATAGCGGACGTATTCCGTGAGAAAAAGAAATAAAAGAACGATAAGTCATGTACCACTTCCTTTGGTCCATGTGACGCATTAATCCGGTATGAGGGCATGATTAATATACTCCAAATTAGCACAACGTAGGTAACGAAGTGATGGGGGCTAAGGGGAACAACTTTTCGTATTTTTGAAAATATTCCAATTAAGGTAGGAGACAATTGTGTTTGGTAGAGCTGCAAGATTTACAAAACCGAAGAGACAAACTTCCCACGGCCTTCCAGACAGCTGTATTTCTCACTTAGGTTCAAGCAATTACCTCTGAGGTTGGTGTTATGACTGAATTTCAGCAAGTGGTGGCATACGTGATTAGGGTCACACAATATTTGTTACACTGATACGAGATCACCACGTACCCTTCGATAGCGTCGTCAGAAAACTCCCATTAACTTCAGCCATTGATGGTAAGACAGATTTCGTAGGCCTTTGATGTTCTTTGTTGCCCTGCGTTGCAATGTCATCAGCTAATACAGGTCGCGTTTCAATCAAGATTGCCAAGCTTGGACAGCGTATTCGACGTAGGGACACATGTAACAGCTGCGCGTCATCGTAAAGATGGATATGTCAAAACTCCCAAATGTGTTCCGCAGTGTAGTATTTAATCGGTCGAGGATTCCTAGGGCTTCCGAGTCCAACGCGGACGCAGGTCATAATATACCCAGGGAGCAGAAATGCAAATCGGACACTTCGTAGGCAGTTGGAAAGTTTCATCACAAGCACCTAGTAAGAGACGGAGCCAGACGGAAGATATATGTGACCAGCACACTGTGACGAATTGGATGCCTTTGACACACCTGCTCATTGGAGACGGAGCATGCGGTGAATGAATGGCTGGTGTTATAAGAAACAGAGGATAACTGGCCTAACAAAGTCAGAAACAAAGTGGAAAAGCAAAGAGAAAAAATACTACTCTGAACCGTTAGGCTATGGCCGAAGACATTTTACTTGCTGGTTTGCTACAGCCAATTTGTACGTAGCACAACATGCCCCCAATTTTCCGTGCACACGCATGCCGCTAACGCCTTTGTAGGTAAAAACCTACTGGTCACGCGCCACCAGATATAGCTTAAAGCAGAGTTTAAAATCGTTCAACATCGCCCTCTGCTTCGTCGAAGATTTCGTGATGACTTATATATATATATATATATATATATATATATATATATATATATATATATATATATATATATATATATATATGGTTGGCGGCATCCGGTTTCCGATTTGCCTGTCACTGCGGCCAGTCACAGAACGCCTGCGTCTACAGAGGCACCATGGGTGGTTTGTGCTGCACCACCCACCCTATATCCAGTGTAAACCCGAAGGAATATGACCGGAAGGCATGTGAATGGGAGCCAAGTTTCATCAACGGAGTCGGCCCGCACTTCTTCACAGGCAAACACAAGCACGCTGTATTTGGGAATCAACCGCACACAAGGCGGTGGCTGAACCGCAGTCCGCTCCACACTGAGTGCACGGAACCACTCTTTGATCATAACACGGCCAAAAGGACCGTGCACCCCGTCCCCTTCAGCAACAACCAACTGTCTCCTAGAGCCAGCATGGACGAGGTAGTGGGTAATAGACAGATAGGCACCTTGTCAACATGAACATCAGGCGCAGCCACACCGGGGAAATCAAGCAACAGCCAATCACTTAAGAGAAAGATGCAAAGAAAATAAATCGAGTAATGCATAAGGAAACGGTGACATAAATGGTAAATTAATGTGCATATGAAATAAGTGGTTTACAAAGGCATCCGAGATAAATTCACGAGGTCAGAAAGTATATTTTACGGAAAAGCCACAAACACGAAAATGTTCTCGAAATTAACTACAATTGGCTCAAGCGAGTTGTGCAAGTTTATGGAGTAGAGTACTGGTAGATATTTATATGAGAAAGAAAAGCATTGGGACAAGATTGCAAACCCACCACCTGGAATAAAGAGAACTAGCATGCAAGCACGCGGTTAGTAAATCGAATGCAGCGTACTTCCAAACGCTGCGCCGGTTCTGCCTACGTTCTCTGCAGAACCCGTCGTCGCTTCGGTAGTGGTCCCGAGTGGCCTCGACCATGGCTCACTAGGCCTGCTTGACTCAGGCACTCGTGACCGCATGTGCTACAGCACAATGCACTCGATGTCGATGCAATACAACACATCGGTGCTTGCCGCTTCCGCACTTGCCGTGCCTTCTCTGCATGTATGAGGTCTTTCTCCCGCACTTCGGCAACTGCCTTCGTGATTAGATCGCGCCATGCACGCCGATCAACCGCTTTTGATTCCCATGACCCGCAATCAAGATTAGAACGTGAGAGGCTCAATTTAATCATGTCCTGGTCACGTAACTTCAGTTTCCCCACATGCCGCATCCCAATACTCAGCTGACCATATAAGAGTTGTTTCGGTATCCACGTCGAATCCATACGCCTCATATGACCGAGCCACCTCAGGTGTTTTAGCAAAAGTATGCAGTCCACTGAATATATTCCACTTTGTCGCAACACTTCAGTATCAGCAACTCTGTTGCCCCAACCGATGCGCAAAATCCGTCGCAAACATTGCTGATGGAACCGCTCGAGATATTGCACATCCCGCCGGTACCTCGTGCACGTTTCACTTCCGTATAGAACGGACAGCACGATGGATTTGTACACCATCAGCTTCGTGCCAGTGGTAACCAGATGGTTGTTCCACACTCAGTACTCAAGCTTCCCGAATGCCGCCGTTGCCTTCGACACGCAGATACGCAGCTTACTTTGTATCTGCTGATCAATCGAAATCACAATCCCAATGTAACAGAAGCGGGAGGTGGTTTCCACTACTTCAGCACCAATGCTGATTCGCGGCAATATTCAAGGTTGCACCTCCGGTGAAAGTTGAAAGAGACAGACAGTTTTGCTTGTGTTGATGGTGAGCCCGAAGTTGGCCGTTGTCGAAATCAAAGCACTAGTCATGTGCTGCAACTCATCCGCGCTGTGTGCAAACAACGCACAGTCGTCAGCAAACAGAAACATATGGATAGTTGTCTAACAGACTAGAATTCTCACACCGAAACGACGGATCCTCAGCAACCCACCATCGACACGGTGCTCCACACGAACACCGTAAACACAAGCCGCATCAAAAGCACAAGAGATCATTGCATGAAGATATATATTAAAAAGGGCGGAAGCTAAGACACAGCCTTGCTTCACACCAGAGACAACTGCAAAGTCCCCCGAGGTCTCTCCACTCAGCTGCACCCTCGCCCGCATATCACTGTGCAGACATTCAGTTAAACTTACAAAATTACGCTGACAACCAAACTTACCCAACACCAGCCACAATACCTCGCGGTTCACCGTATCAAATGCCTTGGTGAAATCAACAAACAGCGAGTACAATGGCCAGAGGCGTTCTCTGCACTTCTCCTGCAACTGACGAGCCGCAAACACCATATCTATAGTGCTGCGACCCGAACGGAATCCGCACTTCTCTTCCGCCACGTTAGGTTGCACAACCTGACTGACGAGGCGGTTGAGCAGGATTCGGGCAATCACCTTGACCACACAACTCAGCAAGTTGTTGCCACGATAATTCGCGCAACAATGCTTGCTCCCTTTGCCTTTGTACAGTGGTAACACAAGGACATCCTTCAGCTCAGGAGGCACCTCCTCTTCAACCCATACGCGTTGTACCAAGTGGTGCAGCGCAGCCACCAACGGGGGTACGCCGTGTTTCAATACTTCAGGCGGGATCCCGTCAGCCCCGGCACACTTGCCGTTCCGCAGCTAACCAAGTGCTCACTACATCTCATCCAAAGTCGGCGTGTCCACCACAACTTCACATCATGATACTTGAATCCGTTCAACGTAGGTCAGTCGATCTCTGAACGGTTGTTCAAGTGACACTCAAAGTGTTTTCGCCAGATCTTCATTATGTCTCAGTCTGTGTGCAGATAGCGCCTGAACTATCATCGATCAGCGTCCTCAGAGGCTCCAATTTCGATTCATACACCGCCTTCACGGCGTCGAAGAATTCCACGTGTTGGCGGTGTTCGGCGTAGCATATCATCTCCGCCTTCTCCGTCCACCATGCATTGCTAACGCGACGGAGGTTTTGAGTTAGTCCTCGCCAAAGTTTGCGAAACTGACTCTTCTTCCCCAACTCGCCGAGGTCTGCCACATGTGCGGCAAATGCTGCATGAATTTCAGACACCAATGCGCCAAGCGTCGCATTGCCCTCATCAAACCAATCAGGCCGCTTACAGTTTGCGCGCCCGATGATCACCTCGGCAGCAGCTGTGACCTGGTCACGAATGTGGTGCCACACGTCTCCCGCTGTGGCTAGGCAGTCCACACCACACAGGCGTGCAGCCATCGCCTGCTTCATTTCAATAAGTTTCGCCACAGTACCGAGGCAGGGAATTTTATATATACGTCGATTCACGGCCGGAGTGCAACACATAGATTTACGAAAATATATGTACAGTTTGGTCCGCACCAATTTGTGATCAGTGCCACACTCAGCTCCAAGCACTACACGTGTCATGCGCACTTCACGCATATCACGGGGATGTACGATGACACAGTCGAGCAGGTGAGCATGACCACTCCGTAGGTGCGCCCAAGTTGCTATATCACTCGCACTCAGTGCAAACCCAGTGTTCGTGATCGTCAGACAGTGAGTGGCACACAGTGAGAGCAGCCTGTCACCGTTCGCACTCGTTGAACCAATGCCTTGCGGACCGATAACATCTGTCCACACCAATTGGAGGGTCAAGTTTGGACTACACGTTGTGTGATTGGATTGCGACACGCAATCTCAATGTAATGGAGGACTGTGGTTCACATTGAAGTGAACCTTATTCACGGTGATCACTGGGACCGTATTCAAAGTAGATGGAAATTGGGTGTTGCCCACCCGAAAACACTGCACAACCACGACGCGTTTCGATGTAATTTCATCTCATCAGATTGCGTGCCGCAATCCAATCACACAACGTGTAGTCCAAACTTGACCCTCCAAATAGTCATTTACCGTTGTGCGAAAAGCGTTGCCCACAGTGACCCGGTAGCCAAAGGGGTAGTGGTTTCGGGTACAATTCCAATGGTCGCGGGATCGAGGCCTGCTGTCTCCACCTGATGAAATGAAATTACATCGAAACGCGTCGTGGTTGTGCAGTGTTTTCGGGTGGGCAACAAACAATTCCATCTGTCCACACCGATGCATCACGCCCAACGCGTGCGTTGAAATCAGCCAGCAGAAATAGTCGGTCGCTCATCGGTACAGACCGTATCACGTAGGATAACTGCGCGTTGAATTGATCACGCGTGTCATCAGGATAACACATGGGCAGACAGTAAGGGCTTATAAAAGTGGCAAACTTACCTCTTCCGAGTCGTAGGCAAACAGTCATCAGCCGCGCGCTGATGCCGTTGGTTCACTCACCAGCAGGCCATGGAGGCGATCGGATATTGCAAATCCGACCCCATGATCACGTGGCGCTGAGGCGGCGTTGCCCATCCAGTAAAATGTGTAGCCAGCACCCGCTTCATGCAACTTACCTTGCTCAGCGAGCCGAATTTCACTGAGTGCCGCAAAATCGATGTGGTAGCGCGCCAGCTCCATCGCGACCAGTGCAGCGCGTCGCTCCGGGCGTTCACTCGGGTTCCCGTCCAGTAGTGTGCGCACGTTCCAGCACGCGATGCTGAGTGCTTTGCGCGCAGGCATACGATTGCATTAGTGGGCAATCGCACGCGAGGTGGTCGTTGTGCTTCGGAGGTTTGCTTGAGGGACTCCACCCGAAGCGTTTGGCTCTATAGCCTGACCCACAAGGTACTAGGTGATATATATATATATATATATATATATATATATATATACATACCTAGGATTTTGTTAGCGGAAAATAGTAGCCGATACAAAATCCATGAATCACAGGGGCTGACAATGGATTTCCTTCCTGCTCTCTACAACTCAATGAACTCAATGAATAATCTACCAGCTTTCATCATAACATAAGGTTTCAAGGGAAATTGTTACGCAACATTCCGTGGAACGCAACTGGCGATTACTATCGGATGCAGTGTACATGGGCCGAGACGTACGGATAAGTCAGACTGAATAGGGTTAAATGATGAGCAAGGAAGTTGCGAGCATTTAGTACATACTAACAGGGAACAGTTTACGTCGGCTGTCCTCGTAACGTGATTGGAAATTTAATCACGGTGTTTAAAGTGTCATTCGCAAGAAAAAGGCAATAGCACAGCTGAGGTTATATAAAACATGAACAAGTAACTATTTGATGCGATTTCGTTGCATAGATTGATCAGGCCACTATGTTGGAGTGTACCTCGAACCGTTGAGTAATAAATCTTTTATTTATTTATTCATTTAAAAGTTATGTTGAAAGCTGAGGTGGTAATTATGGCATGTCACAAATGAAACATGACAATAGTTAATAGTAAATGTGGTTTGCTAAAGAAAATGAAACAGAATGCGTAACACCCTAATCATCAATTTTCCGAGTTGAATTTGGAGCTAAAAATCAGATGTACCGGGGCAAATATCGTGACCGTATTCACTGAACGCAGTGATGGCTGCAGTTTGAGTAGCGAGCAGACGCGTCATGCGAAACCTTATGCATTGAAATGAAATGAAATGAGACAGAATTCAATGTGGTCTGAAAGGGACTAGGTGTAAGCACGAAATCTGATGGCCGTGATAATAACTTGACATGATGAAATGTATTTCACAAATCGGGTGATAGCGATGCAGAAGCACAGAGCAAACGTGAACGGACATGTGACCAAAGTATGAAAGCGAATGTAGAGATAGACTGAACAGGAGTTAACTAAAAACATGCTTTGTGTTGGTTGATTCCTACGCCTTCAGCGTATCCTCTGGGTGTTTGAACTACAGCGAGATGGCTCCAATTGGCCAGTGATACACCCGGGGTAAATTTGGATCAGTGCCGCCGCTCTCTGATGAAAGTCCATATTGGTGTATCGGGAAGGCATTCTTACACTGCATGACTTGTTTGTTAAGTGTTAAAACCATACAAAGGAAGTTAAATGGAACTGGAATGCAAACCCCGAGGATAGTCATTTTTGACAGACGCATTTCACCACCATAGTTCTGATAACTGAATATTGAGGTAGATGTCCTCAGTTAGACATTTGTTAATTGTTTAGGTGACTTGCAGTTGTATGTTAAAAACGCTTGATCTATCCGCTACTACCTGTTGGTTTTCCCTAAGACTTCAGTGTCCAAATAACGGAAAACGACTACATCATAGTAAGCGATAGAAAATTTATTAAGGATAGCTCCTCTTACTGCAGTAAAAGGAGTGCGCGTAGTGGTGAGGTACTGCAAAATCGCTGTGCCATGCGAACGGACACGGCGGTTGAAATTGGCAAGTTTGTGAAGCCTGAGTTGTTTCATAGAAATATGACCCAAATCATGTTTGCTCGCAGGCAGCATACCATGCAGTGGGTTAGCGCCTGCAGAGGACGGACGGTGAGTAAGGTTGCGGACAAAATCAGCACATCGTGAGCATTTGTCAACGAAAATCGTCACCTTATGTTGAGCTAGTTAGCTAATAAGCGTCTGACGCAACGTGGTTGTTCCTTGCCTAAGTGGTAGATGATAAAAATGATGTCTGCTAAGTCACTGAACAACAGAAATTTGCCGGACGAAAGCACGTGCATCAATTCCATTCTAACCCGGTCTTTACAGTGAATGCGTAAAGGTTGCCAGGATCCAATTGTAAGGGCTGATCTGATTGATTTTACAAGGCTGTGGGTAAATTGCATGACACGCGTTTACGGGTAATCAGCGAACGATGGAAAATATATAAAAGCAGTGGGGTAAAATGCTGAGGTAACACGTGAAATGCTTGATGCATGATTACGTGTGTGCAGAGCCTGTGCTGGAATTCCGTCCAAACATTGTGCATTTTTGTTGATGAAGGGGTCGCCTTCGGTTGCTTGCCGGTTGACCGTTGGTAACCGTGTGATCAACCGTGGCTGCCGTTACCTGCGGAGCCTGGTAGTTGGCTGTGCTAACTGTTGGAGCTCAAAGCGGCAATCCACCATCTGCAGGCGTACTTGTAGCAGAAAACATCAGGTCACTTAATAGAAAGTTTGAAAGAACAGTCTGACCAACAGCGTAGCGTGACAGTCCGACGGCGTCTGCCAGTGTGTTCTAACAAGTAACCTAAAGTGCCCACGAAATTCGACCGGCCATTGCATACGTGACGACTGTAAGCGTGGAAACTCTTGGTACGGAAAACGTTCACTTTTGCTCCATCGTTTTCGAAGGGGAAAGCTTGGATCGCGCTGTTATCTTATTTTGCAAAGGCAGTTGTTTAAGATAGCCGCAAACATGCCGCCGAAGTCTCTCATTTGCTACGGTTAACCTTCGATTAAAACACTAATTGAAATTGGAAATCCTCGAGACACAGAGAGAGAGAGAGAGAGTGCATGAGCTGTGGCTGCTCCAGAAGATGTGCAAACCATGGATATGGAACAAAAGAACAATAATTTCATTAAGGATAAAAAAGACAACGCGAAACAGTGGACTCATCGCAATTTTCACGTGTACACACAACTTGTTACTTTGTTCTGTATCAAAGTAACGGGCTAACTTATGCAATGCAAGTGATGTAATGCGTCAGCAAGTGGAGTTTTTGAAGCAGCTGATGTAGAAGAACGACGATACTGTTCATTAGAACTCCCAGGCTCTTTGGTCTAGACTGTTAAAGGGGGTGGGAGCAAAGTATTGGCATGTATAGTCACCATCCGGTGCTAATTCTCAAGACCAGTGAGGTCATATTTACATCAGGGTCTCACAACCGGCGCATTCTACACGTGGCTTCAAGTAAACGCTGAGCATTTGCGAAAAAATAGGAGCAAACCGGTCAAACGCCTACTGCAGTAAGCCCAAGCACTGGTTGGCTTTTTCAGTACTTTGTTGTCCCGTTTTGAGCATCAAAGATCGTCCTACACGAACAACCCTAGATAGGTTTCATGAGAAGTGCGCGGCAAGACATATTCACGTAGTCAATATACTTACATTCTCTGGTTGCGTGTGATCATCATTTTACATTTGACCGGGTTTTATCAGTCATGTTCTGAGTCGATCACTGGTAAGCGCAGTTGAGTTCCCCTTGCAGTGCTATGTGGTCGTCCACTTTCTTAATTGCCTGCTACAATTCGCCGCGACGAGGTGGCTCATGGGGTAGAGTTTTCGACTAACATCCCAACGATCCGCGGTTCGATGCCAAGTTGCTCTACCTGATGTGATCGAACAAGTTCGAAGCCGGTCGTAGAGTGCAGTGATTTTTGAGCGGGGCACACCCAATACCCAGTTCCTGACAAATAATTATTCGGCTTCATCTACATATATTATGCAGTTGATCAAAAACTGAACCCTTTTAAGTTACTAACCACATAATGTGGTATGTTATTTTGAACATATTATTAGAATCGTCCTGAGGCTGCTGTTGCATTCATGATGCTTCTTCACCGCAGTTGGGCTAAACCAACTTACACTTAGTCTTGGTCTTGTTAAGCTGGATAAAAGTCATTCCACTTTATTTGGCTTGTTCAATGCTGTTACCCAGCTGCATATATTGTGTCAAGTTTGCGTGTTTGCTTTCCCTTAAATTCTATGTCGGTTGTTTGATATCCCCGATGTGGCCGCGCTTGATGTGAATGTTGACAAAGTGCCTACCTATCTAACACCCTGCATCTCGATTACTGGCTGCAGGAGGCTGTGAATCGTTCCTGCGGGAGACGGGGTGCACGGTCTTCGTGGCCGTGCTGGGCTCAAACAGTGCCTCCATGCACTCAGGGTGGAGCGGACTACGGTCCACCCACCGCCTTGTGTACGTTTGGCTGCATGATTCCCCGTATAGATAGACAGGAGTGCTGCTGCTGTGCATGTTGAAGGAGTGTGGGCCGACTCCGTTGGTGAAACGTGGCTCCCATCCACATGCCTCCCGGTCTTATTCTTTCCGCTTTACACTGGATATGGGGTGTGTGGTTGGAGCAGTGGGTGGTGCAGCCAAGTCACTCATGGTACTTTTGTAGGCGTAGGCATCCTGTGGTTGTTTCCGTGGAGGCCACAGTGAAAGGCAAATCCGCAAGCGGATACCGCCAGCCATTATTGGAACCGTTAAAAACAGGATATTTACATTTAGTAAAGCAAGTCCATGCGATCAGGCTAGACTTATTACGGTTGAAAGGTAGCGGCCACAAACCTTAGCAAACATCAGCGTAATTTGGTAATAGTGGAATCTGCAAATGTTTGACTGAACACAGAATACTGTACGATTTCGTTTGGAGAAGAGGGAAAGGGGGCGGTGCGCCATTTACACATTCTGATGAATAGCCAGTAACCGGTGGGCTGGGTAGTTGGCACGCCGTCGCGAATCATGCCGAACGGTGGTCATCTTTGCAATGGCAACATAACTAATTAACTGATAGAAAAATTACATCTCTGGGAACAATGGATACGTATTTCTACAAACAGCAGACACTAAAGGAAAATGTAAACAAGTGTAAAAAATAGTCCCTTCTCCTCGTTTCAGCGGTGGGTGCATGTGCAAATACGCGCATTCAAGTAATAAGAAGCTGTAAATAGGCACTGAAATCATCGATTGCGCCACTGTGGGTTGTGGAAATTGGTTAGCTATTTGATGTTTATGGTAGTTTGCTTCAACTAGAATAAGAAGCGTTTGGTGTCGTAATACGGTCAGTCAAAGAGACAATTTGACGATGTACAATAGTGTCCAAGTAAGGGGTTAATTGAACTCCAATTCCGGCATGGAGGTTATGCAGAAAGTAAAGTAACACAAATGACTGGCGTCTGAATTGAACTAAACAAGTTGAATAAAACAGCAAGCTTCAGATTAAATATTTGGGTTCGTACGATTATTATGCCCATGATGCTGAGCTCTGCATAAATGCCGTCATATGTTGTGGCCTCTTTGATTGCTAACAGCGAATGCAATAGTCTGGTAACCAGTTATTCAGAATGCAAACATTTTGGGAGACCCGTAGGACTTAACAAAACTATCATTAGCAAGATGTCCAATGATCGACTGCGCACGTTTAACCCAGCACACTAATATTGAAGAAGTTGAAATCGAACTTGAAAATCTTGTTGTCTTGGGACTACTATTCTTCAGTACGTCGCAGCTCGTCAATCAAGTTACTAAGCAACCAGATTCAGGGTGTGTGCAGAGAAGACTTGCATACCGAGCGTTCATAGAACCACCCATTCTACTTGGGCAGCGAGCTGTATATCCTCTACGGCAATATTTTCCCCTCTAGAATGTCAACTGAGCGAGAGGAAATGGTGGAATTAATACAGCAAACAGGTAAAAAGCAGAGACTGGACAACCCGAATGTGGCCTCATAACCACGCGTGTTAAACGAAAGGCCTTAATCTTGCTTCAGGCTAAAGGAATAGATTTAAATCATGCTAGTCTAGTGGTTACATCAACCCCACGGATGAAGGGAGTTTAATATAGCTTTAGTGCGAAAGGTATCGTATAGGTCAGTTGAAACATTAAGCGAGCAAGTAGTCTCGGCAGAACATAGACACGGTTCATTGGAGCTAGCGCAGGATGCTATATCTGTAGGCGATTTCCAATAACACGTTCCAATGCGAAGATGGAAAAAGTCTCTGCTTCCATTGCCTAGAGAATCCATGTGCGTCCCATCACATTAAAAATTGCGCATTTGGACACGTGTGCTTTTGGACATTGAGATACACAAATAAATGAATAATTCACATTTCATTTCGACTTTAAAAAGACCTGGAAGACCGACTAAAATAAAGCCGCCTTAACTAGCGTGAATAAGGGAATAATAATAATGTTCCTGAAAAATACCACCAACTCGACGGTACTTAATCAGGTGATATTGTGCGGTGAAGATGGAACCAATCGTCAGAGTGGGTCATCGAAGATAGACTGAGGGACGCGGTTTATAGTCTATATAGCCAATAACCGCACGCAAGCTGCAACAGTGTGTACAGCGCCAAATGTATCACGATGGACACTGTGATGCCACTTGCATCAGTTAGCAAGAATTCATCTTAGGGCTTTTTGTGATAAAGTCATGTGCAGCAACAGATACCGACAAAGTATTAGAGCCATATATCTGTGCCGTAAACGAACAGACATAGGTTCTCAGATTACTTGACACGCACTTGTCGTTACTTATCATCCATCCGATATCGCGGTCAACCGGAGCAGAGCCGATAGTTGACCTCTAAGACCAGTTCATCAGGACAATTATAAAAATGACTTCATTTCAAAGTACCTTCCTAATGATACCTTTAGATGGAACTCAAAGCTAAATACCATATGGTTAAAGGGCCCGTGTAAGTTCGTCGGTAATACACAGAATGACATGAGGACGCGAATCCAAATGGAAAGAAATATAGATGAAGAAAGTAACCTGGCCCAAGTTCTTTATCCCCGGCCACTGATCAAGCGACTGAGCTGGGTTAGCAACCAGTGATATCAATGTACCCACCTCGTCCTTCAAACCAAAAAACTTAGGTCAAACTCGTTCGTTCAACGTCTGAACTCTATTACAGATCAGTCAGCTGGCAGCGTTAACTCTCACGCTCCATTCCACTAGAACAGATATGCACTAAATCTCCGAACTTGTCGTGCCAGAAAACGGCGTCTTACAGAGACGCTCTAACCGCATCGCAGCGCCTGTGTCTACAAAACCTCGGACTCATCCCACTCCGAAAAGCGGGCAAGCTTCAAGCGTGCCCGCTTCCACTTTTTTCAGCGGTGCAACCTATATCAAGTCAGTGGTAATGATCACAGATCTGAACCCGAGCTCGCCCATCATAGAGAAAACCCGGACATCGTGCGCAGTAGCTACCTCCATGCAAACGCCGGAGGAACAACCATGATTCCATTAGCAGCACCAAACATCATTAGAGGGACGAAGTAGCCACAAACAATCAAATTGTTTAAAACAGCATCAATTATTACCCACAAAACTGCAGCCGAAAGAAAATACAAGGTGCTCTAACGGTTGGATGCACAAATGTTCCAGAATCGCAGTCTAGTGTCATAAAGAGGAAGCTGATGGACGACCATAATCAGTGAAATTTCATTTGTAGTGTAACTGCCATTTAGGTGGAGCCCACGACAGCGAGACAAGTCTCACGTCACCCAAATTCAGTGCATTAGGGTGAATCGTGACTTTTCCGCGACAATGAGTTATGCTGACGACATAAGCGCCGTCCTACTGTCTTCAATTTGGCTGCGTAACTCATTACATGAGGTACGCTTTTATCCGGACATAGTTTGGAACGAACATCTGAAAGGGAATAGCAACCGCGAGTAAGTTCGTAAACCTGACGAAAAACGGACGATTATGGCTTACGGGGTTCTGAGCTTCAGATATCCTCCTCTCAGTAAACGGAAGCACACGACCGGGAGCAATGGAGTTACTTGCGCCAGGAAATCTCCCTCGACAACATTGTTGCAAAGTGGTTGACAAGAAATTAAGTATCACTCAACTACAATGGGGAACGGTCCCAAGCTAATGAAGGTGACGCTTCAATCTGAGCTAATGCCACCGCTAATGCTGGGAAACTAGTTAAAATACCGCAAGAAGCTGTCGACAGGAATTCGGTTAAAGACAGCAGGTACACGGCCACGGGTGGATAACGACCTCATTGGGGACGATCAAACGGGGAACATTCCCCCCATACAGCTCTGTGAAGAGAATGAGTTAATGGCAACCTCAGTATCTGACGGAATAAGACAAAACACGGTAGACCACCAAGGCCAGGACAACCGAGAGCAGTCGTACAAGCCAACAGAAATACAAAGGCTAAAGACTTCCCAACAATAGCGGCCAGTGACCGACCCCTCAACGGTAGACACAATCTCCAATCTTAAGTAAACGTCCAGTGACAACTAAAAACCGACTCATTAGTCATATAAAATGTAGCCATTCCTAGTTTCAAATGCTATAGATATAGCGCCTAGTGGGAAGAGGTCATGACCTGGAGGCTAGCCACTGTCATCTGCAAACGTAGTATCCTGCGTGGCAGTGGAAGATAGGTCGTGTCATATCCCAGTTAGCTTGCAAAGTATGTAGCCCAGCTGCCGTCCCCCATGGCTCAGTGGCTTAAGCTGCTGGATAGTTGGCATCTGCCTCTAACGGTCATGGGTTCGATCCTCATTAGAGGACCAAGGGAATGCGCACCATTGACGAGCCCCAATAGGGCGAAACGCGTCTGGTGCTTTTCCGGATTGTGGTTGAGCGATGTAGTTTGTGAGCTAATGGGACGAATACATTAAAAAATAAATTACTTTTGGTTAATGAGAAACTGACCTGCTTAAATACTAACACACAAGTCTTATTAGTAAGTTGGTCCAACGCGGTCACCGTCAGGCTTCCGAGGCTCAAGATAGCAGAATGATCACCGAAACGTGGTTGCGCTGTAAAATTAACGACGTTGAGATCGCTCTATTCGGTATGGCACTTCTACGAATCAACAGAACGGGTAACAGAAGAAGAGTGATCAGTTCAGTTGAACAATTATGGTCCGAGCGTCGAAGTGCGGTGGATCTAGTTGCCAGGAACCACACTGTAACAAAAACAATAAATAACAACAGTGGGATAGCGGGGTTGGAGGCAGATAGAATGCAGAAAAAAAATAAGGAAGAAATGCACTACACTAGTCAGAATGGAAAGAAAATTTCAGAATAACAAGAAGAAAAAACGTTTTAACAGGGTACGCTGAATTCAGGTGTTCCGAGTTTTCCCGTCAGCTGTTTACACACATTCGTGAAATTATCATGTTGCGTACAAAAGGGAAGCAATGTAGAAGGTCATTCAGCTCAAGGGAAAACGATCAATAATCTCACCAAGATAGGGCGAGACTGGCCGTATGTTCAGTCTGGTTGCATAACCTGGGTGTAAGCCGCCGAATTGTTGAATCTTCAGCAAACCGAAGCAATCGAGCATTGCTCTGTAGGTTAATTCCTTTAAACAAATCACGGGGACGTTGGCACGTAGTGCAATCTAGGACTTGTCGAGCAATTTAGCTAGCCGGGAGTTTGGGACCGTTAGCGACTATGTTTCATGGAATGTGCTCTGAAAGCCCAGTAGATAGCCTCCTCTCAGTTCGGCCAACGTAACTACTACACAGGTACAGTGGAATAGATAAACAAAATAGGCGGTAACCTGAGGGTGTGGCTTGTCCAGGTTGGATTTGTAGAGCAACTTCCTAACTCGGTACAATAGCACTAGTTCGGCCGCGTAATAACATTTCCCAACTGCCTGGCGGAGGCGGTGCCGGAATCTGCTATCATTTTGATCACCGCTAAATTTTGAAAATTGTGAAGGAAATTTAACAACCAGATGAACGAAACTGAATAAAAAAACGTCACTGAATGCATGACTGCGCCATATCTGACACGGTCTTGAATCATTTGCGTAGACTATCCCGAGGCCTACATCCAGAAAGACAGCACACACTAGCCTGACCAAGTCCCTCAGACAATTTCTACAAGCTCCTAGGCCATGTCAAGGACTGGCCACCTCGCAGTTTCGCTTAACCTGGTACACACCTAGGAAAGCGATCAGCGGGCAGGCGGAGGACATGGCCTAATCAACGCAAACGATTAATAGGTAGCAAACACTCGAGTGCGGAATCAAAAGGCTGCTTGCCAAAAACCAAGTAGCGCAACTCAGTATTACTCACTCGGTGTTCCTACCAAACATGGGCAATACTCCGCAAGCACCGGTGATCAAACACAGCTAAGCGTGTAATGTCTTCGCTGCGAACTGGCCAGGTCTCTGATTCATACAGTAACACTGGCCTAGTCTCAGTGTTATACACCCTACCTTTCACTGGCAGGCTGATATCCCGCCGTCTCCATTGACGATTGGACCTCTGGAAAGCCACACGGGCCTTCTGATACGCAAGTAACTTCCTCAGTGATGTGACCATCAGAGGTGACACAGCTACTAAGGTAAGTGAACCGATCCACTACTTTCAGTGGCCCTTCAGAAATATTTGAAATCGGAGGTGTGTCGGCCCAGTTCTGCAACAGCAGTTTGCACTTTAAGGGCGCATAGAAGATGACGACGCGAGCAGCGCTACACACTATCCAGTACATTAGTTAGTGTTTTCATAGCCAATGCATCAAACTCAAAGAGAACAATGTCGTCTGCAGACTCCAGGTTTGTCAGTCTGTCATCTGGCAAAACTTCCACTCGAGAATAGTCTGAAAGAACAGTCATTCATGACCAATTCGATCACAAAGATGTGGAAGAAAGGAGATATAGGACGACCCTAGTAAACCGCAGTTGTTGTGGGGAACTTAGGAGACAGCTTCCCGTAGACCGTTACACGGTCTCAGGAGTCACAGTGGAGAGATTTAATAATGAAAAGGAATTTAGCCAGCACGCCCTTTACAGACAAGCACCGCCAAAAGCTGTCTCGATCAACAGAGTCGAAGGCGGTCTTCAAGTCAAATAAGACTACCATAGCCGGTCGTCTGTATGTGTGTCTCTGCTCTAACACTTGATGAAGTGCAAATATGTAGTCGATGTAACTACAACCAGGGCGGAAGCCAGTCTCGCCTTTAATGATTCGGTCATCACGAGGACCAGTAAGTCGTCGAAGTATGGTACCCGTGAGAAGTTTTGAGGTGAGGGAAATAAGGCTAATGCCTGGATGATTTCCGCATAAAGTACACTGACCCTACTTGAAGATGGGCACGACATTTAATAGTTGCCAGTCCAAAGGCACCGCTTCAGTGTCCCAAATCATGTTAAAGATCGATGCAAGTTCCGTCAACAGAGAGTCACCCCTATCTGTCAGAAAATATGGGATGGTCATCGGCTCCAGGAGCCTTGTTTCGTTTCGACATGGCGAGTTTATGTCGAATCACTTCCAAAGTCGACGTAGTGATATCAATTTCCTAGGTAGGCGCAAGTGATTCGGCAAGCGGCAGTGCTGCATCAGGCGGACTGAACCGCTCTTCAAAATGTTCCACCCAACGGGCTAGTAAACGAAACTGAAAATGAATCAACGGTCCATCTTTCTCAGCTTTTGTCTCACAACTGATGGCTTTCACGGACCCGTGTTCCGGATGTGAGCCGGAATAGCACTCGACTGTTCCCAATACTACTGGCTTTCTCCACCTCACTGGCCTTTGCAACGCATTAAGGTTCCCAGTCAACTCGAAAACTCCTGGTCAGACGTCGTTTCAGAGAGTTACGGACGCGCTTACATCCACCTAGACTACTAGCGGCGTGCAAAGAAAGTCGCTGCGCTGAGGCGAGCCCTGTCTTCTGCATATTCATAACATGCTTAGCAGTGAAGGATGAGCCGCGCTGTATCGCAGTTAGATATCAGTCAGGGCGGTCCACTGCCGGCACCTATGGCTCAATGACATAAGTCGTTGACGCGTAGGTATAATTTAGTGGGCTCGAATTCAGGAGGATTAGGTGGGTACGCGCTACTGAAGAGTCCCAATAGGACGAAGCGGCTGTCTAACGTTTTCCTGGATGAGTGGTTGCTGTGTGTCTGAGTCTAGCTACGAAGAATCGTTACATTGTGTGCAGCAGTCCAGCACGCCTGCTGCGACACTACAGCATTCTAAATCACCTGAACCCGAGTGAGAAAGATGCTACACTCACAGTGTCAGGGAAATTCGACATGGGCTTACTGTGTTGAAATAAACAAGGCCCGGGAACGCGATGACTCTTATCAAGTTTTGCCGACAGATAAAGGTGCTTTTCGGTGACTGGGCTTGCTGCTCTATTCAACACGAGTTGAGAAACTGGAGATGTGCCTTCAAACTTGCGGCCGTCGTGCCCATCTTAAGAAATGGTCAACGGAGCTTGTGTGAAAATTATCGAGGTATCAGTTTACTTCAAGTGCCTCACAACTTTTCGAAGGTCGAATACTACGACGAATTGATAGTCATCGTGAGAATCGAAACCTTGAGATGCAGATAGACTTTCGCCATGGTTGTAGTTGCATCGCATACATATTTACTCTTCGTAAAGTTTTGGAGCAGATGCACACTTACAAGCGACAGACTATTGTGGTTCTCCTTGGACTGAAAGTCGCTTTCGCCTTGTAGCAAAATTCGTTTAGGAACGGATTGTCAGAGAATCACTGTTCTATTATGATTTTTCGCTACCTCAACCATCACCAGAGATTGAAGGCCAGTTGGAAGCTGCCTCCATAGCATCCCAAAGAGTGCGGTCTACTCGTGTTATCCTCTTCAACTCTGATACAAAAGAGCCTAAATGAGCTGGCCCTGTCACCTTAGTGAAGTGGAAGTCCTATCAGATGAGAAAGTTACAGAAGTTGCGTACACGGATGGCAAGCTCTGGTTCGGTTCGAACCAGACGATATGCAAGCATCACTTAACAGACGGACGCATAGCGTTGTGCACTTCGGCACGTGATGTGCATCTGCAAAGTTTAAGGTATGGTTGCAGGACTGGACCGGTAGGCCACCGGTTCCAACTACCAGCAAACAGCCACGGGAGATGGTGGATCAGCTCACTTACTTGGTCGTTGTGCCCACTCTGGTGGCCGGATCACCGAGTTCTTTTAAGCGTCGGAGAAACCCCGTGTAACTTTTCAGAGACTCGGATATTTATAACGGCTAAGGAGCATGAGGCGTTCTGTGAAAGGTAGGGTACGTAACGTCGCGATAAGGTTGATATTAGTGTATGAACAATAGACCTAGAAACACCGGAATGAAGAACTGAAGGGACTGGTTGTTTTGTGTACCGGTGCTCTCAGACTATTGCTCACATCCGTGGGAATACCTGGCTAGTAATGCTGATATGTAACAGCAGGAGCAGGCAAGAAATCGTTTGGTGCTACGTTATAGTGTGTGTGTGTGTTTAGCCTGTTATGCTTATGCTGAACAAGTCACATCCCGCGTATACGCGTTGACCGCCTTCCTCAGTGTAATTTATATATAGTCGCAGCTGTGAAATCTGGTGAGACTAGTACGTACCGGCCTCGTGCACGTGGATCACACTAGTAGTTGGAGACCTTACGGAACATGGCGCAGTCGCGAAATTAGTGATACCCCCGTAATTCCATTTCTTTCAATCAGCTGTCAGTATTCCACCGGAATAAATATTGCTCACAATTCTCCCAACTAACGGTTCTGTAAACGCCATTTCTCTTCCATCCCGTTCTCTTCAACACTGCTAATTATTAATATCCTGGTGACGCAGGCCGTGAAATTTGAATCTAGTGTACTTCGGTGCCCGGATCACAATTGTTGAACTGAAGTGAAATTGAGAAGGTTCCACCACTACCTCATTTCTTCCACAGTCAACGCTTACCAGTCGAAAAGGTGCCTCGAAAATGCAGATGATATTCCCGGTGCTTCATAGGTAAGCGAAAAGTGATGCAGTAGGTGTGACAGCACATTAGCTAGTAAGGTGCGCTCGTTAAAAGGGGGTGCACATTTTAAACTGCTGCATATGGAACAATGAAACAATGGTGTATTACGGGTAAAACAAAGCAATGCATAACAAGTCGCGTGGGATGGAAATTATTGCGAATATAAAGCTGCATGCTGGAGTGAAAAGCGATTTGATGGACACATCATGTTCGCATATTAAAAGGATAAATGCATAAGTCCATGGAATGGGAGTTTGGTAAGACACCGTTTGTTTGCGTTTTGTAGCCCCCTGGCTAACAAGTCATAAAAAGAAATGCAAATGAGACAATCCATTGTCAACTCGTTTTTCAAATATTGCCAGATGGGGAGAAGAGACGATATAATTAGGGAGGGTGTTCCAAAGCTGACACACGCTGAGGGAAAAGAAATCTACAGCATTCAAGCCGGCTATACTGTATTGTCAGTTTCAGAGGATGACCCCTTCGGTTATCCTTGTGGTTCAATTCCAGCAGCGGACGTCAAATGTGGTTTGGGTTCTACAGAATCTGGTAAACCATTATGAGATCCAACCGTAAACATCCATATCGACTGCTGTACATTGTTAGAGACTGCAGTATAAGCTGATGGGGCAAATGAAAGAGTCCTCTGACGTTCTTAGTTGCTTTTCGTTGACGAGTCCCAAGAGCAAAGAGATCCTATTTCTGCCACGGCTGCCACGCCTGGATAGCGTATTCCACGTGCGGTCGCACGTAGACATTAGGCATTTGGGAAAGACTGAGGGTTCAAACCGACCGAAGGCTCTGTGAAGCAGGCCGAAGTGTCTATTGCCGGTTCTCGTCGTCTTCTCTGCTTGTTTTGAACACCCGAGATCTTCGTGTACCAGTACACCGAGGTCAGGCTCCTGGTGCCGAAATCTGGAGTGACTACCTGACCACGCGCAACCACTGTAACCTGCATGTCCGTGAGGACAAAGTGGTTCACCAGAAACACTTGGCTTGTAAACTTGCCAAAAACAAAAAAGCAGCAATTTAAACATAGTAACATCATTAAGAAGGTGAACCACGGTATCTGTCACTTTACGCGACAGTCGGAATAGCACAGAGTGCTGAAGAAGCAGCCAAAGCTCTAGTGATGCAGTATGCCCCAACCTACTATAAGGCGTCCGCCACTGTTACATACTCATGTATATAGCTTAATGTCGGCATTTGCTAGCATCGCGTTTACTACCACATCAGTATTGAGTAAACTACTTCCACCACGCCCCTACAGTCCTGCCGGAAAACAGGACATTCACTCGAGAGCGTTGAATGTAGAAGTAGCAAAGCTAGCTAAGTCATTAACGTATTTCTTCCAAAGGTACTTGGATAAGCGAATTGGGCCTACCAGGTATAAAAGTAGAAATCGCTCGGAACCAGCAAATTATCACCCAGTGGTCTTCTCTGTACTCTTAAAGGTGGTAGAGGCATCCATCGCTGAGGCTTCAGTCAAGCATCCAGAGCAGTCCAACATCATAATACCTGAACAGCATGGTTTCGGCCAACACAGTTCATGCACAACCAACTTACTCGTTGCACGCCGTGGTTGGACAGTAGCGGTCGACAGAGGGAGAGGAATGAGGTCATTTACCTCGCCTTCTCCAAGGACTTCAACCGCCTGATCCACGAAAGTCAGTTTCGATGGCTGCGTGGCGACTTAATGATGGCCTACCAGATTCTGAGGAACCTTTTGTCAGCTGCTACGTTCTACAACTCAGTCACAAGACGAATTTGAGGGGCCACCAGCTCAATTTGGTCACGCAATACAATCGGCTAGAATGTCAGGCATGGAACGCACTTCCAAATTACGTTGTTCCAAAAACCTCTTGACGTTACCCTAACCCACCACGTCGACAGACGATGTAATGAACATTGCACAGTTAGCATTAACCTACACAATCGAGGTTGGCTCTTTTACTTATGCTTCTGTGTGAACACTGGTGAGTCAACCAGAACGAAAGCGTCGGTCGTGGAGTGTAGGGATGGGAGAGATCCACACCGAAACTCTTCAATTCGGTGACAGTTCCAGTGATCGTATTGCCAGAGGCTGTCTTCAGCGTCAACAGAGGCCACAATTGAGATTGAGTGTCGCAAACCGACACACGGCGGGTGCTCCAAAACCCGAAAATCGCTTTTCATTTTATTACAATATGTTATTTTCATCATTTTTGGTTCCGGGTCTGGCCATCCTACGAACCGTAGTGAGCATAAAATGTTGTTCTATTGATTGAAATGGCCTATATCACGCAAAGTTAGTGGGATAACGTGTCGTCAATGCGTTTTCTGAGAAGCACTAATGTAGGGGCACTGATGACGGTCGTTGGAAGTAGTTGAATGGAAGTGTCCGACAGAAGTAGGAGAACCGTCGTTATTCATCTTGACTTCAACTAATTGGATCAGGCGTTCTACTTCACAGGCTCGAAACTTGCGGAGTTTGGATCCTGACCTTGGTTGCATCATAAATTTCACGCGAAATCGGCGATTGCAGTTTAGAGTTCGGAGCGTGCTTTCCGATCCGACTCATGTCGAGTGTGGAGTTCCAAAAGTATCAGTTCTGGGACCGCGTTAGTTTCTCATGTTTAGTAGTAAGCTCCCTATGAGGGCCTGGATCTCCACGCCCCCTAAATCTATTTGGACGCCGGAGAAATATTGCAGCGCCGTTCTGTCGGTCCGCAGCTCAAATAAGATCTACGCAGTGATCGTGAAGCCCGGTGGTATCAGCGAGCTTCGGAAATATAGGCCGATGCCCTGTCTGGCAATACTCACAATCTCCTCCAGCACACTTGTTCCACTGAACACAGAAAGCCCGGTGTCAGTGAGACTATTTGCGACGCTGACGATTCGCCGATTGCTAGCCTACAGAGACGCTTGGATCGATGGGCCGAACATTTTCATTCGCAGTTCAATTGGCCCTAACCGCCCACTTGTATACCCTGCGAATCCAGCTGCGCACACTGAGTAGTTACCCTAAACTCACTCAGTGAAGCGGAAGTTTGTCGCACGATTCGGCATTTGAAGCGATTCAAGGATGCCGGTTCAGACGGGCTTCCTCCGGAGCTGTTCAAATATGGTGACGCAGTTAGCACCAGTAAACTAACCTAGTTGTTCTCCAAAATCTGGCACGAAGAAAAGTTACCATTCCTTACCATTGTTCCAAAAGCCAATTGTTTAACAAGTACTGTACGATGGTCAAGATAAAACAGGAAAACCTTCAAAAAGTGGGACAGTTAGTTGAAGTTCGCACTGCTGTACCTATCACATACTGAAGCCTAACCCAAATGCTGTACATGACCCGATCCCAGCTATCCCCCGATCCAATCAGACTGTGCCACTGCCCAGCCAATCATCAGTGAGTTAGCCATTAACGAACCGTATAACTCAGCCATTATGAGACCCATGTGGAACTCTTGATCTCATTGTATCAATACCACCTGGTCTGTTATTCACCTACTTGGAATAGTTCAGATCATATAAACTAGCGATGATTACTTGGTAATAATTGTAAATCCTCTTAGATAGAAGCTGTCAACGCTCGTTTTCTTGTCTTTACAGACTCCTGTGAACATAAATTATGGAGAGAAATGTAAGTGATGTAACATGTCGACACCTTTAATATTTTAAAATGGGACAGAAAGAACGTGTGCGAGGAGGGTGTTCTATTGCCAGCCCAACCAAGAAAGAAAAAATTTCTATGGGAATCCATCCGGCTGTATTGCGTTCCGAAGTTTTGATGATAGCCTCTCAGGTAGGTTTTAAGATTCAGTTCCAAGAGAGGGTGGTACACGTACTGAGGTTAATCAGAAGTTGGTAATACACAATGGGGTACACCTCAAGATATCGTCCGCTATCTGATCCGCTATCATTACTAGTAAAGACAAAGGTACTAAGGTAAATGAAAGGAAACTTTATGATTCTTAGATACCCCTGGTTGTGGAGTCAAGTGAAGCGACAACATGCTTCTGCTACAGCGCAACACTTGGATAGCGCATTCCACGTGGGGTCTAAGATAGACGTTAAGCACTTGTGGATGGATCGAATAGTCAGACCGACGAAGCGCTTTGCTTAAAAGACTAGTATGCTGGTTGTCTGTTTTCAAAATCTTAATGGATTGGTTCAGACAGCCGAGATTGTCTTGAACCAGTATCTTGCTGTTGAGAAACTAAAGAAATTGCATCAGCAGTATGCCGGGTCGCGTACCGACGACCGGCTACCACGCGATCAACAACAATTGCGCGCCAGGAATGCTACAAATTCACCTGCACATATGCAGATTTGAACCACTGACCTTTGGGTTACAGGGCAGATTCCACATCCCTACCGCTTTAGGTAAGATGTAACCTCTAAGTTTATACAGGAACTCCGGAAGATGACGTATACGAACAAGATTACGCTTAGTTGCGTCAGTAGCTTCTTTCTCAGCTATTCAAAAATACTATCCTTCACATCCGAAGAAATCGTGGTCCTGATTGAGATAAATCGCTTGCCATATTTTGGCACTATTGGCGTAAAGCAGGGAATCGGATGAGATCAACCTTACAGGGTCGCTGATGGACACCAATAACAGATAAAGCCCCAGCACTGAACAATGTGGAACACCGCATCACACCGTAATCAATTCAGGAAGTAATCCCCGAACATGTATCCGTAGACTTCACTGGTGAATGAGATCGCCGATCCACCCAAGGACAGGATTTCAAATTCCATTGCTCATCAGTCTACAATGCAGAGTGCGATGATCATGGTGGTTGAAAGCTCCGGAAAAGTCCAGGTAAATGACGTCGACCCGGGCCTCACTATCGACCGCTTCTCTCCAACTACCTAACGCTATCAGTACGTTGGTGATGCATGACCAGTGTTGACAGAGGTCGTGTTACTTTGGTGCTATGATGTAACCTTTTAACAGGATGTCAACTTAAGCCACGGCGACGACTGCGTTCATCAGGTTGGAGGACAAAGGGAGGAAAATCACTGAGCGATCACGTGCACGGCCCGAACAGCTTTTGCCTTTAAAATATAGGGATAATAATGCCCTACTTCCATACAGTTGGAACCTGTTGTTCCTCCAAGCACAAGGTGTGGACAGTGGAAAATTCCAACACAGAAAACAATAGATAAGAATATCTGTAGCTCGGGTGTGTATGTGGATTTGGAGCTGTTCTCCGAGCTGAATGGTTATCTTGCAGATGTTTTGTTGCTAGACAAGGCAACATCATCAATGCGGCTTCAGAGGCCTGGTTTGCCTCGTAAACGACTTCAATGTCCGAGTTCCAAATTGAAGGAAACACATGAGCTAATGAACAGTGTGTTCGATGGTATCCAATTCACCAGAGAGGAGGAGAACAACGAGCAGTTACCATGCTTCGACGTTCACATAGGAAGGACTGGTTCTGGAACATTGGAAAGGACAGTCTACCGAAAATCTAGGCATACAGACCAGATCCTGAACTATGGAAACAACCATCCGGCAGCCCCAAACGCAGCTGCGTGCGAACCCTTTCATACGAGCATAACCACATTGTAGCACACCGCACCTTAGAAGGGCGTAAGGAGACCATCTCTTCAGTCTGCTCAAGCGGAACTCGTACCAAAAAGCCTTCATTCTACGCTGTCTTGCACCACAAAAGGCTCCTCAACAAACAACGAGAAATGCAACAGTTGAAAAGCGAGCCACTTTGCACCCTATCAATGGAACCTCTGAAATGGCATTGAGGCTTTCATTACCTTTTGAAGTCAAAGTTGCACACCAGGCAACGTAAACAATTCCCAATAAACTCTTCAAAGTGAAAGACAAACTTAGCAAAGAGAAAGAAACTGGTGTGCTTTATAAGATCTGCTGCCAAAACTACGACGAATATTACGTGGGACAGATTGCAAGGAAGATTGGTACAAGGCTACACGAACACAGGCTGGCCGTTCGTCGCCACGATCGTAGCGCCTTGATGTCAATGCACATGGATTCCGAGAAGCAGGAATTCGAGCTGGAGCACGCCAGCATCCTCAAAAGGGCCAAAAGCCGGCAATCATGTGCATTCATTGAAGCCTGGCGTTCCAAGCAGGACTGGTACAATAAGCACATAGACATTGAAGTCGCTAACGATGCACTGCGAACCGGGAACTTGAAACCACACTGATGATGTTGTCTTGTCTGGCAACGAAACGTGTACAAAATAAGCACTCAGCTGGGAGGACAGCACAAACATCATAAAAATCTATAGTAAGGACTCAAATACAATGGACAATGGCCTACGCCGCTTTGTGTTAGCGTAAAAACATGTTCAAAATATCCGGGTATATGCGAACCCATAAAAGAAATCCAAATACAAGCTGTGAAGGAAACAGCTCGCGTTTGATCAGGGTTGGTTGTTATGCTGAACCGAAGATCAGCCGTTTTGGGCGCCGTTTAGTGAGAGAATAAATGCATAGCGGACAGTATCGGCGATTGCGCGGAGATCTCATTTTGACTTACCAAATTTTGAGAGATACCAACCACACGTACCGATACTTGCTAGAGCTCAGTTACAACAAGAAATTGAGAGGCCACCATCTCAAACTAGTAGAGCAGCACAGTGGCTTGGAATGCAATCGGAATTTCTTTTCCATACGCGTTTGCAGAGAGTGGAATGCCCTACCGGAATCTGTTAGATGTGCTCCCACGCTGGCAGAGTTCAAAGCCCGAGTTGACCGTGCACTTATTTCGCTGCACCAACTTACTTGATGCAGTACCTATGGATAAACACAATTGTCCGTAAGCGATTTCATTGGCGGTCAAATCCCAGATTTCGTTCTAACTGTTTCACCTCTGTGTACACCAGAAGGAGACACAATTTTTACCAACATCCCATTTGCCGTCATTTCCTATGGATTTACCTTGGATTTACAGTCTACACAATGTGCACTTCAGTGAGTTCACTGGTGCAAACCCAGTTTTGCTAACAATTATTTTCTTATATTTTGTAGTTTCACCATAACCATCCTACGGGGACCTGTTACGCATTAGGTTTTACCCTTATAAAACCATTGTTCCAGTAATCTTTGCCAATTGACAAACTGAAGATGACAGATGTGCATATTTTTCAACACGTTCGCTGTCAACTGGCCTTGTTATCCAGTGTTGACTCAAAGATATGAACAATGGTTTATAACGGGTAAAAAAATAAGTACTTGACATGTCCCGTAGGATGGTTAGAGTGAGAAAAGAAAGATCAAGGGATAATGGTATGATCGGTTCGGGCGGTTACAGATTTATCAGCACTGCCGTATAAAGGGAGTTTTAAACTAGAATGTGCGCACACAAAGCAATAGGGGAGTGGTTATTGATCAGATAATAAGCGAGAAAAAATAAAAATCGCAAGGACAACGGTTACTCGTGTGCAGCTATCCCGGGTCGATGGGATACAGAAATCCTGTTTCTATAGTAGTAGCGTTTATCAAATTTCGTGCAAGCGGGTTGGAGTGACTCATTCTCGAGTAGGGTTATGGCACCGTCCACTGTCTGTTGTGCATTAGTGCCAACATATGGTGGTCATGGGTCACAGCATGTAGTGTAAATGTGACAGAGTATCGTCAAGGCGTTTTTGAAAAGGGATAGGGTGGGAGTATTAATTACATGTTCCGGGAGGGCGTTCCAAGGCTGTGACACTCGGAGTGAAAAAGTTTCGCCGACATTCCAATTGGCCGTACTGTGTGATCAGCTTAAACTGATGATCTCTTAGCGGATTGTTTCGACTGAGTATCAGAAGGGAATGGCCTGGGTGTTTGAGGTTTCTCAGGATCTGGTACACCATTAGACGCCGATAACATCCATTGTATATTTTGAGAGTCTTCAGCCTGAGGGAGTAGGGGAGGCTGATCATACCTCTGACGCTCTTCGTTGCCCTACGTTGTGCAGTATCGAGCGCGGTGAGATGGTGCTTGAGCCAGGGTTGCCAAGCTTGAATAGCGTATTACGCGTGCGGCCTCACGTACGCACTAAGCAATTTTGGAAAGACTGAAGGGTCAAACTTCCCGAAAGCTCTGCGAAGAAGGCCGAGGAACTGGTCCGCTTTCTTAGCTGCCTTTTCAGTCTGCCTCGAACAACCGAGGTCATCTTAAACTAGCACGCCGAGATCGCACTCGTGTGAAACCCATTGTAGTATTTGTGATCCTATGCGGTACTTGTGCACACTTGTGCCGTATGCTAAGGAGTTTGCACTTGGTGAAGTTGAAATGCAGCTTGTTCTCGATAGACTATGTGTACGCTTTGTCCAGGTCCTCCTGTAACGCTGTGTGATCCTCCACTGTAGCTATAGTACACCCTAGCTTTAGATAATCAGCAAATAGCAAACAGTTAGAAGATAGCACGCTCGCGAAATCAATTATGAAAACCAGGAACAGGAGGGGTCTAATTACCGAGTCCTGAGGAACACCGCACTGAACTACGATGGATTCTGATAGGTTGCTTCGAGCCACCACATTCAGGTGGCGCTGCACGAGTAAGTCTCTTATCCAGCCCAGAACAGCATCGCCGACTCCATATTTCTGGAGTTCCTGGAGTTGAATTCGATGGTCTAGACGGTCGAATGCCTTTGAGAAATCCGGGTAGGCCGCGTCGACTCCCACACCAGCGTCCATAAATTCTGTCCAGCTTGCAATAGCTATCAACAGTTTAGTGGTACAGGAGCGATTTTGGTGAAATCTGTGCTGCTCCGGTACGAGAATTTTGTTGCTCTCCAGGTACCCCATCAAAGCTTCAGCTACAATGGACTCCATAACCTTGGATATCACAGGAAGTAGTGTAATTGGGTGATAATTTGTTGGTTCAGCACGGCTGCCACTTTTGTAGATTGGCGTGATGATTCCGTGCTTCCACATCGTGGGGACGTGCATCTCGTTTAGACATGGTTGAAAGAAAATCGCTGGTGTCACAGACAAACTCATGGCAGCAACTTTCAACTCCTTCGAGCGAATGCCGTCCGCACCCGGGCAGCTGAACTCGCGCAGAGACATCAGCCTCTTCAGTACAGCTGCGGAGGTAAACGATAAGTGATTAAACCTTGATGGCGGCACTATCTGCTCAGGCAGATAGTGGAAGGTGCGGCCAAATTCTTGTTCAAGAATGTTGGCCGACTCTTGTGCGGTTTGGACTAATCCGCATGCTGTGTGCAGAGAAAGAAAATCGCGCTTTATACCGCGCAAATTGTTTACGTGTCTGTATAGCAGTTTGGGATTGGAGCAAAACTTTTCCACTAGGCCTTGTTGGTTCTTCAGTTTATCCTCCCGGAGGAGTTTGACACAGTGATTCCATTGTATTGTGCAGATATCCTAGGTATCGTCGTTCGGAGAGGCTATGTAGGTGCGTCATGCCAAGTCCCTTAATGCCACGCATTTACGTGTCCTGCTCCTTACGAAAGACTTCATCCTTCAAGACCGGTAGAGTTTGGTTGCAGATGTGCTTGCCACGAGCTTGTTAAATATGTGGATGAGTTCTCCGCAGGCCACCTCAGAGGTTAATTCGGCTAAGTATGACTAGCTTGTTGCATCAATGAGGTCGGATAAGTCGTCACAGTTAGTTACGACATGATATTCCTCGGCATGCTCTTAAGGATACTCCACGTAGCACATTTAGTGGAACACTAGCGTCGCATGATAGCTGCGGCCCAGAGTAGTATCGGTTATAACTCTCTCGACCATCGGTTCTTCATTAGTGAATATTCGGTCCAATATGGATGGCCTGTTAGTTCCCCTGAATCTGGTGGGTGTAGTCCATCGCAATGAGGCTGGACCTTACCGTGGTGCGATGGTTTGTGTGCCTCAGTGATCCATTGAGCTATACTGGGTGGTGCATTTTTGCAACTTCAGAGCCACTCATACCAGGTTGGTCAATGGTTAGAGGTCAGACAAACTCAGCCTCCTGGCCCTCCAGGTTGGAGTTTGGAATGAGGGTGGCACCTTATTCCTTAAAACGGACTCCTTCTAGCCCAATGCCAAACCCGATGTCTTGCGGACAGGTTTTTGAACCAAAGGCTTTGGTTGAGAACCCTAATCGTTCTCCTGTCTAGGCCTGGACAACCTGACAGTATCCTGCCCACGCAACACAATGAATCTTTCCTCAAACAATTTCTTGATGCTCTGGCCACCGCAGAGGATAATCAACGGTGCCCTATCCGCTGCATCGGTCAGGGTGGATAGGGGTTTGGATGCTACTGTTCAAGCCTTCCCGTCTTCTTATTCCCCCTCTTACGCTTTTTCAACCTTATCGTCCCATTCCAGCTTCACTTTTATCCCCCTTGTTTTCAACCCCCCAATGCTCGGCCCTCCCCCACCTTAATTCAATAGTCACTTGCCTTTTAGTTTTAACTCACATGTGAACGCAGAGCGTCATTCCTGCACTGTCAACAGGCCCATGTCCAAGCAAGCGGCCCAATCCAGTTCATCGGCTTCCATTTGGAGCCCTCGATCCTCTTTCAGACTGGCATGCCTCAATGTTTGCACTTTGCTTCAGATCGGTCAACAGGCAGCACTTGCCTGAACATTAGAGACCCTCTCAATCGATATCTGCTGCTTATCGGAGACCCGCCTGCAAGACTCAAGCTCTGTGCTCACTCTGCGATCCCCTTCAGGTGACACTAGCCGCACTTTCTCATTGCGCCTATCCGGTGACGATGCAGCTTCGAGCACCGGCCAAGCCGGTGTTGGTATTGCCCTGAGTCACCGGGCTGAAACTGCGCTGGGTTCCAATCAGTAGCCGGATGTGTGCGGTCCGATTGGCTGGCTCGTTCAAAACTTCGAAGTCGTGTGGGACTAACAGGTGTCTACGCGTGATCGCTGCCTATGCACCGACAAACTGCAGCGATGGCTCGGCAAAAGACGATCGCTATCGTCAACTGAACGAGCTCTTTAGCCACAGAAGAAGCTCCGACACTTTAGTGCTGGCCGGCGATCTGAACGCTAAAGTTGGAAAATGATCCACTGATGAGCTGCGTTTGGGCGGCCAACCTAGTGTAGGCTCCCGTAATGATAACGGTGAGCGGTTACTTCATTTGTGTGAGGATGCTTGTTTATTTCTTGCGAGCAGTAATCTCAAACACCGGAGGGTGACTTGGCGCCCACCAGCCGCGAACCAGCCTTGGACGTAAATCGATCACATTGCGATAATTTACCGATGGAGAGGCTGCGTCCAGAACTGTCGCTCGATTTGGAGCACAGGTGTGGACACCGATCACGCACTCATATGTGCTGACCTGCAGATGCGCTTCGGCGGACGCCCAAGACGACGATGTGAGCGCATTGACACCAGCCAACTGGCGAAGTTAGCTGTTCTGAATGCCTATCAAAGTACGCTGTCATGTGAGTTGGATAAACGCTCACTGGATGCAATTGAAGGTCACTGGTCTCATATACACCAGATCTTAGTTGCAGCAGGAAAATCCTTATGTGGTATGTCTAATCGCCAACATGGACATTGGGTCTCTTCACAGTCTCTGGAACTTATATATGCTTGCCGGCATATTCCGGCTGGAAGCGAACACAATGAAACTCGCAAAGAGCTCCGGGCAAAACTCCGTGCTAGCCTGAAGAGAGACCGCGAATCCTGGTGGTCTCATCGTGCATCAGAGATGGAAATGGCCGCTGCCCTTGGTAACCATCGTAAGTTATTCCGTCTGATACGGAAAACGGGCAGCAGGAGACCTGGTGTTAGTGAAACAATTTGTGACGAGAGTGGACAGCCTATCCACAATTTGTCAAAATGCTTGGAGCGTTGGGCTGAGCACTTTGAAAAGCAATTTAATCGGTCGGAATTGTTAGATTTCTCGCTGGCCACTGATCGTCCCGCTCCGTGGGCTGTCCATTTCGATCCATTCTCCCGCTCAGAAGTGGAACGTGAGATCGGACTGTTGAAGTTAAATAAAGCCTCGGGACCTGATGGTCTTTCTCCAGCCCTCTTCAAATTCGGCGGACCTGCTCTTGTGGATAATTTACACGAATTACTAGTTAAACTGTGGGAGCAGGAAACTCTCCCAACCGACTGGAGCCGCTCCGTCATAGTCCCAATTTTCAAGGGAGGCTCACGATCGGAATGCGGCAGCCATAGAGGAATCAGTCTGATCTCCATCGCCTCCAAATTGCTTGCCTCTGTCATCCTTCGCAGACTGACTGGCACGCGTGAAAGCCAGCTTCGTGAAGAGCAAGCCGGGTTTCGTCGAGGCCGCGAATGCATTGACCACATCTTCACCTTGCGTCAGTTGTTGGAGCACCGTCACATATACTGGCGACCCACCGTTGTCGTGTTCCTCGATATCAAAGGTACATTCGATTCGGTGGATAGACTTGCACTTTGGGACTGTCTACTCAGGAAAGGTGTACCTGAGAAATATGTGAATATTAGCCGAGCATTATATGCGCGTAGCTTGGGCAGAGTGACGGCTTACGGCAAGTTGTCGTCGTCCTTTAATATCTCCAGCGGTGTGAGACAAGGATGCCCGCTTTCACCTTTCCTCTTCAACTTCGCTGTTGAAGAAGTCATGGAAATCGCATTCACAGGACTCGACTTAGAAGGTGTGGATCTGCTCCCAGGAGAACGACTTTTTGACTTAGAGTATACTGATGATATTGCCCTAATCTGTGACAGCTCGCAAACGTGCCAAGCGGCACTGGACAGATTAGCAATAGCTGTCCGCCACTTCGGGCTTTGCTTCGCACCATCGAAGTGCAAAGCGTTCCTCCAAGATTGGTCTGGACCGCCTCCTACGCTCACCCTTGGTGGGGATCAGCTAGAAGTCGTTCAAAGATTCAACTACCTGGGAAGTTGTATCAGCGCCCGTGGGATTGAAGATGAGATCATGAACCGTATAGCGAAAGCTCGGGGCGCTTTTGCTAACCTTCGCCACTTATGGCGCCGGCGCGACATCACACTTGCCCTGAAGGGTAGAGTGTACAATGCAGCAGTACGTTCGACCCTACTGTACGGTTGTGAAACCTGGCCCCTTAAACCAACGGACCTGAAGAGGCTAGTTACGTTCGATCACCGGTGCCTTCACAATTTAGCTCACATCTGGGGGGAACACCGCGTGAGCAACGAGCGCGTTCGACGCCTTGTTTACGGCATAGGAAAAGGAACTGAACTGCTCAGCACCGTTATTTCAGGCACCAGGCTCCGATGGCTTGGCCACGTGTTACGCATGCCAGCCGACCGACTCCCGTGACGTGCGTTGTTTGCGCGCCTGCGGTGTGGATGGAAGAAGAGGAGGGGTGGCCAAGCGATGACTTCGTCGAGAGGAATGAAGGCCCTCACTTCTGAGCTGGCCTTAGTTGGAGCGTCTCGGCTCCCTGGTTGGAGTCCGAAAGACGACGAACATGTTTGGTTGGACAAACTTGCTGACATGGCAAGGAGCCGACCTCAGTGGCGTTCGTGTTGCGAGTTTCTTTGAACCACCCCATCCCTCTTAGCCACCCCCTCAAACCACGATCTCATTATTTAGCCTTATATAATCTTGCATAGCAACTTTTTTTGATACGCAGTTGCCGGCTGGTAGCTTACCGGAACGATGCCCATCCGTTCCCGGTAGCTCAGCCGGCTTGTACCAGTTGCTTTTTTCTCATTTTTCTATGTATTGCGGCGCAGTAGCTGAGGTGTTCCCTACCTCTGGCTAACGTGTATGATGATGTTGGATGTAGTGCTGTGGCCACAAAGCGGGAAGACTGAAACCAGATCTTGCAGGTCTGCTTTGAATTGCTCTTCTGGTGTGGCCTGGCATCCTACAGCATGTAATTTGAAGTCGCCGGTGACTATAATATGACTGTGCTTCCTGTTTATCATTTGCCTCAACGTAGCCACCAAGTTGCAGTCAATCTTAGGAGTAGACGATGGTGGGCGGTAAACCACAACCGTTCCCTCTCATGCAATCGTTCCTTCTCATCCGGTTTCCGAATCGTTTATGGTTTTGCATTACAGGTTGTTACGAAAGTAGAGGGCTACCCCACCATCTTTGTTGGCTCGATTCTTCCGGACAACGGACATGCCTGTTAGCACAGTTTCGTTATCCGTTATCTCGCAGCGCGATGAGGTCCCAAGCTGCAGACGCGTGTCGGTCTTAATTCAGCTAATTTGCCGAGTAGACCTTGGGCATTTGTGTACATGCATCGGAGCTTCTCGGAGACCAAAAATGTGTTAGATTGGATGGATGAAATAAGTGAGTTTACGCCGACTGATAAAGGGTCACCCACTAATCGTTTTCTGGTTGGGTTGCAGACTCTCGAGATGAATTTGGTATATAGTCAAGTATCTGATGCCCCGGATCCCGATGTTTGCTCGTGCTCTGCTGTGTCCCTCCGGACATTATGGCTACTGTTGAAACCGTCCCCGAGTCGGGTCCTACAGTTGGCGTTTTCATTGAGAGTTGTGCCTCCACTGAATTGTCATTAGAAGGTGCTGGTGTTCCCGCTACTTTCAGACGAATTTCGGCAATCTGCTACGGAATTTAATCCAGTTTTCTAGAAGGGTTTGTGCCGTTAGTTCTGATTGCAACACAAATTTTAACAGCCTGGGACCGCACCCCTAATAGTTTAGTGATATGAGATCCTTGTCAATGAGGTGGCCATGACATTTTCGAGAGAACGAGCCTCCCAGATACAGTGCCATTGTTCGCGGTCGTGCATCCGATCATCGTTGGAAGAGGAATCTGTGAGCTCAGGAAGACCGTGAGCAATCATTGTTTTCTTTTCGACTTTGTCTGTACCTCTCTCTGTCAGCAGGATCGGCTGAAGGTTCTTTCCACTGGATTTCGGGTGGTATGCGCACTCAAATTAAGTTGTTTCGGAGACGATTCGCAGACAGCAGAACGGCCTCTGTCTCATCCGCCGAGTTTATTGTTACCCAAAGTAACCGAGGTTCACCGTAGTGCAACACGTTTGGGTGACGCGACATCCTTTTTAATGTCGTGCGATTAGCATGGACAACGGTCGAGGTACAAATAGAACCCCACTGATTTCGATCGTCAGTCAACCTACCCTTAATTGTATTGGATTTGGATTCGGGGACATTTGTGCACACAACGTTTAGGGCACCATGGTTTCGCCTGGTCGCTACTTGTTTTGCATTTGGAGCCTTAGTATCCGGTGTTTTTGGTGAATTTGTGAACGGCACAGAAGGGGGCCATCCGTGCTGCGACACTTTAGTTTTCGCTAGTCCGGGCACAAACGTTACCGGTGCCATTTCCGGTGTATGCTTCGCGGCAACCGATGCGTATGGTGCGGGTTGTTCACTATGGCTGGTTGACTGCAGCTTACGGTCTCCTGTGTAGCGAACAAACTACTAGGTACAACACACTGTACAGAAGTTGAGGTTGGCGCGCTGCAGGCAATGATTTTACTTATAGGAGAAAGAGAATGGAGTTGGTACCACTGGTGACTGAGTCGATAGGGTAAGGGTGGGATGCCTGGCTCTCTTCTTCGGTCCGACTAGGGAATTCGGAGTGTTATTTTTCATACAAGTGCAGGTCCCTTTCCTCCCACGGGCGTAACCCCGGCGCTCACCAGTTGTTCGACCGCTTCCGTTAGTCTTTGACGCCTCTTCAGTAGCACAACTAGATAGATAACAACTGGGATAGGAATGCATACTTGGCAAAACCAAAGCGCTACTACCTTGTTAGTGCACCGCTTTGTTTTTGTCGGTCCCGTCCCAAGACAGGCATTGTGATAGGATTTCAAACTACTAGTACACACCAGATCATTTTGTACCACTTTAAAACATGATTCGCATTTGCTCTTCATACGAGACATATTCACAGTAGGTGTGTTGCGTTAAGGTCACGCGTTTGTCAATTCAGCTTCCCGCGTCAAGGTAAGCGTGAGTCAGTGGGGCTGTCTCCAGTTTTCCCACTTCAACGCACACGTCGAAGTGTTGGTCGGTTGATCGATCGATGTTAGGTCCGGTTGGTTTGGGACCCAGTAAATGAAACTGCACAGTGGTGAAAACAGATCGCGTGATCACAAATTCCTTCGCGGATGCGTTGAGATACGCTGGATTGAAGTAACCTTAGGTTTTTCGGACTGCCTCGATAATTCTGCACCGAATGGTAGTACACAGAAAAGCAATGGGCACAAAGTGAATGAGTTATCCCTTTGTGTTCAATCGTGGATGACAATCAAATCGGTTAATGATGGTTAAAACTTTAGTGGTATAACAGAACTCCACGTATGATAGATCACTGTGTAGCACTGATAAATCCGGTTCGAATGAGCGTGCGCTGACTACGCTGGAAGAAGACAGAGAGAAGATAGAGAGGATTATTCCAAAGGAACCGAGAGCACGCACGTCAAGCGTGTGCAATCCCGCGTGTGCTAAACCTTGCAATAGCTTCGTGCTTTAACTGTCGAAATGCGAAGGTGGAAGGTTCAAAGCACTTTACTCGAACGAGTAAAGTTAGCTTTTGATAACTTTGGTGAAACAAATTAGATCTTAATGAACAGAATAATTACTGGTCTAGAAACTCCAAAACTCACGAATAACAATCGCATAAGTGCATGACCCAATGGAAATCAACAATCTATGAGTAAGACGGACAAATGTATACGATTCACGTGAGTACCCTGAAATGATCGCCGCTCTAAAGCAAAAACATTAGTATACCGTTAACCATCTGATCCCAAGCGAGAGAAATGTTGGGTGTACTGTGTACTGAAGATAAGCCACCCGCAGCGGTCGCAACTCTGATTAGTAAAGCAGCGATTTTTACTGAAGAATTTGGGGCTGACGACAAAATAAGAGCCAGCCTAAGTGCGTCTACTTATTTGTCGTGGTTGAGAACGCAAACTAGTTCTAGATAGATAGTTTGACGTGACTATACAAAGGTAGTGAGACGTACCAATGGTGATTTACATCGAGCAAGACCGCGGACACTGTTTTGGGGACATCCAGCATTGGCATAGATAAAAGACCAAGTTAAGTAGCATTGAATGTATATTGTGACCCACATCAACGTTCAGCGCCCATGCCAAATGAAATCACGTGTGATCACGAATTCATGCTTTATGTAGGAAAGTAGAATCAGGACAACTATGAACGTCCATAACACCGGTTAAGATCAACAAACAACAAAACAAAGACAAACAAAGATGCAAAAGGAAACAACCGACAAAATATCCCGGGAGTAAACATCAGAACAAATGTTGGTGAACAAGCTCGTTTTCTGTGGTTTCTCATCAGGCTAATACACCACAAATGAATGACATGAATATAAACATCAGATAAAGGTACAGGTGCAAAACAAAGATGGTCTGAGTGACCAAGCTAGGTGATTTGCACCACGGCGATCAACAGTGTGTGTGTGTGTGTGTGGCGTTGTCCCCACTATGTGTCCGTATTACAGAGGACCAGGGTAGGGTTGGTGCCTGGACAACATTTTTGTAATAAAATAATAAGCGCCGTAATGGCGCTTCGCTGCCACGAGACCACCAGCAGTCGCGCGTGGCCTGAGTATACCGCGAGGACGTCCGCCCCTACGCGGATTGGAACCGGTGACGTTATGGTTGCAAACCAGACACGCATATCACTCGGTCACCGGCCGACACACAAGAAATTTGTCCAGACACTAACCCTACCCTGGTCCCCTGTAATACGGACACATAGTGGGGACAACGCCACACAAACACACACACTATAGATCGCCGTGGTGCGAATCACCTAGGTTGGTCACTCAGACCATCTAGGTTTTGAACCTGTACCCCTATCTGATGTTCGCGTTCATGTCATTTATTTGTGGTGTATAAGCCTGAGGAACCACTGAAACAGGAGCACATTGTACAACACTACCTAGAATGGTAGAGGTTGTGGACACATAATGATGAGCTCGTTGTCTGCTGGGAGCTTTGTCAAGGAAGAAAGCTCATAGGGAAGTAGCCCTTTCGAATCCAACTGTTGATGCATATAGAAACAGTCTGCAAACGTAAGGGAAAAACGAATGTCCAGCAAACAGAGGATTAGAGTTGCATCATAAAATGCATGACAAGAGTAGCTAAAAGAAAACTATCGATGTGAGTAGTCGCCAACTCTCGTTTAAGTCAAAATGGTGGAAGAACTAGTATGCTACGGATTACGATATCGCGAAAAAAGAGATCACTTAATAAACATCACCGCCTGCGGAATTACGGTGGCTGGGTTTGCAAGGCAAAGTGGAAGATCGAACAAAACAGCCAGTCGGTGGTTGCTCGGAACGACTTCCTACCCTGATAGCAACGAATATCACAAATAGTAAATGTGGATATGCACACTGAACGGCTGGTATCAGTTGCATGTGACGCGCAAGTAAGCTTGAAATGACGACTTTATCGGTAGTACCAGCAAGCACATAAACAGCAGCGTCTGCTCGTGTTCACAGATTCTTCAGCTGAAAATCAGTTGTCTTCATACAATGGTGTGATGGATAACGATTGCGTCAAACATCAGCCAAATGCAGCCACGAGAAGCGCAGGCTGTTTGATAGGGACGTTTAAACTGCCATACAGCTAAATAATTTGAAAAAATCAGCTAATGAGACTGATCAAGTTTCGAAAAAGTATCATGACAAAAATTAAAATTGGAAAGCCAGGAACCTCTCTTCTGTGGTGCAGAAGCTGAAATACTGTGATGTATGATAAACATGCGAAACGAGCCAAGCGCAGATAATGGTTTTGGGTTGGTGAGTTAGTTTTGTATGACTGCATCGTTTACATAAATGCTCCACAGATGAAGTACTATGTATTAGCTATGCTAAATGAAGTGGCTATTTACTTTTCTGTGTGAATTCTTTTTCAGAAGGCAAACTCAAGTAGTCCGAAGGAAGGGATCAAAGAAATCGGTGCAATTAAGCAATCCCACCTTGTGTCCAGGAAAAAGGCCTAACAATACATGGATTACAAATGAACTTAGGGCAAACGTCAATTCTGCTTATGCTTTTCACCGGAACAAACTATACTCCTTGCGGTGCAATACTGATTGTCAAATTTAAATTACCTGAACAGCAGCCAAAAGGCAGTATTGTCGGTCACATAATTGAACAGCTGCCGATGGACCTGCGCATGCAGCCGTCAAATCGTTTTCGCAGCCTCCATGAAGAAGAATCTAAATACTTTCGCATCGATCCTGTAACCAGTCAACTATCGGTGGCCGAGGTAATAGACAGAGAGACAGTGTGTCCCGGTCCTTCCTATGCTGCAAGGTCTACTGCAACAGACACAGAGTTGTTCAGTTTTACTCGGTGCGAACTCAGTTTTCGAGTGAACCTGCTTCGCGTGACCAACTCAAGTGTACGCATTGTGAACATGCTGAGAATTTACGTGGAGGTGGAGGATATTGATGACCAAGCATGCACATTTACACCGAGTAACCTTCAGCACATTCAGATTAAGGAGAACTTGGATAAGGTGAAGATGCCCTTACACAGGCCAGTTGACTTAGACGCAAAAGCTGAAAATAGTATTTTAAAATCAACGATAAATATATTGTCAATAAACATGCCGACGAATATCATCCAGCGGGAAGGCCTGTTTGAGCTGATCATCGGGGAAACGTTTGCAGTAAACTCCCCATACAGTATTGAGTTATTGATCAATGAGCCTTTGGATTACGAAGTCAGCCACGAGGTAGGTCTAGTGGTGACCGCAGGTGACGCTGCGAAAAACAGATCATGTACGCTGTACGTAGTAATCCACATTGAAGATGAAAATGATAACCCACCAAGATTTATGGAGAAGTCGGTGCATATTACCATTCCAGAAAACGCAAGTAGGTCAGTTCCTATTTATACACCAAAAGCCTCGGATAGAGACGCAGGTCCAGTGTATGGGCTGCTCAGTTTCAGGCTAAGTCCCTTCAACGCAGCTGCCATTTTGTCTACTTTTTATGTCAATCCGAAAAATGGCTCCGTTTTCATTCTCAAGCGTTTGAAATACGCCCAACAAGCAAATTACAAGCTTATCCTTGAGGTGCACAATTTCGAGGTGGCGCCCGATCCACACCGATCGGGGACCTACACAGAGGAGGGTGCAGAGCCGATAACAGAACAATATGCTCTACGTGATCAGATGGAGTTGCGGATTGAACTAATTGATGTTAATGATAATAGTCCAGTTATCCGAATCTACTCGGTCAACGGGAGCAACGTATTGGCAATACCGGAGCATGCGGACTCACTGCCAGCCGATGTCGCGGTTGTAAGTGTGACGGATGAAGATGTTCAAGCCAACAACCAAATAACGTGTCGCCTGGATGATGAATCCACGAGGCACTTTCAGCTGACTAGCATTAGTGAAGACAGACCGGCACAGGCCAGTGACGGAAGAGGTGTAATGCAAGAGTCATATGGAATAATGTACAAGCTGTCCACATTGCATGCGTTTGATCGCGAGACAGACGAACACGTACAATTCGCAGTCATATGCGACGACAACGGGGTTCCGGTACAAAGGTCATCGGTAACGAGCATACTACACATTCATGACATAAACGACAACAGCCCATGGTTCAGCACAACGTCAATACACTTGACATTGTCAGAAGACAGTGATCCGGTGAGGCGAGAGAACAATTACTATGTGATACAGTTAAATGCCACTGACGCAGACATAGGAGAAAATGGGCATGTCTCATATACATTTGTGAGTGAGGACACGAGTGAATTATTCCACGTGGATGCAAATACCGGCATTGTTCACACAACAGGCTTGTTAGACCGTGAGAAGAAATTGGGGTTTAATTTTACAGTAGTCGCGTCGGACAATGGTATTCCTCCAAAATCTGGCACGATAACGATACTGATAGATCTGACAGATTACAATGATAACGCTCCAGAGTTTCAAGAGTCAAAGTACGATTTCTCTATCGCCGAAGATGTACCTATCGGACATTTGGTTGGAACTGTTGTTGCCTGTGATAATGACATTGGACCGAATGCAGCATTGAAGTTCTACTTGATTTATTCGATGGAATCCAATGGGTCCGCTATCTTACACGACCGGTATGAACTCGTGAGCGACACTGCAGAGGAACCTTTTCGTCTGAGATATGAAAAGTCTACGAAGCCGAACTGTTACTCTGTCATGGTGCTAACAAATACCCAGCTCGATCGTGAATCCATGATTGATGAGTATCCCGTCACTCCTGGGAAGCAATTTCTGAAAGAAGGCATCAATCCTCGCCAACCATACGAAACCGAACGAATTGCTATGTATACTATGAAGATGATCGCGGAAGATAATGGATCGCCAAGGCTAGTGGCCTCGATTCCTCTCAGTATAAATATCACAGATGTAAACGATGAGTCGCCAATATTTATCTTCCCAGGGCCAGAACAGCGATACCTGACCTATTCTTGCTACGGAAAACCAGGATCCGAGGTTCTGAGAGTAAGTTAATATTAGCATGAAAAGGGCATTGATACGGATTCATTGTTTGTGATGGGATTATAAAGGACAAACAACTGCTCTGTATCCACAGATTAATAAGTCTATCTAGAGGAGCGCAATGTTAACAAAATGTACCATGAAACCAAGGTGAGCTAAGGACAAGCAATGGTTTCAGCCAAAGTGAAACTAGAAAAGTGCAGCACCATAATAGAGGCAGACTAGATGCATTATACCCGAAACTCCCCTCATGGCTGCACGTTGGTATGAAAACGAAAACTGCCTATGCCACAAGCATTTGGTTAACAGTAGTCCAGTGAAGAAAGAGATGACGTACTGATTAGTGAGATGGACCAGTTAAAGTACGTAAATCAGCATTCCGACAAAATATTCATCTAGAATAAAACGCGATCTCTTATCAGCGTTCAGTCAGCTCTGATCTCCTTGGTAGAAAACGGCACCCATATACATTGATAAACATAAGTGAAGCATCAATACCACGTGACAGACGAGATCCGAGGACAAACCGGGTCGTGCTCGCATTCTCTCATTCACTCGTCGTCTCAACATTAGCTACAGAACCAGCATTAACTTTACGCTGGTTGATGATAAGGAACAATATATGGATGTAGGAAAATGTATGTACAATTTGGTCCGTACTAACTAGTGATCAGTGCCACAAGCAACTCCAAGCAGTACACGTATGATGAGCACTTCATGCATGCCATGCTCGCGTACGATGACATAGACGAGCATGTGAGCCTGACCCCTCCGTGGGTGTATCCAAGTAGCTATAGCACTCGAACCCAGTGCAAACCGGGTGTTCGTGATCAACAGGCCGTGAGTAGCACACAGTGGGACAAGCCGCTCACCGTTCCCACTGGTTAGGCAAATATCATGTGGTCCGTTTATGTCTTCCAGTAGTGGCATCATGTCCAACACGCGCATTGGAACCAACCAGTTGGAATAGCCGACCGTACCAATGCAGAGAGCGTATAATAGAAGACAAAGGGGAGTAAAACGGACCCTCAATGTCATCAGGATAACTAGTGGGACCGTAAGTGCTAATAAACATGGTAAACTTGCCTATTCCAAGCCGAAGACGAACAGTCACCAATCGTGAATTGATGCCAATCGGATCTACTACCGCGTGACCATTTAGCAGAGCGGATAATGCAAATCTGCCCCATGTTCCCGTGGTCCTGTGGTGGCGTTTCCAACCCAGGAAAACGAGTAACCAGCACTGGCCTCATGCAGCTTCCGTTGCTCAGCTAGCTGAGTCTCACTGAGTGCATTAATGTCAATGCTGCAGCGCACAAGTCCCATCACGACCACTGCACTGTGTCGCTCAGGCCACACATTCGTGTTTAGATCCAGGAGTGTGCGCACTTTTCTACATCTGATATTAAGACCTTTGCGCGGAGGCATTTGAATACCCCTGGGAATTGCTGGAATTGTGGTTGGAGCAGGTGCACCGGGGGTTGAAGCGAGAACGCATTATGCAGCAGACAAAAAGACGCTTTCATATCCTACTGTTAGACTGAATGTGGTAGACATTCAGGGACCCATTTGTTTGCGAGAGCATCGGTCAGTGCAACTTCGCCCACTAGCACCGCTAGGAAGGCCAACCCGAATATGTCTGTCGAAATTCCGCATCCAATGATGGACATGCCAATTTACCTCGCGTGCTAACTGAATTTGTCTTGACAACGAAATACGAACGAAATGCCCTGAGTAGTAGTCGTTATTCACGAAATGGAGTTATGCTTTGTGATGTCAGTTGACGGAAAATGGCGTGTGACAGTCCCAAGGTTAGAGGAAACACCTGTGAAAAAGTTTCGCGATGTCCGCTTTGTATTTGGTATGATGAATTAATACAGAAAGATCCAGGTGAATGAGGGCATGTTCATCTCCTATCACCCACAGCAACCGTGGCGACGAGTCGCCATAAAAAGTGCGACATTGTACACCCTTATGTGTAGCGTGAGTGAAACATCTGGGTCAAAGAATGGGTGGACATAGCGACAGCAGAATAGGTGTTGGTAATGTTCGATACCAGATTTTTGTGATAAACGGCGGGACTTTGAGGCGTTGCTATGCCGCACATCGGGCCATGTAAACACAGGGGTATTCGACCAAACATTAGAAAGGTACATTTTATTAAGCCAAAAACGACAAACATTTGATTAGCAGCTAAGTTGGTCATATAATTTATCATTTCCAAAATGGTAGTAAGCGGAGTCTAATAAACATCGTGCTTCCCCGAAGAGCACGGATGATGTCGATAGCCAAACGATGAATTTGAATGAGGGCGAGGCAATCCATTTTGAAACCCCATTGCTTGGTGGTTGATGGGGGAATTCCGAAAAAAGCAAGGATACAAGGGTAGAAAGGGAAAATCAGGGATACCATGACTTATAAAAGCCAGTGAAGAAATCTGCAAAAGATGGCTGCGTTGCTAAAGTCCAAGACAAGGAGATTTAACGTCTTAATGCCTCCATTATAAGCAAAATTATTCAGCTGACATTTGTACAATATTCTTAACACGAAAGGAGGTCCACATGAAAACCGTATTATTTAAGCGTAAAATGTGTCACAACAATATGTTAGATAGTCAGTGAGACAGATCACAAGATTTGACAGAACGTACAGGATCTGCACAACTTTGCTATTTCCATAGCAGAACCTTTCCTGATACCGGAGTCTGGTTTTTCCGAATTGGATGATCTTTTAGGGATACACTGTTGCCTGTAGAGCCCAATCTCCACAAGTGATACAAAGGAATTAAATATCGTGAAATGTTTCAAATATGACATCGCTACATCTACCATGTGATGACGTGGGGAAGAGACAAATAGTTACCTAGTAGGGAAACAGTCACGATATCCGGCAAAATTTTTCGTGTTGTGGTGGTGTATTGGTAGGGAAATAAAAATGAAGACCGTTAGCTCTTTGTTAATGTCTATCTTTACGCGATGGCGAGTGAATGGAGATATGCTCCACCATCTCCCATGAGAAGGAAGGTACAACATTAGGCGTAATTGAGTCAAACCAATAGCCAGACCTTGATTAATAACAGTGATAACGACCATAATGTGTGTGTGCTATAAGCTATGCATCGCCAAAAATTAAGGATCGGAAAGAAAGGAACACATATGGGGGTATCAGTTCCGCATTCTTATGCGTTTCAAATTTGAATACTTCGATAGGATGCAAGAAATTTGAACGAAATAGAAGGAGTCTAATGATCAGCCCGATCAGTTCGTCCCCCCACACCACACATTTTTAAAGGGCTATAATTCCTCCTGGTTTACATGTTGCGACTGGGACTGAGGGCCCAATTGTGAAAGTACCGCACAGTTGTCGCAAAATAGGGCTCCTACAACCCGAGTGATCTCTCGGGAAAAAGGAAAACAGAATGAAATATGAGAGAACATAGCACAATTCCGGTTCCAAAACAAAAGTGTTCGCGGTGCCGTTTTAGACCGCATAACATTTCCGATTCAATAAAGCACTCGGGAATAACATTCTACATGTTAGATGTAAGAGAGAAATGCCGCAAATGAGAAAACAGCCACAGCTGGGCCACTGTAAAGTTTCGATGAGAAACACTATGACGACAACTCTGCATGTGGCTGAGTGTTTCAGGTGCTTGGCCTGCAGTCCACACGGTGCCAGTTCGATTCAGCGTGGGGGTACGTGCGACCTACTAGGTGGTCACGTGAGAGTGTGAAGCGTCGGTACGATGTGGAGGCAAGCCGCACTAACTTATATTTAGTGCGTATTGTCAATGGCTAGTCAACAAGTGCCAATTTGCTGTCAGTTTAGAATGAACAATGAGCACATTCATCCACCTGTTACAACAACTCCAGGGGTCCTTGTATGAGAGTAGCTCATCGAATGGAAACGTAGCGTATGAAACCCAAACTACCATAAACCACTACACTCTAGTAACCCGTCTAAACTCCGGTACGGTTAAAAATCTCTAAAACAGCCGCAATTGAAAGGTGAAATAGAATGCAGGCACACGCACACAGGACCAGGCAGTTCATGGTAAATCAACACACGGAACAGCAGGACCGGTTCATTAGAACAGAGTCGCCTGCGGTGAATGTCCACAGGGGTGGGAAAAAGAACTAAGAATGACGTTAGCGGAAATAAGAGGGTTTTAGCAATCCCACCGAGCTGGCGTGGTGCCCAAAGGATGAGCATGAAGTATACTAGTTCCGTTGTTATTAACCAACTATGATCCAAACACCCAGGTGCGGTGGATCCGGTTACAACGAGTCACATCGCCAGAACAACAATGAATAACACCTGCAAGAAAAGGAAGTTGAGCGCAAACAGAATACATAGATAAAGAAGCTAATGTAGTTTGTACCCCTAATCGGAATGGAATGAACATTAATAGCTGTGTGAAAGAAACCGAATGTAGGAACGCCACTGACTTCGCGACTGCACCATATCCTGCAGAGTTTCTAATCACTGATGCGGACCAACACGATGACCTCACTCATGAACAAGGAACGCAATAGCATGATCACGTCTTCTGGTCAATTTCTTAACATCTTTATGCCATAACATCGACTGACCAACTCGCGGCTTCTTCCAACTTGATGTAGCGATGGCGTATAGTGCACGCAGAGGAGGCCGGTCAACTGGCTTAGGGAGGACATAGCCTAGCCAACGATAGTGGTTGAGCTTAAGCAAACGTTCGACTAAAGCACTAGAGGGTTTCTTACCAAAAACCAACTGGTGAACATCAGCACTGCTCACCCGGTATTCGCACTAGCCGTAAGCAATACTCTGTGAGCACCGGTGTTCAAAGAGGATGTCTTCAGTGCGAACTAGCCAATTCGCTAGTCAATCCGGTAACACTAGCCACGGAGTCGCTTATGATCATTACAGACACAAAGCTAAGAAAAAGACAAGACAAACCTGGTGAAGCCCAGTTGTCGTGGGGAGCTCAGGAGATCTCTTCCATTGGACCCTTATCGGGCTCCGGGAGTCACGATAAGCCGTGCTACAAGCTTGCCGAATCAACAGAATAGAAGGCAGCTTTGGGGCCAAAAAGGCCACCATAGTCCGTCGTCTGTAAGTGCGTCTCTACTTTAAGACTGGACAAAGAGTAAACATGTTATCGATGAGCATGAAGTGGGTCACCAGAAAAGATAATTGGTGACAAAAACCAAGGAACCAAATGTCAATCCCGAAGAGGTGGAAGCCATGATGTCAATACGATGTAGTTCTAGACAACAACCAATTGCATATTAGTTTGGTTAAACGTAGAAGAGAACTGTATGCAATAAATGATTTTTGTCCTTGCCATCAAAACAAAACAAAGTGAAAGCACCCGCGGTACCTGCCGTTTTCTCGCACTTGGCTAAATCAATCCTGGAAAAAGTATGACGCTCGGCAAACGAAGTAAATATAGCAGAAAAGGGTTAAATGATTAAACGCGGCGAGTAGCAGTGGATTGTCTCACCAAATAATCGTGTAAAGAAGCACATGGTACAAAACGCATACCGCAAATCATGGGAAACTTTGGGAGTATTTTAGCAATCCGGTATTAAATTAAGATAGTTGCACTGGTCTGGACCAGTGTGTATTAAGTTGGGAGCAATACAATGTGTAACTGCATAGCACTGTGAGCGGCCTCAAGTTACAGTCACCCAAATGCCATATGGAGATTCAAAGCATCACCTTTTAACTTCTGGTGGAAACAAAAGACGCCCTTCGACGGAATGATAAATGCTTGGTTTATCATTTACAGGTCTTAGCAACTGACATGGACGAAGGACCGAATGGAACAGTGGAATATTCACTAGAACAACTGGAGCTGTATGATGTGAAAAGGGCGGACGCCTCAATTAAAACCTGTCAGAAGAGATGGACATGGCGTACAATCTCAACGGAGAATCTACGGGTAAACCTGCACGAATATTTCAAGGTGGACGATAATACGGGGGACGTTGTCCTAGACAAAGAGCTGCCAGATGCACTAATCGGACTCACGGTTAAGCTAACCGTGATAGCGAGTGATATGGGTCCGGTGGAAAGGAGGAGGACACCAATAGATGTATGCGTGAAAATCACAGATGCACCGGTCATACAAGATAATTTTTCAATTGCTGGTTACCTTCGCTGGTCCGGAAGACAAGGGAAGGCTGTGTTCTACGGATATGTCATCGTCGGTGTCCTCATATCGAGCCTCATCGCTTCCATCGCTTTTGTCGCACTGTTTTACTTTGCTTGGCATCGGTCTAGATCCCAGAAGAAAGGACGAGGAATCAGTGTGGTCAAGTCAGGGGATGTCGAGCACAGATCGCTAACGCCCAATGAAGTGGATCTGGGTCACGCAATCGAAAATGGTTAGTTTCATAACAAAGATACACAGGGTATAAAAAGTTTGTTTAGCAACATTAAAACAACTACCTGCAGGACGTAAAATGAGATTGAGCTGGCAAACGCTGTGGCAGCTTCACAAAAAGGTGGCAACACAATGGTACGATATTAAGACAAAGTAATACATATCGAGCGAAGCAACTAATCTGATCACCTGAGCAAACATGGGAGAATTGGCCAAAAAATAATGCCGGTCAAGGCATGCACCCGACGGGGTCATAAATAAAATACATGAGGAATAAATGTGGGCCAAAGGAACACATAGATAGGCCTTTGATGTTCTGGTGGAGTCTGGCTCAAAAAGCTACAAACAGCAAAATATGTTCAAATATAAAGGTTAAAAAAATTGCACTTAGCCGATAGCCGCATTTGTAGTCGGTACATGTCCTAACTGAAAGTGGCATAGTAAAAGTGACCGGAAAAGTGGTCTTATCCCAGGATACTAACCAGGATTCCGCGAGTTTTATTACACGAATTATTCGCTAGACTGTTCCGTAGAACACTTGATGGTATAATTCTGGGACAGTGAATGCAGTGGTGCGTCTGCCTTATGCAAATGCACAACACGGACAGCTTGTAAGTTCGCCCAGGACTGCGGAAGATGACGGTCCGATGTGCGGAACACTGAGTTGGTTTCCCAACAATGTGATACGGCCTCAGTCACAATTGCTCTCTAGTTGACAACCGTAGATGCCACATTAAGAGCCATGTGGTAGCTAGTCAATGTATTCCAAAGACCCCATCACCTAGCTACCGGTGCAGCTAGGATCACAGACAACTGGTTGCATGTCATCTGTTCGCATCAACAGCAGAACACGAAGTGGACATCTGAAGATATAGAACATGAATAAATTTTTTTTAAACGCGCACAAAAATCCACTGAGGGTAAGAAGAGGAACTCGGCACATGAAGAAATTCCCATAACGAAGGTAGTTTGCCCGCCTGAAGTGAGCTACCTTCAGAAGTTGAGATAAGATTAGGTGTAGTGACTAATGCACAGATTGTCTTACACACTGATAATGTCATGCTTCTGATTAAAAGAAGTCCCATACGCAGTCAGCACGAGCGAATAATGGTTATGTACGCTTGAATGCACATTTCCCCGACGGGATATTAACGTTAGCAAGTAGGGGGCGGTAGCGCACTCACGTAAAAGTAATTAGCGTGATTAGCTTCAGGCATATTTGATGGCAGTCAGTCCGTGAATGATGTCCACCGCAATTACAGTGGCCTCTTAGGCGTTCCGTGGCTGGTGTTAGAAGGTGTTCATCGGACGCGCATGCGCAGCCGCACTCCAATAGAGTGAAACACTCTATCTCATGATGCAATGAACCAGCTGTATTGTACGGTGGATGGGATGACGAAAGAGAGAAGCAACCGATGAACTCAAATCAGCCCTAACCTGTACTACTCTGCATATGACAATAAGGCAAACCGGATATAACTATCGTGTAACCGCCGCAAACGCAAGGCATATCACGTGTCCGACGATTGGAGAGGGCACTGGAATAGTTCCCTTTGATAATGGTCACCAGTCGCAGATGGGCGGTATAAAGAAAAAAGTGAAGGAGTGTAGGAATGCTTAACTTAAAAGAATATTTCCAGATTTCAAAAAGGCTTAAAAAACAACCTGTTGGTATAGTTTGTGGACAAGGTTTCTCTTTTGACACAAAAGCCTCGTCAGGCCGTGTGAACCAGTCGAGAATCGGTGTAGCACTTATAACGAACTGGAAAGATAATCGCGACGAATGGGATGTAGGTAGAAGGTCAATCGTACTACAGGTGAAAGCGTCACTCCAAGAGTGGATGGAACGGTCACAAGTGATCCGCGTTACAGGGCCAAACATCCATTCTCTGCTTTCAACGCAAGTAAAGCATTCTTGAAACAACGTGTTTATCTGACTACTCGACGCTTGGGTGAAGTCCGCCTTCACGCAAGTCGACCGAGCTTGGAGATGCAGACTATCGTAACGCAGGCAGACTATGACAGGCTTTACAACAAAGCCTCGGATATTAAATCAACACAAGGAAGGACCTCAGAAGAAAGACAAGTCCGTACGTTCGATAATTTGATGTACATACGTAGCAACGCGAACGGTCCAACTAGCAGCAGATGTTGTAACGTAGTTAATACTTCAGATGGAATGTTGAGACAGAGCGTAGACTACTGGAAGTTTTTGACATTTGCCATCAATGAATCCAACATAAGAACTGAAGAAGTCATTCCTAGTGTTGAGTCCGCTTTGACGAAGTTATCCGCTTCAATAGCTGAGGGTGTTTATACAGAGCTTGTAAACATTATAAACTTTCACCAGCCGAGGGAGCCGAATCTTGCGCCAGAGGAACGTGTCACATTAACTGCCCTAAAAGAAGATCCGAACATTGTTATCAAAAAAGCGTATAAAAGCAAAAACACCGTGACAATGAACAAATCAGATTATTTGGAAAAAATGAAGACGCACCTAGTGACGGGACCATATAAGGTTATCGACAATAAGTCCATCACGTCAGTGATGAATAAGACAGAGTTTGATACTTAATTAAGGAACTTGAAGGAGCATCAGGGAGCATCAGGGAAAACGGTATAACGTATACCCGAAATTAACCCTTCCACCAAGAGTGCATGGCTTACCGAATATACATAAGCCCGATGTACCCATTCGACCTATTGTAAATAGCATAGGTTCTCCGACGCATGAACTAGATAGATATTTGGCTTGCGTATTGCAACCGTTGACAGGGCGAACGAATGCATTCGTAAAGAACTCATGATTTTGCGCGAAAGATGTCGGGTATTCAGCTTGAGTCGGATAAAGTGACGATCAGTTTTGACGTTAGTTCGCTTTTTACTAGCGTGCCAATATGCGACGTTCTGGAAATAGTGAACCATAGTCCAACTGGGAACAGTAACCTAGGAGAGAGGACAAAGCTTACGGTAGATCAAATAACAGAAGGAATGACATCATACCTAACATGACTTAATTCACGTTCCAATCTAGATTGTACACTCAAGAACAGAGGCTTGCCATACGATCGCCAACATCCCCTGTGTTGGCAAATTTGCACATGGAAGTCTTTGAAAGGGGGACGCTGACTGACCCTTGTAGCCCACCAAAAATTTGGTGGCGCTACGTGGTTGTCACCATCGTTATAATAAAACGGGATAAGAAGGACGAGTTCCTACACCGTTTTAACACTATTACAGAGACTACAAAGTTCACTATGGAATTGGAAGGTTGCAGTGGAACATTGCCATTCTTTGACTGCTTAGTTCACAAGAATGGGGGTAGTCTTAAAACAACAATATATCGTAAGACGATGAAGACAGATAATGTAGTACACTATGGTTCACGTCACCCAAAGCATGTGTATGATGCAATCGCCTCATCTCTGTTTGAACAAGGAAATGAGAAGACGAATATTGACAGATGCTAGCATTTCGTATTATCTCGTCAGTTCCAATACAATAACAGGAAAATCCTTTTATATGTCTTATAGGGCACAGTCAAGCCAATCAAGTTTACGGTTGTGGTCATGGTTGTTGAGATTAAGACCACGGCAACCGCACGTTGACAACTAATGGCTTTCGAACACACAAGGCTGGTCTAACTCCGCTTATCGCGACGGCCTCGGCAAATCGCAAAAGGTGTGAATTAGGGTGACGCAACAAGATCCGGAACGCCGATAAGGGAGTAATCCGGTGACGATTCGGCAAGATGTGCCTGCCTAGGGAAGACGCTGGCGGCTTACGCGTGCACATATCGTCGGAGGTGTATTGAGTAGGTTCGCGCTGAACCCAGTTTGGTAAGTGCTCCTTCACTCTGGAATCTAAAGCCCGTTCGGTTCTGCCGATGTAACTGAAGGCGCAGTCACACACGAATTGGTAAACACAATGTGAGTTGGTGCCGACTGGTTCCTCTTCCTTTACTGAAGGTAACGAAAACTTTCAGGTTCTGTTGTTAAATACCGCCTCCGCAGCACAGTACGTATGCTGATTGGCCGAGACAATGCGTTTAGTTGTTCTTCTTGCCGCGGTGTCACCCTTGAATGGTAGCTCAATGTACACCTTTTTCTCTGGAGCTGTCAACACCATTTCTTTGGGCGGTCTAACCTGGCTATGTTTGTCTATGATTCGCTTTGGGTAGTCATTCTCCATAAGCGTTTTAGTGATCAGCTTAAACTCCTCAGGCAGACAGCTGTTGAAGCAGATACGTCTGGCCCGAGTGAATAATGTTTTTGCCAGCGCGCGCTTGTGTGCCATCGGTGAGAAGCTAGTGAAGTGTAGGTATTGGCCGGACCACGTTGGCTTCCAGTATACAGATCGCTTAATCAGCCCATTATCCCTGCGACTCATGAGAACGTCGAGATACGGAAGACGCCCATTCGATTAGAATTCAAAATTCACCTTCAGGTTGGCGTGAACATTATTAATTTGGTCTACTAATTGTTTGATTTGCATCTTCGTGGAACCGAAAACAAGGGTATCATCTATATATATATATATATATATATATATATATATATATATATATATATATCGTTTGTAATACGGAAGCTGAGATATCTCTCCATAGTTTCCTCGCAAGCATCAGCATTAAAAAATCAGCCAGTACCGGGACCAAGGGACTACCCATAGCCACTCCATCAATTTCGCGATATGAGGTATGCTGGAATCGAAAAGCGACATTTTCAGTGCAAAGCAACAGGGACTGTCTCAGGATGTCAGCCGGTATTGGTAGACGGAAATTTGCCTCTTCTATCAGGTGGCAAAGGTAATCAACTCTCTCTAGCAAAGGGACATTAGTAAATAACGACTAGACGTCCACTGAGCACATAACCTTGTCATCGCTGTTTCACAGAGCCCAGACCCTGTGGACAGAGGAAGAATATAGGAAGGCTGCCCGGATAGAAGCAATGAACCAATTGCATGGTAGTGGATACCCGAGGCGATTCGTGAAATGACAGTTGCGGCGAATTTTAAATTCACACCCACAGCGTACTACGGATTGGATTGGGGCGGTAGATATACCTTATAAAGATGGAACTTCGAGGTTATCCGGAGGGTCCTAAACAGAAAGCATGAGAGTAATTGTTCAAAAAGGCTAGACGCTCCATTCGACACTGGTGCACCTGGAGGACCCACTTTCCGCAGATAGGACAGTTAATTTAGTCTACGAAATTAGTTGCAAAGACTGCGCACGCGTGTACATCGGCCAAACCGCGAGAGAGCTACGCACAAGAATATCAGAACACAAGAGGCGCATAATACGGCCACCGAGGAACGAGGTTGAATATAGGGCTGTACTGAGGAATTCGGCAGTATTATAATACGTATATTTTCCGATTCTGCGAGCTGTCCCTGGACTGTGGACAGATTATCAGTACGATAATAATCATGCTCATGCATAAAAGAAATATGTATTCTGGGGTGTGATATCAAAATAATTTGGAATCACATAGCTTTTGTTGTTGCTGAGTTTTGTGTACCAGCTTTTCTCATTGGTTATATATTCCTTGGTCCAACCTGAAAGAACTCGTGCGGTGATTTACCCGATGGAAACATGGTCATTATTGAGTTCTGGTAAGGGATTTATTAAGCTGGGTGCGGAATGTTCTTGCATTTGTGCAAGACCTGATTGTGACTGGTAGGCTATTCCACACGACAACACGCGATAGATACAGGTCATGAGATCGACTTAGATAACGTTAGGAGAGGGTTACGATCAACATCCCAAAGATTGACTGCTAAGGCGGTTGAGATAAATAAGATGAACGGAATGGACGGGGCAGAGTTTTCGAGCGTGTAGCCAACTGTCTTAACAACACCAGTCTGAGGAGCGCCGGCGGACGGAACCAAGGCAGAGAATGAACATCACATCATCCCCGTGAGTGACCCTGTAACACGGATCACTTGTCACCGTTCCATCCACTCTTGGAGTGACACTTTGATCTGTAACGCGATTGACCTACTGCCCCCATTCCATTCGTCGCGTTTACCTTCCCAGTTCGCTGTAAGTGTTATACCAATCCTTAAATGGAAATATTTAGGATCCGGTTCTCGCGATCAGAATGACCAAGGTTTACCTTAAAGTGAACCGAGGTCTTAATAGAGGTTGCGTGTCGCAACCCAACGACGGAGCGGTTTCCCCAAATTCAAGTTTCAATCCTCAACTGGTTCACTCGGCCTGACGAGGCTTTTGTGTCAAAAACGAAACGTCTACAAACTATACCAACTGGTTATTTTCAAACTTTCTAAAATCATGAGTACGCGATCGATTCCAAGTGTTTATCAAGATGTCGAATATTTCCAGTTCTTCCCAATTAAGTGAAATGGTACAGCCGGTCCGAGTGAATAAAACAATCCAAAAAGTTAAGACAAAGAGGACCAGGTTACGTTGACTCGAAAGTGGGATGCGATAGTAATCAGTAAAGCTAGGAAAATTGGAGAAGTAAAACAGCAGTGTAGACGGAAAAAGAGTCGAACACGCGAGAATTATCTGCTAAAGTAAGAAACAAGAGGCCAGATGCAATAACGCCGTATCCAATAATCTCTAAAGCGATTGAGGCGGCGAACTAACACATTCTGATCCGAGAAAAGAAAGTGAACAAACGCGACCTGGTCCATCTATCAAATTTCGTTTCCTTGTACGCCATAGAGTTAGTTACAGCTCACTATAAGGTTTCGCCAACAAGGTACGACAACGGCACACAACGACTGCCGAGGTAAGTGACGGGCAGACAGATGAAGAATGTGACCATATAAATGTAGATGAATTCCATTTAACAGGCGATCAAGTATAGAGAAAACAATCGTCGGATGGCAGTAACGATGTTGTCCAACTGCATACGAGTCATATATCGGAAAACAGTTATACACTTAGAATTCGGAGATTACCATACATTGCTTAAGTTTCGAAGACAAATCACAAGAAACTTGGCTCGGCGTTGAGACTTAATTGGTCGGAGCAATATCGGTATGTAAAGTTAGAAGTATCGAGTTCAATAATATCACAATTCTCGTCGGGGGCCGGTTACAATGCTATTGCTGTGTGCGCGTGCTTCAGCTACGGATTGTAATGGATCCACAGGATCGGAACACGACCTGGGCTGCTTATCACTGGTAAGAAGCTGAGGTTTATAGGTTCGCCTGCGAGAAGATAAAAGGAACGCTGATGACAGTGTCGTGAAGATAAGTGGCACTGGACGGCTGCCCGTTCCGACAGAAATGTTTTCTGATTCCAAATTTTGTCAAACTCCACAATGTGATGATTAACGTTGCAACCTAAATGGCTACTAGGTTGAGGAGTTCCACTTGGAACCTACGACTGCACTGTTCGGCGGACAGGGGAGTAAGAGATCTGGTAATAGAGTGTGACTGCTCAGATCTGTCTAGGGCGGATCACGCGTAATTGGATTGGTCATGAGCTGCTCGGACCGAAACCAGGGAGAAGGAAGCAGCTAACAAGTTGTGCTTTCTCATCGTCTTGAGTAACCTAAGTTGCGCGTGCACCCCGAAAACGTGGTGGTGGTTCAGATGCGGAATTTGCAAGCGCTGCACCCGGGGTTCAAACCCGAGTTCCTGTCTGCGTACAGTCTTTCTTGCGGTACCCCATACTGAGTACAACCGCTCTGCGACTATTTGACACCTAAAGATCAGCGAAAAGCACCGATATGCCGCCGAGTAGGCAACACGTGAAGAGTTTTATGGGAGAAAAGATGGTCATTACCACTGGATTTAGAAACGGACTCTAAGGGCACTCAAAGAGTGACACCCGGAGTGTTACGGTGAAGTACAAATGCCTTGGGGAGCGGTTCAGTAGCACGTTAGTTATTGCTAATGATGACCGAACGAGCCATGTTGATAAAGTCAAAAGATGGGCCCGAAACCTCTGCAGACCTTTAGAGCAAAGGAGATGCTGGGCCGATGAACTTTTACTGAAAAACCATTCAGACAAGTCCTATATCGTGGCACTTCTAGCTTGATTTCACGAAACATGATGGTGTACACAAAGTCTTGAGTCCAGCAACGGGAACTCAGTCGAAATACTGGGCAGCAACAGGTCCCCTCAATTTCGGGATACTTGACTTCAATGATCCATCTCCATAGTCGGTGGAGTGAATAAGGGAGATGACTCATTGTCCGCTTCCAAAGAATTGCAAATGACAAGTGAGGATTTTGAATCAAATAAGAGTTCGGAGGCTGGAGGACGTATCACACATGTATAGCAAAAAAGCATACAAACTTAAGTGATGATGGTTCAGCCACTTGTCTATCCTATGTTTAAACAAAGACAATAGATCTCAAATGATAAACAACTGCAGTGTGGGATTGATCACCATTGAATTTCGTTGAGGTAATCCAACTTTTAGTCAGTTATAAATAACATTGGCAGTAGCTCAAGACTGAACGAAAGTAACCACCGGAGAAATGCGGAACGCTAACGTTCAAAAGTTGCAACAACCCTTAACTTGTTAGCAGGTGTTCGGAAGCCACCAGTTCGAATCCGCGTAAGTGCAGGGGTGACCGCGCGACATGCCCATCCCATGCACAACTGTGGGTGGTCGCGTGGTGGCAAAGCTTCCGTGAGGTGCACCGGTGTAATGCAGATAACTTCTTTTTCAGTGATGCATTTTGGGAACAAAATAAAAGTCGGTTGAAGTGAGTAGATAATAGACTGCGCAACCGATAAGGCAAAGTGAATCTGGGAGTCTTAAAGCGAAAATTGAACTAACAAGGCAATTGCATGGACTTTAGTCAGGGAATCGGTGCCGTTATGTCACTGAACCAAATTTTATACCAAAGAATCTTTTAATCATTTGGATCATTCGGGTGAAGGCATTCGAAATGGAAGTGGGATTCCACTGAACCCACTGAGTTAGTTGACGACAGAAAGCCGATGCTATCAGAAAAATAGCAAAATAAATGAGGCACACCGGTGTTGAACAGCAAACGGCTGCGTGCTGGGATAATACCACAGCGCAGAAAACGGTGGGAATGCGGAGTCGAGTTTGAAGCAGAGATTTCGCAGGTCACACGCTCAAACAAGTATACCAACCGTCAGGAGCGAAGTGCTCGAAATAGGATAGAATGTGGTTCGAATGGAATCTTGAGAACTGGCCAGCAGCGTCCGTGCACACAAATAACCTACGAAATGGATGGGATGCAGATATGTTGGATACACAAAGATAAAAACATCCCACCACAAGAATAAGACGAAATTCTTGACGGGCTTTACAGTGGCCGATAACACCTACCGAGCTGAAGGCCAGAATGATAGTTCCAGATAACAATTCAGCTAAAAAGATAAAATGAACCTCGCAAAGTAGTCTGCGAATAAACTCAGCGCTTGAGGCGAGTACCAAGGCAAGGACCGAACTGATAATGACTTCTATGTAGGTACCTTCGGCGCCGCTAGAAAGGGTTCCATTTCCGGATTGGCTCGTAACTATTTGCTTACCAGAAAACCCACTGCTACGCACTGAAAATGTCATCTCGACTGGTGACGAAACGTCTGTAAGAAAAATGCCAAGCCCGGCAACCTAGACAATGTCTCAATAAAAAAAACACGAGCTACCAGTAGTTCGAAATGTTGCAAATTGCCTCCCAGAGCAGTGGTTGATTGACATCAGAGAATCGATAGCTTCAAAGGAAAAGCCACCAACGGTGGGTGCAACGAAAAAGAGTGTACGAATGCTGTCAGCATATTTCGGCTGCGTTGTCGAGTAGCTCGATCGTTGCTCATGCGTCGGTATCCCTCACCAACCATCACAAGCTCCCGGATCACTTATGCACAACGCACAAACAGCGACCATACTAAACAGTGTCGAACAGATTTAAAATTGCATGCAGAATTTTTCCTTGACAAATTGCAAAATAGCAAGAAGGCATAACATTTCAACAGGATATTCTGAATTCAGATATTTCCGGTATTCTCATTAGTTATTAACATACAATCTGTGGAATAATGGTGATATGTTTATAAGGAAACAAGGTTGAAGGCCATTCAGTTTAAACGTGAAACAACCAAAGTACCCTACCAGGGCAATGAGAAGCTGGTCATTAACTCAGTCTGTTTGCACAAATTAGGTTACAGCCTTCGAATTGCCGAAGCTTCAGCAAACGGAAGCAAGCGAGCATCGTTTCGTCGCTTAAGTATCCTAAACAATTCACGGGGATTTTGACATATGGAGCAGTCTAGGATGTGCTGAGCAATTAACCTAGTCGGCAGCCTGGGACCATTCGCGACCATATCGCGCGGTCGACAGCCTTCTCTCAGTTCTTCCCACGTACTTGCTACCGAAAGTTCAATAAGAGGCAAACACATGAGGTGGTAACTAGAGGGTCTGGCTTGTCCAAGGTGGATGTACATAGCAGCTTTCTTACTTGGTACAGTTACACAACATCAAGCAAAGCTAAAGACACATAGAAAGGCTCATGAACTTGACGTTGCACTTCCCTGTTAAGAAGATAATTTGTGTTTGGTGTAACCACGTGCTTCACTCAACAAGAACCAAAGAGTAAATCCGCAGGGGAAATAATCTCAATTTCAGAGTCTCCGGCGGGCTTAAAGTAGATGCACAAGGGAACAATGAAGCTATGGTTTAGTACAGGTAAAAAGCTACAGATTAACAGGTCCAGTAGGATGGTCATGGTGAATTTTTGAAATTTTGTCAGAAAAAGCACGTTTACACCGGTGTAAGCACCGCAGTAGACGTACTATAAACTATAAATCCACTGCAAGTCCATAAAAAATGACGATAAATGAGACTGCGTCGCCTAGTAAACGCATACAGAAAGTGGAAAAGGTGAAACATATTCTGGGAGCTGATCGTCAGCGAAATCTCTAACAGACACTCTCGTGTTTGGTCATGGGGAATGAGTCATGTAAGATAGTGCAGCAAAACGAGTGCATGGTCAACACGGGCTCTGAACCCTACTACCAGCGCAGAAGCACATGTGGCCGATTCCTGCAGATCATTCCACGAATGGCAAATGCATACGGAAAAGAAATTCCGAAGGTATTCCAAACGACCGTACTGGCCTGCCAGTTTGAGATGGTGGCCTCTCAGATTAATGGTGTAACTAAGCTCTAGCAGATGGCGGCCCGTGTGTTTGGGATGCCACAAGATGTGGTAACTTAAAATAAGGCCGCCATGCGATCGGCTGTACTGAACACTGAAGACCCGTAGCACTGGTAGCTTATGTTCATAAGGCGAGGTGTACAAGTCTTGGTTGCCCGGTGTTGGGGTGTCTCCAAGGTTGAGATCGTTCATCAGTCTTAACTGCCAGACGAGTATTGCGTATTCCCCTTGTGTATGAGCCGAAAAGCTGTGGAAAAATCGAAGGATCGAAGAGTCTGAATGAGCACCCCGGAAGGCCCAGGTTTTGAATGCGCCTCTCTGACGCCTGTTCAGTTTGACTCGAACAACCAAGTTCGGTCTGGACTATAACGCCCAGATGCTTTTCACTAGAAGACGCTTGAAGCTCATGGTTGTCAAGTTTGCAGGAGTAAACTAAGTTGTGCCGTAAGTGCAGCACTCTACATGTGTCCACATTGAAAGGAAGCATATTCTGGATTGACCACGCGCATAGCCTATCCAGATCGGCTTGAAGTAGTATATTATCTAATGTATTTATCGCCTACCACAGCTTCATGTCTTCGGTATACAATGGGCAGTACGAGCTTATAAGTTGCGGTATATTGTTGATATACGTCAAAACTAACCGTAGCCCCTGTACTAATCTTCTTGGTACTCTGCATTCAGCGGATAGGATCTGATAGGGATTTACTTACTCCTATCTCCAAGCGCCGGTGTAGAAGTAGGCTTCAGAAGCACCCTAGGAGAAGACCAACAATACCAAAGGCTTCGGTCTAGCTTCATGGTGCTAGCAATAGACATGTAGCGCAAGATCGACTTCGTCGGAAGCCATGCCGTGCTGGTGCGAGGTAGGCCGCTAGGGCATCGGCAATATGGCTTCCATGACATTTGAAAGTGCCGGTTGTAGGATTACGAGACGGTAGTTGGCTGGATCGGAACGACTATTACCCTTGTGAATCAAAGTAATCATCCGGTGTTCCCACATGTTGAGCAGATAAGTTTCATAAAAACAGTGTTGGAAGAAGAGAGCCAAAGGCTCAACTAACCTCTCTCTTACCGCCGCAACTGACTTCACGTGAATGTTATCAAATGGGCTGTGCTTACGAATACTCAGCAGCTTTTTCATTACAGTTCCTGCTGTGAACGATATATGAGTGAGCTTTTGGGGTGACACAACACTTGACATAGGGCTAGGTGGCCCCTGAACGCACCGAAATATTAGAGCATTTGGCGGGCGCAGGGTATTCGCTGCAACCTTCGGAATCCTTGTCAGTCCCTCCGCGGTTTGAAGAGGAATTCCCCGTTTCACCTTGCGTACACTGGCAGCGCAATCTCGATGTTACTTATGTTGGGGCGTAACCATGCCTAGGTTATGGCGATGAGGTCACAAGCCTTATATACTTAAGAGTCGCAATTCGAAAAGTTTACCAAGTAGATTTCGAGTATTAGTGTACATACAAGAAAGATTGTAAGATGGCAGAACCTCTCGACAAGGGGCATATAAAGGAGATGAATTCGTACCAAACGATGAGTAATTTGCTAAATCTCGATATGAAAGCAATTTGTTTCCGGTCTCGCCTGCACATGCAGTGCATTTTTAGCTTTCTCGACAGTTACTAGTCAAAGAACACAGCTTACTGAAACGCTGTTTTGGTTACATTGAGTCGTGCGTGGCGATGTTTACGGGATGAGATCGGGTGGCTGTGGTTTTTTAATTGTTGCCTTTAATCGTAGTTCCGAAGGGTGTTGCGCAGTCTATGCCAGGTACGTATTAAATTCCTCGCCAGATGTTAAGACAGAACATTAAGTTTCGGTACCTTCGGGCAAATCCCTTTGTACTAAGGCGACACGGGTAACCACGTAAGCGACTGTTGACGTCACCAGCTTCACTGATGTACCGTCTTAGAAGTCATCAGCACAGGCTTCCCCGTCACTAGCTGCCGGTAACTCGGGCACGCTATGAAAATGGTTTTTTCGCTACTCTCCGTGTGACAGTAGTTTGAATTATTTTTGTTCCGCTAGCATTTGCTCCAAGGAACATCTGGAAAAATGCCTACCTAACCGCAGGCGGTATGTCGACAAAAGCGCTGTCTTGGCATCATCTGTGTTTACCAAAGTTACTCTTGTTGTCGTATATTACCGACAGCTAACTTTGCAACATCAAATTTGTCCAAGATCGTAAGTCCCTGCATTAGCCGAGCTCTAAAAAAGCAGCGAAAGAGAAACGAAATAGTTTCGCCAGGATTTTGACATCATCATTGCCTGTTCTCACTTGAATGAGTTCAAGCGCAACCTGATCTACTACTGGTCAGTTGTAGTGACCCTAATATGTTATGATTGCTGTTAATGGGGCGTAGAGCCGTCAGAACATAGTTCTACCATACCGGAGTGTAATGACCAGACTACAAATAACATGAAACAGATAAGACAGTCGACAATGTATGGCAAGTTGAGAGGATGTCAGACATCGCATAGTCGGGGGCCTCAGGCACATAAACCACAGTAGAGCAGTGAGTGAAAGTGAAGTCCATGGTCAAGAGTGTGGGATGACGTCGTAGTTTTAAGGCACCGGATCGCCAGACATAACAAAATGTTTAAGGGATTTTGATTCCCTACTCCCATCCATGGCGAACTTCAAATGTGCTACATACCGGGAATTTTGGACATAAAAGTAAGGTGTCCAGTTATAGGCACTTCAACTCCGCGTCTGGAATACCGTCCGTCACAAACGGGTGATGCTAAGAGGAGATAAGGACAGTGGCGTGCAGTGACTTCTTGAGTGGATTTTGCATGTGAATTTTTTCAAATTCCGTATAGCCTCATTATAAGCCGACCGCACACCTCTACGGAAACGAAAAATTGCACAAAAATCATCGGCTTATATTTGGTAATATAAGATAACTGGGACTCACAGTAGTGCAGGGAAATGGGATGCCTAGTGATGCGCATTAAATCGGTCGGTCCACTCCAAACTCTGATTCGACCACAAATGAAATCTCATTGTTTCAAATCTTTCTGGTGGTTGCCCCTTGTACTAAGGAACCTCGGTGCATATGAGTGTCAGAGCACCGTAGTTCCGCCTGGTAATCGGTGATGTGGGGAGCACAGCTACCCAGAACTTTGGTGAAGTCTCTTCAGGTTGCACCTGGTCCATGACCCGTGTTGTGGCTTTACAAGGTGAGGCTACTGAAGTCACAATTTGAGTATACCAAGCAGCAACGGCTGCATAAGTGGATCAGTCTTTAGAGTTTGCATTTTTTCGGTCAATCGGAAGGGTAGATGTTACCGATGTTACATCAGTCTATACAATGGATAAGAGGATGTAGGCGGTAAAGCTGGGCATGCTTCGATCGTTCGCGGTGATTAGCTGGATCGTTGTTTCCAAGGTTTTCAGTGCTGCGAGGCCGTGGGAACGCCTGGCTCATTTGCTTGGCTTTGAGGCAGCAATTGGGGAGGCGGATGAGGTGCAGGCTGTACTTTTGTCGCTTCGAGCAAGGCCATTTTCGCATTTAAACATAGTTCAGTTCCGGTGATTAGACTGGCGTAGTTTTGGGCTATTGCTAGTACACATTTTACAAGTGGAACAGTTATACACTTAGACCGGAACCAAGTGACAGGTGGGCGAGAAAGCTGATTACCAACGCGCGCGTGTTTGCCACAAATCGTGCTTGGGCAAGACCGTGCGAGCGTGTTCCCAGGGCCCAGCCGAAAGCTGATGAAATCGCGCATCAGCCATCATGCACGTCGCCATGCCCCGGATAGGCGGATAAAGACTGGTGTGCCCGAGCAAGACGGTGAACTGCCCAGACGGAGCGGACAGTCAAGTGTGGAGCGTGGGCGTACGAGAAAGACAGGTAGCCAAATCCGCCAGGCGGTGTTTAGAGGATTGATGAGACCGACCTATAAATATGAGCGTTCTCGGTTCTAATACAACTCTGGTCGGCTGAGTCTTCTGTTTTCCTTCCCGTCGCGTTGGCCAAGACGTCAAGTAGAGCAGGCGTAAGGGCGCAAATTTCCCAGCAGGCGTGAACCGACCGGTCGATTGCGGGAACAGCGTTATGACACCAATTCGACAGACTTTGACGCACTTCGCATGGTAACGACGAGTATTAGCGATGATAACGTCACGCCATACGATCGGTCCATATTTGTGAGCCGATGAATGGATGACCAGTGGCCAGAGAACCAAGTGATGAAGTCGCAAGTTGAGCAAGTGACTAGTTACCTAGATGACTAAGAGATATGCCATAAGGGCGAGCAGATAAGGGATGCACCAAATTTTTTTCAAATGCCACTAATCATGCTTGAAATCATTTTGCCGCTGACTCCATAGTTGCTGATTGCGACGGCATTTTACGTTTCGTGGTGAGATGCAGTAACATATCATAGTCAACGAAATGACATGGTGTGTCAGTCACATAGATCTCCCTGTAGAATGAGACCCGTTATTTCCTGTCTACCTTACCATAGATAATTGCATTTTACAAACATTACAGCTGTCTATGGAACTATGAAGGTTCAACAGTCGGCACTCCAATGGTCATCAATCGATACTGACGGACCATATGAACACAGTTTGCAAGACGTTCTGCGGTATACAGACGTGGATCAATTCAATCCATTCCCAATGGGGAACACTGGAATGACGATCGCTTGGGATGAGTCGTTGGGCACACAGCGATCATCATCAAACAGATACCCGGCAGAGCAATACGGATTTGCAACTTACAATTTAGGCAACCACACTGTTTTTAATTCTTATCTCACGGATTCCGTGACTGGAAAATCAGGTACACGCTACTGAATCAAGCCACAATGCGTAAAAACATAACTATGTACGGAGTTTTTCCATTGCACTATCCACAGCAAGTTGCTTCAGCACGGTAAACTGAGACAAAATCCTAATAATGAATGAATTCGTGTGAGTTTCCCTTGTAAATACACGGTCAGTGTAACAAAATACCCGAATTTTGTATTGTGAAGTGGTTCAGCGGTTTCTGTCGCAGAATGAAGCGTCCAGCTGTCTACAGTTTAACTATAAGAGAGAAAAAAGTAAAGAAAAAGTCATCGAAACAAACGATAGTTTTAAGCGCCAATTACAAAAATGCGGAAAATGAGAGGAAGTCAGTGTGAAGGTCACTGGATAAAAATAAAAACGCGCGAATTTTAGACCGTCAGTAATGTCCTCGGCCATAGAGCCGCCAATTGCTAGAAGAGAAAAAGACATGGGATGGGAGACAGGAAGCGGTGCACAGCACTAGACAATACAGGGACACAGGGCCAATTGTCCGACGCGCCAACCATCATGGAAAGGACAGATTAGATGTTAGAAGCGAAAGAAGTAGAGGTGAAAGGTATTGTGATAGCGATGAGCAGCAAAGAGGTAAAATAGAGAAGGGGAGGACACGCAAGATGCAGTGGAGGTCCAAAGAATAGAGAAACAAGACCATATAACATTTCATCCAGAGTATTTGATCTAAAGCCTGGTAAATGTAAAAAAAACTGGTGGGCTGGGCCGAATGGAATGGCAATAAACCCGTCTAGAATGTATTGTTCCGAAGTAAAAACACCGGAAGATGCAGGAGTAGGGAGAATATTCAAGACACGATTGAGCGTAGGATCTAATGTAATTTACACGATCGTCGACGAACATTGGTAAATGCGCCTGGAGTAGAATTCACACGTAGCACTCAATGAACCATCTGTTGTCGAACGTATTCTACATTCAATGTTTGCTCCGACCCGAGGATGTCGCGCTGAATCTGTTTTCGTTTATGCCAATGTGGCAAGTTTTCCCGGGCGGTGTAGTGAAAACCGAATATGTCCGAATTTTGCTGGCAAATGCGCTGGTACACGGAGCATAAGTCACGAAATTCCTGGATAGAGAGCTGCAAACAAAACAAACGAGATGTTTAGAACCAGTCGCTCCGCTCGCTAAAACAAGCTAAAAAAATAGTGTACACAGAATTACGCTGTTTTTTATTCCACAAAGTTGCTTTGATTAAGCTTGGTTATAAAGTACAGTCGCAATGTAGGCGAAATTTCAGGGTGTGCAAATCTTGATGATGTACAACTCAGTAGTGAGGTTTAGATGAAAATGTGCAGCATACACGGTTAGCATGTTTGCTAAAACTACTTCAATGTGGCATCGAACATGTGATTCGCTATCTGTGGATCGACAGTCCCCGTGAGGACAACCCCCGAATCCGGTAAGAATACCGTTTAACATATCCGGTAACAATCGGTTCAGTTAGGCAATTGCGCTCGGTGTGTCAAAGCACTGTGGACATTTCGGTGCAATAGGTGGAAACAACAACAAAAGGGGTGTAAAATTAGAATAAATACGTAAATACAGAGAAACAACTCCGTTGACACAGATAAGAAACAAGATGAGAAGAGCAAGGATAAGAGAATAAGCAGACCGGCAACATCGTAACGGTAGAGGAGATCGTTCATCACTGGTGTGGCCTATTACTATGCCAAAATGTAGGGAGACCGCATACACTCCAATTTGTTCATAGGTTCCAATTCAACTGCATTATAGTTCGTATCAGATCACACAATGGCCATGGCGGAGAATTCAACGCTTAAATGAGTCCAAGGATGTATATAACTAACAATTCTTACATAACGATTACAAAGTGTTCGACCAAAGGAAGAAGTTGTGACTGAAAAAGAACCAGGTGACCACCTTTCCCAGCTACTGATTGGATCACGGAGCGTTACGCGACTGAGCCTAGCTACATCTGACGTATTCATCATATTGGTTCCCGTAATCAGTCAGCATCAGGCTTGAGTCACTTTGTTACACGCTGTTTCACAGCGTTATCGACATTCAAAGTGAATCATAACTATCTTCCTCTATTCTAAGAAATCGCTTCCAAAATCTAACGTAACCTAGGACACTATACGCTGGAAGGACAAAATTTAGAAATTTCGCACAGCGCATTGGGGATGATTTCATCGCAAATTCTGCTCACTAACCTTACATTGAAGCATGCATCCTTGTGGATTGCGACCAAAAGTGAGCACTTTATCAAAATCACAAGATTGATCATTGTGCTAGCGCGTATGAGGGTCTGGTCAGGAATCAGATAAGTGCCCCAAGTGGATAAACAATTCGGAGGTGCTAGGATACTGTACAAAAACGAAAACATGGCAGCTATCGCATTTACGATAAGAATCAAATAGGAAACGAAGCGAACCCCCCCCCCCCCAGAAAGAGTGCTACAGAATTCGTAGGCGACAAACCTGAGCGTCACTCACAACTATTAGGATAGAAAAATGAAAAAAGTCCGGTCATATAGTTCGCTCTTGACGGACTCCGAGATATCCGGGTTGGGAGCATAGATAAATACAAAAAGGATACACTAGGTTCGCTCAATGAGTATCGACTAAGAAACCAAAGCGTGTACTCTACCCTGCTTGGTGGGAAATCCGACACAGTTCTGTTGAGAGCGATTCCAAAACCATAGATTCTACGAGTAACCAAACATATGTGCAAACCGCGCCATTAAAGCAAAGGTTTGGGTATGCGAAGATGTAGTAAACTCTGTGCTATCGCCTCGACGGTGTAGCCCCAACAACTCCGGAGAAGGAGAAATGACACAGTCAGTACGATGGTTAACTCATTTCATGATGATCGGAGGTTGGAAGTTCCTATGCGAAACGGTAACGCAGCATTGAAGTATGGCTTTAGGCATGAAAGAAGTAGACCGTTAGCGGCAAGAATGAGAGCAGAAAATCCAAAACCAAATCAGAAGAGGGAGAGAGCGGAGACAAAACAACAGTAAAAGGAGTGAGTGTAGATTCTAATAGGATCGTGTCAGAAACTCAACGGAATTGCAGTAGGACTTGATATAATTACTTAGTTTCACTCGTAGTCCCCAGGAGTAGGTCTGGTAAAAAAACAGTCCTGGCGAAAGGTAGAAGAAACAGTGAAGGCAACAGACTGGAGGCGACATTTCTGGTCATTATTTATTAATAGAGAGGTAAGCCGAGCCAATGTTCAGATATGAGGTTACGCGCGGGCGTACCGCGGAGCATGTGAGCTGCTGCTGCATGTGAAGGTCATCAGCCCGAGTGGGGAACGACCTACGATTGTTCCGTCAAATATGGGAATCATGTGGAATGGATTGGCCAGCAAATATAAGCCGGCGTCAAAGGAGGCGAAACATTCTGTCAAATATGGAAAACCTGTGGACGGAATTCACTCACATTGGCTGAGAACCAGACGCAGAAGAGCGGGTGACATGGGCTTCCAAAATTACTATGTTTCTTTCACCAATAATTAGAGTTGACCTATCCTGTAGAATATACCCTGTCTACCGAGTCTTGGCCTTTTGTATTACTTCGGTTGGCTAGGCGCGTGACTGAGCCGTCCGACGGTCGCAGTCTAGCAGATGAAGCAAGATAGCAGTACAACAGTTGTTCAGCTACGAGTCGAGCTACCAGCATGAGCCAAAAGCTCCTGTCTCAGAGATGGCATGCAATCATAAACAACCATAATGCAAGCAGCAAAGAGATCTACAACCCAAGGATTTCGATGCGTCTGTCCGCCTACTAGCCTCAAAGTAACAGAGGAGAGAGAACAGAAAATTCAGGTTTGATTGTGGAAGAGAGAGAAGAAAATGGAAGGCAGTGGAAATGCTGCTAATGAGACTTTAGTGAAATGACTCATGAGACAAAGAACTATGCACGGGGTGAGCAGCGAGGCCCTTTCTCTCTAACAAGTGAATCAAGAAAACAGCAGACATGTATTCATGAAATTTGGTATTTAGATAATATTCACATAATATTCATAATCTGATTATAGGTAATGTGTCATCGTAATCATAGCAGAAAAAGGAGGAAATGTAATACAATAGGAGGACGAAACGATTTTTTGGGTTTTGCGCACGCCATTTTGAGCTACTTTTGTTTTGGAATTATTTATGTTCCAGTAGACATTAACTAACAAATGATGCGACTGGTCAACACTGTTGCCACTGATGTCTGGGGCGCATCATAACGTACAGCGTTTCCAATCACTGGAAGTTCAAGTCGCAGGGTTCTCATCCTGCAAGGCGGGCCAGTCAGACGGATGCTAAACTTAAGGTTGCCTTTTTCATGCTCCTTCTCCATGTCATTGGTTGTCCACCGCGGCACTTTTTCCAATCGCTTCCGGAGAGCATAAATAACGCTCACCGGTCAAGGCGATAGGCTGGAATGCGAACTACGTGGCCGAAACAACGTATGAGATGTCTGAGAATAACGTTTTGGAGGAACGGGCTGTTTGCTCCAAACACTCGGTCTCGGTTGTTTACGTGATGTTGTTACCACACATGAGCAATCCTTTGTAGGCAATGACTGTCAAAAACTGACAATCGCTTCATATCTTCCGAGCGAATAAGCCAGGTCTCACAGGCGTACAAGATGACTGCACGGACGGAAGTAATGTACACCGTGCCAATGAGTTGGATACTGAAATCGTAACGACGTCAAAGGTGCCTCAGTCTGATTAATCCACAAACAGTGATTGGCAGATGCCAGTAATCTGCTCAAGATGGTGACTTTGGCCTGCGTCGTTTGGACTTAACGTGAACTGTTGGGAAAACTTCCCCAATCCAGCGCATGCTGATCAACAAAGTTGAGGCTGCATAAAAGCCATGGTGGCCGGATCTACACTGCCGCGTTCTGCGTGCCAGTGACAATTAATGAGGCGTGCATCGTAAGGAATCCTGAGAAAGTTAGGTGAGCGATGCGACATTGAAGAAATGACGCTTGCGCCAAACCTAAACAGAAAGCTAATGTGAGCAAAAGTAAGCACAAGAAGTGGGCCCGCAAGCCGATATCACGTGCTTGCCTCAACCGAAAGCTGGACTGGTAAGAAGGGAAGAAGAAGAATAAGACAAATTAACGTTTATTCCCGACGATGCGAGACAAGTCAAATGCTCACCCACGATGCAGGATCGTTCGACAGTGGCAATCCCAAGCATAATCACAATCTAATGCAAAAACCAATAGATGATTATGTCGAAGTAGAATCTGACCGATTCTAATAGACGCCCAGAGAATAAAAATGATGCAGAAAGTATTTTCTATGGAGTGAATGCCGTTTGTTTTCTTAAATGAAAGATATTGGCTAATGTAACTACTCCGTCAAATCATCCAGTGCACCCTGGCGCTTGCATTCAAGCGTTTACATTGACAAATCTTGCCCAGGCGAGCGACTGGTTTAAACATTCTTGTCCAATCTAGTTAACAAAAAAGGAAGAGATTTAAACGCGGACATCGCACTCAGTCTTTACGCGGCGAACTTCCATCTAGAGAATAAGTTCGAGTGTTCAAAATAAAATCTAACAGGCGCATCATGTAAAACACTTTTTGCTCTAAAAACCTAAATGAGTTGCAGCCTCCTGATACCGATGCGCAATTATGATTGAAAGTTAACCTCATATTATAAGGATACCGATCCAACCTAAATAGTGTAGGCAAGAAAGAACAACCATAGTAAAACAAAAACGACACACATACATCCGTTCTCCCCCTTCATCCCCTCCTATCAACTAGCACATATTTGATGTGTGCGCGGTGTGAATATGTGAAATGCCAATCGGTGCCCGACCAAGCCCGTAAAAACACATGAAGCGTACAAGAAGCAAATATAACTGATGGCCGAAAACACACGCCAAATAAGATGAGTAAACACCTAGGTTACTGGGTTTTTATCCTATCACAATGACTCCAAAATTATTAACGGTGATAAAATAAGTTAGTAAATGTGCCAAGAAAGCTTACATACTTGAGTGGGACGTTTGGAGGGCTGCACCGCCGCCTCCTTGAAAAGTTGAATAACCAAATCTGGTCGACAGGTAGGAAAAAGGGTCTCAATGCCGCGAACGACTTGCTTGCAACTGAAAAAATAGAACAAAGTTGGATGGAATCGATGAATTTCTTTGAATGGACCACGGAACTCGGTTCTCTTAGCAAGTACAGGACTAGTTTCACCATTTGATAAATGCCACAGTGAAATGCCACAGTAAAGCGACCGAATCTGCAATATTCACTATAGAACAAGACGCTGCTGGCTACCGTAAAGCGATAAGTTACAAGCAAGGATGAATCTGTTAAGATTTACAGAAAATTGCCAGATAAACAAGCACAGGATGGATTCGTCACCCTCGATAGGAAATGAGAGGTAGTTTCAATGTTAAATGGAGTTAGCATCACATTCGAACCAGGTGATAGGCTGATCTGCGTATGAAAATACCACGCCAAGTAAGCTGAGTGCTGCGTCTGCACTTCCAGTCATTACTTGAAAGATGCCGGTGAAACAAGAAAGCAATTTGATGAAAAAGAATGTGAAAATTCTACGCTGAGTAACCTTCTGATCCGAGTAGTTTGCTGTTCCAATTCAGCAAGTGCGGGGCACTCCGAATAGTTTCAGCATAGAGAGGCGTCTCATAGGTTATCTCAAAAACAGAACTTGTTTTTCAACGTTCGCTGTGGTGACGAGTGACAACCTCGAAAACTGGCCCACACTCTACTGAAAGATCCTTGTGTCAGGTCGGTTCAGTGTTCAATTGTCACTGTCTCATGCGGTCGCTTGTTGTTACTCTCAGAGCAAGGTAGCGGGACCCAATCAGTGACTACATTGAAAACGGAGTTAGATGAAGTCCCTCAAAATCAACGGAAACCAGAAGAATAATGAAACCGCAGAAAGCTCACTGAGATTTGGCTGACATGTCTGTGGCGAATGAGTCACTATCGCCAGTCGGAAGTTCATGCCCAGCATTGACTGTCCATACATGCCTGTCTATCGGTTACGCATTCACTAGTGACTTGGTCTCAGCTTCGTAACCGATCCTCTGTACACGTTCCTGCCAGAATACATGTTGCGTGCTACCAGGTCGGTGTATACTGGTGTCCTTGCGTCGTTCGGCTACGGTCCATTACTACGTTCGCAGGCTTGTGTTAGTTCAGAACGTGTGAACTTCAACATTGGCGACGGGGTCTATACCTGGAGTAATTGGTTATAAGTCACATTATTCCACCTGATCTGGTTTGAAAAGAAGAGACCTCCAAGTCATTCCTTGCAAGTTGTAGTCAGTGGAAGAGAACATTCTGTGACTATCACTAGCTCTTCAATTGGTTAAACTGTTAAAACAACACCTGGGTGCAGAGGCATTTCAGTGCACCACGGTCGTATGGAAACACTTCCCTGTCACACTATCTGAAACTGCTGGATGGTTTTTGGGGCTTATAACAATCTGTGTTTACTGTGCGATTAAAATGTTCCAAAATACGGTAGGGAGAAGAAAATGTTAACGAATTTAAAACTCGCATACAACAGTCCTGTCCATGAAATTTGAGGAGGTAATGGCTATCCAAGGTCTTCTGGATAGCATTCGCGACAACAAGATCTCAGAACGCTTACTGTCTGAAGACAAAAGCAACCTTATTTCGAAAGTCGCATGCACGTGGTGAAGCAGAGAAGATGTGGTTCAACACTTAATTCACCACCAACATGATTACCCCTCAGATGTAATCCACGCGGTCAGACGTACATCATCACCAAACAATAAACGCTCCATTATGTGCTACAGGTGTGGGGAAAGACATAAAAGGGTAACTGATTGCAGTCACAAACAATCCACCAGCCACAGGTGTGGCAAGGTCGGACAACTCGCGCGTGTTTGCCGCGCAACAGTGCTTCCACGTCGTATATCTTGTCCTCTATCAAATACTGTACGGACAGTAGAGAACTCCGATGAGTCCATATCTTAATTGATTTCACATACTACCACATCGCATGTGCGCGGAATACCTTCATACACTGTGGAATTTGAGATTAAAAGCCAAGCTGTGCGCCTCGAAATCGACACTGGGGGGCCACAGTTACGTTGGTCAAAAATCGTGCACTGCCCGACCTGCCGCTGGTCCCGACCCAGACAAGTTTACGTTCGTCCACTAGTGAATCACTCGATATAGTGGAGATGTGTGATTCGAGATTTACTCGTTGGATTGACACTTTTACGCTACCATTACTTGTTGTTAACACTGATGATCCGAAGTTACTTGGCAGAAACTGGCTCAAACATATGCCGGAACTACTACGAACCGTCGAAAAATTGGTCTGTATACCAGATATCCCTTGGTTATTGAGAATGTACCCTTGTGTGACTGATGAAACTTTGCCACGTTTCCTACAATATGTTGCATCAGACTGGACGCCTAGCCTAAATTTTCTAAAGTAACAAGCTTACCTTCTGCAATCCGTCCGAAAGTTGAGTTAGAGCTGGAGCGCCACCAAAGAGTGGGAATATTATCGCTTGTACACCACTCATCTTGGGCCACGCCAACTGTCCCAGTACAAAAACCAGATAGTAACGTCTGTATTTGTGGTGATTATAAACCGCCAAGCAAGCGGCGACATCAGATCGTGCGTCAGCATTGGCAACGCACTTCGCCTCCGTATTCGCAAGTGACTAGGTGTCTGTAATGAGTTCGACGAGCACCGCTCCAGCCGAACTTAACAGCCTGGACTGCAATATTGAGGATGTACGCAAGCTTCTAGCAAATCTTGACGGGACGAAACCTGCTGGGCCAGATGGTATACACCCACTAATCCTCAAGTCATTATCGACCATAATTGCACCTTCCGTAACTGAACTGTTTAACAGGTCACTATCCACTGGTCTACTACCGGACGACTGGAAATGCTCAGTCGTAAAGCCCATACCGAAAGGTGGTAACCCAAGCAAAGTGAATAACTACCGGCCGATCTGCCTGACGGCAGTTTTGGCAAAGACGCTCGAGAAGATAGTGAAGAAGAGCCTACTGCAACTTCTCGAGTCGAAAAACCTGTTAACCTCCGCACAGCATGGTTTCCTGAAAGGTCGTTCGTGCATCACCAACCTACTGTTGACGAGGCACGAATGGTTACAAGCGCTGAACAAAGGCCAATCGGTTGACGTCATTTACATTGACTTCAGTAAGGCTTTTGACAAGGTTAACCATGCAGTGCTCCTTGACAGACTGAGGATGTGCGGTGTTGGTGGTTCGCTGCACAAATGGATCAGCAATTTCCTTATTGATCGGAAGTGGAGAGTCCAGGTGGACAACCATCTAACTGAGTGGTATCCATCGAGCAGCGGCGTGCCCCAAGGCACTGTACTGGGCCCGATATTGTTTCTAATCCATATAAACGATGTGCCTCAGCTACTACAATCACATTGTGCTTTGTTCGCAGATGACTTGAAAGTGTGGAGAGTAATCCGCACACTCAATGATTGCGATTTACTTCAGCAGGATCTCGACCGCCTCTCGACATGGTCTGCAGAGGTTAACCTTCCGATCAACCCTGCCAACTCGCAATTCATGAGGTTGGGTAAGTGTGATCACGGCCGAACGTACACAGTGGCTGGTCAACCGTTGCATCCCGCTCCTTTCGTGCGCGACCTCGGTGTACTCTCACGCTGCGACCTAAAGTCCATTGACAACACGAATAGGCTGTACCAAAACAGCCTTTGTATGCTTTGGGCTCTCAGGCGCAGCTTTAGCACTTGGTCCGAAGAGATTGCCACTCGCCTCTTTGTCTCGATAATACGACCAATGCTAGAGTACGGCTCTCCCGCATATTGTCCCATCACGCTGGGCGAGGTAGAGAAGCTTGAGCGGGTGCAGCATGTAGCCACTAGGCTGATTCCCAACTTACGAGGTATGCCATACGAAGACCGATGTAAGAAACTAGGGTTATACACCCTATCTTATCGTCGGCTGAGGGTCGACCTCATCATGACGCACCGAATATTACATCTGGGTGATTACCCCATGTTGCGACAACTACTTCATCTGCGCACACCAAGCTGCACGCGAGGACACCGGTATAAACTTATCGTCCCGGATTTGAAGCGGGTCGCCCATCAACTCTGTTTCGAACGCAGAGTGGTGAATGTCTGGAACGACCTGCCTCAGCATATAGTAGAAGCGAACACCATATCTAAATTCAAGATGCTACTAGACCAACAATTTGCAGAGGCAAAGTACAAAGAGCGAAACGATAAATAAAAAGTTCATGTCCGAAAACGACGAATGATGCAGCTACACAGAGAAACCTCTACTCGCTGCTTCGCACCAGTTCTCAGTTCTCAGTTCTCAGAACACTACACTATTCTGCGGATAGAGGACCTACACGCAACTCAATCAGATGGCCAGAAGTTGTCCAAACTTGATTTAGGCCACGCTGAATCTCAAGTAGAGCTGCATGAATCCGTCAGGACGATATTTAGCTGGCAGCATGCGGTTCCCGATTTGAGTGTCACTGCGGTCTCCTTAAGACGGCCACAGTACGTCTGCGCCTACAGAAGGACCATGGGTGGCTTGCGCTGCACCACCCACAGCTCCATCAACACATCCCATACACAGTGTAAACCCGAAGGAATAAGACCGGGAGGCATGTGGGTGGGAGCCAGATTTCTTTAACGGAGCCGGCTCGCACACCTTTAACATGCACAGCAGCAGCATTCATGCATAATTCAGTAACCAGGCGTACCAGGCGTACATAACTCAGGGGCTGGTAGTGAAGCTTCGGTTTCCCCACATGCTACTTCCCAATACTCAGCTGACCATATAATAGTTGGTTCGGTATCCGCGTCGAATCCACATGGCTCACATGACCGAGCCACCTCAGGTGCCTTAGCAAAAGTATGAAGTTTACTGCATACATTCCACTTCGGCACAACATCTCTGTGTCCGCAACTGTCGCATCAATCGATGCGCAGACAATGTTGGTGAAATCGCTCGAGATATCTCACATCTGGCCGGTACATCGTCCATGTTTCACTGCCATATAGAAGAACGCACAACACCATGGATTTGTAGACCATCAGCTTCGTGCCAACGGCAAGCTAGTGGTTGTTCCACACTCGGTACCCAAAGTTCGCGAATGCCGCCGCTGCCTTCGACACGCAGATACGATGCCCAGTGTATAGTTGCTGGTCAGTTGAAATCACACTCCCAAGGTAACAGAAGCGGGAGGTGGTTTCTAATAGTTCAGCACTAATGCTGATTTGCGGCACCAATGCAGATTGTACTTCCGGTAAAGGCTGAAAGAGACAGACAGTTTTGCTTGTGTTGATGGTGAGCCCGAATTCGGCCACTGTCGAAGCCAGAGCACCAGTCATGTGCTGTAACTCATTCGCGCTGTGTGCAAACAACGCACAGTCGTCAGCGAACAGCAACATACAGATAGTTAGCTCACAGACTAGGGCTCTCGCAAACCATCAATACGGTACAGCACACGGAAACCATAGTCACAAGCAGCAAAAAGGTACACGACACCATGGCACGAAGATAAATATTAACCAGGGCATGAGCTTCTCACTAGAGACAACTGCAACAGTGGTCTGTACACTCAGCTGCACCCTCGCTCGCATACCACTGTGCAGACACACAAATAAACTTACAAACTTACGCAGACAACCAAACATACCCAACACCAGCCATATTGTCCCGCGGTTAACCGTGTCAAATGATCTGGTGAAATCAACAAAACGGCAAGTAGAAAAGCCGGTGTCATTATTTGCACTTCTCCTGCAACTGACGTGCCGCAAACATCATAATTATGATGCTGCAACCCGAACGCAATCCACATTGTTCTTCTGCCACGTTCGGTTCAACAACCAGACCGACGACGCGGTCAAACAAGATTCGGACAATACCCTTGCCCAAAAAACAGTAAGTTGATACCATGATAATTCGTGGTACATTGCCTGCCTCCTTTGCCCCCATACAGTGGAGCACAAGCATATTCTTTAACTCAGGAAGCACTTCCTCGTCCTCTATCCACCCGCGTTGCACCAACTGGTGCAGTGTGTTCACGAACGCAGGTCCGCCGTGTTTCAATACTTCAAGCGGGATCCAGTCAGCACCGGCACACTTGCCGTTTCGAAGATGAGCAAGTACTCAATGCGTCTTATCCAGTGACGGTGTGTCTGCCAGACTCACCTTTACCTCGTGCTGCTTCAGGCCGTTCAACATAGACCAGAAAAGAGACAGTTAATGTGATTTCGCCACACCCGCATTATGTCTGCAGTCAGCGTGCAGGCAGCGCCTGAACTACCATCGAGTAGCGTCCTCAGCGGTTCCAACCTCGGTCCATACACAGCGTTCAAGGTGTCAAAAAATTCCTTGTGTTGGCGACGTTCGGCGTAGCATTCCATCTGCTTCGCCTTCTCCGTCCATCATGCGCTTTGAATGCGACGGAGCTCTCGAGTCAGTCGTCGTCGAATTTTGCGAAACTGACTCTTCTTCCCCAAGTTACTGGGGTCTGCTACATGTGCAGCAAATGTTCCATTCTTATCCTACACCAATTCGTCAATCGTCTCATTGTTCTCATCAAATCAATCAGGTCGTTTGCAGGGAGATAACAACCATCAATACGCACACCAGTCTGTTTCACTACAACAAACTCCCATTTAAAATACATTCAGTACCGACAATCTTCAGAAAATTATTGACAAGTTAGTGAAAGAAAATGAGTTGCTGCGAAGAGATCTCTTTTAGATAATTCTCTTCAGGCATTTGCAGTTATGACAAAACTTGATAAAACTCGATAAGCTATCTAAAGTTGCAGTAGTGAATGGTTAGGTCACAGTTTAACAGAATGTCAATGGGCCAACCGATAGATCAGTCAATGTAATCAGGTGGTAAACGTCACGCGTTTTCACACCCCAAACACTGAAAGGCAAACATAACAAGAAATAAATGGTTGGTTTGGTGTCAAAGCTCAGTTAGTCTTGGGCAAAGGTATTTACGGACTGCGTCAATCGTTCCGTCTAAGGCAGCGCAAGCGCTTGTACAAGTGTCCTCTGCTTGCATAACTCCAATTGCAGCAGTGTGATAGCCATTGCTTCCGAAGTAGTCAGCAGGCGCTTACTGAGTCCGTTTGGGTTGCGCTTAGGCACGGCGTAAAGAACGTTGAAAGCGACATCGGTTCGAACATGATGCGCCGTAGTAATCAGGTGTTCAAGGACGGAGCTATGGGCATTCTTAACTGTCTCGTGGCTTAAAGAGGCGAGACAGTGTTCCGCTATCCTCGTAAACAGACGCCTGGTCGTGTGTCCGTGGTAGCTAGCAGCACAGGTGCAGGTGAACTGATATACAACGAAGAATTCAGAACGAGCTGGGATTCTGTCTTTGAGGCTTTTAGCGATGAACGGAACAGTCTCAGCAAGAAGGTGGACTCTTGCAGTCGGATATCATCCGTTCACAGCGATGGACAATCTTTCGTTCAGTAACTCGTTGGCGATATCTCATTTGAAGGGGATCGAAATGAAGACGTCCTTTTTCATTACCGTTAGTATTTCTTTAGGTTGATCAGAAGCAGCAGAATGTTTGTGGATAAATGTCGTGGGATAACCGTTGTTTTGTAGCGTAGTGACAATGAAATTCTTCTTAGAATCCAATGTTGCTGGGCTGCAGATGTTTGCGGTGCGATAGTGAAGACAGCGCACAAAACTAAGGAAACGCTTGTACTGGCCCACCCAAGTAGACTTGCAGAATACTCTCCTGTCAAGCAATCCGTCAGCTCGCCGCCGCAGTAACACATCCAAAAAGGAGATTTCACCGTCCTTCACTGTTTCACAAGTGAAGTTTAACGATGCATGCGCACGGTTGAACCGGTCAAGTAGGTGGAAGTGATCAATCTGTGGGTCGCATACGACGAACTTGTCGTCTATGTATCGTTGATAGAAATTAAGTGACGCGATAAGGTTCCGAATAGAGCCGCGTTCAATTTTTGCGAGGAAAATATCGGCAAGAAGTTGCCCTAATGGGGGACCCCATTGCAATGCCGTCTATTTGTCGGTAGTATTTCCCATCGAATAAGAATTGTTTGTTGGAGCTGCAAAGCAGAAGTAGTTCCTTTACCCGTTGGACCGGAATACCGATGTAAAGGTTGTTTTCGGTTAGGTATTCGCAAATGAAGTTAAGAGTTGATATCAAGAGAACATTCGTAAAGAGTGTTTCTACGTCGAAAGAGAGCATCAGCTTGTCGCTCACATTCAGGTTTTCTACATGTTTAGAAAAATCGAAAATAGCACTCACAGTGTAAACCGATAGTTCTTTACGTAGTGGTTCGAGGAAGTCAACAAGCCACTTGGTAACTACGTGTACAGCAGAGCCAGACATGTCGATGATCGGACGCATTGGTACCTTAGGCTTATGCACTTTTGGTAGCCTGCAGAGACGGGGTGGGTGTTAGCCAGATGGAGTTAGACGCTGGGGCAAGCAGCCCTCAATCTAGTTGTCGCGCTTGAGTTCTTAAAGCAACTTGGTGAGTTTAGTTTCATTATCATTTAGTATCTTGTCAACCATGAGTTTGGTCGTATCCTGCAAAATGGCATGCATCTTCAACATATAGTCTGATTTGTTCATCAATACCCAACCCGATCCTTTCTCTGGCCGGGAGAACAAAATTTCAGGATTAGATGTCAGTTCTTTTAAGGCTTATCAGTACTCATTAGTGATCAGTTTTGAAAGTTACGGCTTGTGAAAGGTGAGAAAGGTGCACCCGAGTGCTCTTGAAAGAAGCGTACGTGAGGGAAGAAGTTGGAGTCAAACCACTCAGCTGTTGTATTAAACTTTCGAATTTCGTTTGTACATGAATCTGTTCACCGTTTGGCCACAGTAAACAGAATTTCGGTCCCAGCGCGAGAGCTTCTAGTTGATACATGTTCAACTACACGTTAGCAAGGTTGTGAAAATTGTGATTCAAGTGCGTTTGGTTCCAGGCTTTTCAGCAGCATCGTGTACTTCCTCTCCTCAGCTTTGTTACACACACATCGTGCATGTAGCTTTCAGAAGTGGAGCGTTCAACTGTATCGAGTTCATTCAAAGACAGTTGAGAATGCGTACAAAGTCTTTCTAACTCGGGAACTAGTGAATGAATGGTTTCTAGAATGTTGAAAGCGTGCCGTTTCAGGGATTTTGCGGTCGGACGAAAATGACAGCGCCCAAGTGATTTCCAATACGTTTTAGGATACTGATTGCGTTGTATGCACTCCTTTATGAAGCGAATCCCTGTCTTCGAATTTGCAAGCATAGTGCTAAACATCAACAATTTGTCAAGGTTCGAGAACCCCGTGAGCTACTCGCGTTTCTTTACTTCGTGCATTATGCCCATTCATACATTAGAAGAGGAGTTGCTGCGAAGAGATCAATTTCGATAATTCGCTTTTTCGACGTAGAAGCATTCTTTACGAATGTTAGCTTGATAGAAACTGTTAACTTCATTTGCGAATATCTAACCGAAAACAACACTGGCTTAGTATGGTAACACACTATAGTCACTTCCTAGCTGATTTGGCCACCACCCTTGCAAGCCTGTAGGATTTGCTACGAAAAAGCGTCAAGTGGTAGTGGTCAGCTAGAGAACAAATCTCTTTCGATGCTGTAAACCCATCCATGGATAAGCCTGATTGGCTATTACATTTTGATACGAAGAGGTACATTACTTTGAGATATGACGCCTCAGCACCAGGGCTCGGCGCCGTACCGTCTCACAAGATGGATGAACAGACCGAGAAACCCATCAGTTTTGTCTCTAAGAGCTTATCACCGGCAGAGGAGAACTATGCACAATTGGATAAGGAGGCGTTAGCAGTTACATCCCGCGTTACGAAATGCCACCCCTATCTCTGGGGAAGAAGTCTCGTAATCTTTACTGATCACAAACCCCTATCAGCCTTGATTAGTGAGCAATCAGGTGTCAACTTACCGTATACAACTTTAGGCATTATTGCTATCGGCTCATAATTACACTATCTCCTACGTTCCTGGGAAATCTAACGGAACTGCGGACGCCTTGAGTCGGTTGCCGTTGAATCATCTGTCAGATTGTGTGTTGGAACCGACTGAGATAGCCCATTTAATTCAGGACTTGACTAAGAGGCCGGTGTTGAACGCGGATATCCGCAGAGAGCGTAATGTACATCTCAGCAAAGTTAAACATTTGGTCTTTCAAAGGTAGCCCGATGAATGTGACCCGGAAACATTACCTTACTTCGCCCGACGTACAGAACACAGCCTCGAGGATGACTGCCTCTTATATGGTCCAGAGCTATTGTACCGCCTCGGTTAGGACATTATGTGCTGGAGGAACGGCCCGAAGCTCACCCAGATAGCACCGGAATGAAAGGGCTCCCGCATTCTTATGTGTGGTGGCCCGGAATCGATAGCGATATAGAAAGATTGATCAAACACAGAAAGAAACGCCCTACCGGTGCACTGAGTCCATGGAAATGGCCCGACAAGCCATGGGAGCGCATACATGCACTAGTTTGGTCCGCTTAATGGAAAGATGTTTCTTCTCATAGTCGATGCCTATTGAGGCATTTCCTATGACACAGGTCAATTGCGAAACAAGTAGTTCCTACATGCGAACATGTTTTGGTACATCCGGTATTCCGAAAACACCAGTGACAGACAACGGCTCCGTATCCACTAACCAACGGTTTCAAGAGTTCCTTCAAAATAACGGCACCAAACATGTGAAGGCCGCCCCTTACCACCCAGTCTCAAATGGGCTAGCGGAAACTGCAGTTCACGCAGTAAATAACGCGTTGCAGAAATAATTGCCCGCTCCACTCCGAACGAAGTTGGACGAATTTATATTCGCCTACCGTTCCACCCCAAGTGAAACGACAGGCAAGAATCCAGGCGAATTGATGTCAGGCAGAAAGCTTAGGGCGCGGTTTTTCTGATCAGAGACTACACGTCGAGGTGCGGCAAGAGAAATCTAAGGTGAGGTACGATCGACAAGTTGGTACGGATGAGCCAGTTTACACCAAACTGCCCCACGAACCGACTTGACAATCTGCAGAGTTGGGCGAAATCGAAGTCCATAGAGCAGAGGTTGCACTACAGAACGACAGGGTAGTTACCAGTCATATGGATCAGGTCCGCCGTCGTTCTGTATCAGCCGGGCCAGACGATATATTGCCAAGCCCGTCAACGGAGCCAGCAGTCGCGGAGGACACACAGAACACAATACAACTGGAAGCCCAACCAATACACTGCGTGGATAGAGTACGCTATGCAGTGTTTCGAAACGACTTGGAATGGTGCAAAATGCAAAACAAGCCTTACGCTCAATGACGGTGTCAAGCCGGTCTTCCGACCCAAAGGACGATGTCTTTTCAATTGTTGATGCCGAACCCGGTCGTCTGGAACAAGTTGGCGTCATTCAACTACTCAGCATGGGCAGCACCTATTGTTATCAGGTATTCGTATCTCTACTGACCATTCTACGGGATTGAATGCTGCATTAAAATGCAACAATACTCCTTGCCAGTCCCAGATTTATTTGCTAAGCTCAGTGGTGGTGCTTACTTCGCAAAACTAGATTTGCAGACGCTTATATTCAAATTGAAGATGATAAAGCTCCAAGAGAGTTGCTGATGATCAATATGCACCGAGGTCTTCACAAATTCAAACGTTCGCCATTTGATGTAAAATCAGGTCCCGCGATCTTTCAGCAAACTAGGGACACGATGTTACCTGGGTTATCAAGGGTTGCCGCTTATTTGGACGACATTATCAAACGATCGACCCACCGAGAACTGACGGAAAGGTTGGAAGCAGTTCTCAACCGCGTTTGTGACTACAGGTTTCACTTGAAAGCAATAAAGTGCAATACCGGTATGAAGGATATAAAGTGTCTTAGTTTCATCATCGACAAGCATGATTGTCATTCGGATCGTTCCAAATTAGTGCCACCAAACAGATGTCTACCCCCGAAAGAAGAAATAAAGGCATCAGCAGTACGTCGGTACGCAGCACCGACGCTTCGCTGCCGCGCAACCACCACCGGTCGCACGTGGGCTAAGGATACTGCAAGAATCGCCCGGTCCCTACGCAGGATCGAACCCAAGCCGCCAGGTTACAAGTCAAGCTTGTGAAGATCAGACCATTCTTCGGGTTCATCAATCACTACCGCTCATTTGTGCCTGAAATGCATCGAATGCGAGGACCGCTAAATGACCTGGTGAAGGGTTGCAAATGGGTATAATCACCTGAATGTCAAACCGCATTTGAAGATGTCAAGTATATATTGTGTTCTGACCTATTGCTAACGCATTTTAATCCGGAGTTGTAGACCATAGTTGCCACTGAAGAGTCAGACTACGGAATCGTGGGGGTCATATCCCATATTATCCCAAATGGTTCAGAAAACGCTGTGGCACACGCGGCCAGATCACTCACTCCAGCGGAACGCAACTTTGTGCTGATGGAGAAGGAAACTGTGCCTATAGTGTTTGCAACCAATCGATTTCACGAGATGTCATATGGACGCAAGTTCACGTTGTTTATCGACCACAAACCATTGGTTCCAATCTTTGGAAAAAAGCAAGGCGTTCCGGTCTGTACGGCTAGTCGTCTCCAGCGCTGAGCAACGACTCTAACTGGTCACAATTTCGACGTCAGGTACCGATCTACACACAATATTGGCCAAGCGGTACACAGTGTCAAGGATCCGAAGATTTAGTTGTTGCTAAAATCTGTGTGGAAACACAGTAAAGTGAATTGTATAGGTAGAAATTCGTCACATCTAGACTCACTCAGATAGCCGCCACACGCCCGGAAAAGCACTGTACGCGCGTTTCATCCTTTCGGGAATCATCAGCAGTGCGCATCCCATCGGACCTTGGTAGGGTTCGAACCCGCAAGTCGACTGTTGCCAGTCCGTGGTTGAGACCACTGACGTTCAAGGTGCCTTACCAGTAACGTTCGATATGGTTCAGGATGCGATTCGTTATGATATTACGTTACAACAAGTAGTCGATTTTAACGTCAATGGCTATCCTAAGAGAGTTACAACGCTGGAGTTTTAACGGAAAGAAGCGCTGTCTGTAGTCAACAACTGCTTGCTGTTCTCAGACTGCGTCGTCATTCCAGTCATCCTCCAAGAGAGAATGCTACGACAATTTCATACTGGCCACCCAAGAATGAATCGCATGAAATCGTTAGTACGAAGTTATGTGCATCGGTCCTCTATGGATTCCCAGATGGAAGTTCTAAAGAAGAACTGTCCCCGATGGGCCACCTTTTTTAAACAGCCCAGGAAAACGGAATGGTAATCCTGGCTAATACCTACGGAACCATGGTCCAGATTACACAGCGACATTGCGGGTCCAATTAATGGTCATCATATCCTCAGCGTTGTCGACGCCCACAATAAATGGCCAGAAGTGATTCCAGTGGTGAAAATTGCTGCAGGAGTCACTGTCTCCGCTCATCGACAGATATATTCTCATTTCGGTGTTCCCCATACCTTGGTTTCGTACAATGGTACTCAGTTCACTTCATTTGAATTCGCTGACTTCTGTCACAGGAACGCGATAGTCCACATAAGGTCTCCACATTTGCACGCACACTCAAACGGACAAGCAGAACGCTTTGTTGATACACTCAGAAGAGCCATAGTGGAAATGAAGGGAGAAGGCACCTTGGCGAAAATTACTGACACATTTCTTCCGACTTATCGTATAACTCCGAATCCGCAGACACTGGCTGAAACCTTGTTGCAGAGGAAAATCCGTGTGCCGAGTGATGCCCTCAGAGTCCGAAAGGAACAATTACCATTCCGCGATCTCCCGATGAGAGGTCACTTCAACACTCGACATGGTGCTCGCATGCGAGTCCTTCATGTTGGTCAGCAAGTTTTGTCGAACGATTATCGTAGCGACTACCCCAATGGGCCATGGACCGTGTGCGATACAAACGCGACAACGTGATCTACGGTATCCAGGTTGGGATGGCAATTTTGGTAAAACACGCCAATCAGCTGTTACAGGCAGGGACTGACAGACAACTGTAACAGCAAGTACTAGCAGAGAAGTTACCTAGAACATACTGGTTGACGAAGGCGAACCGGAAACCCCACAAGATAATACACCAACTTTGGATTCGCTGCGAAACCCGGTACCCATAGGCAGGAGCGCAGGCGCAAGTTCGTGTCACTCATGTAGGCCAACTCAAAGCTGAAATGTTATCATACAACTCCAAAAAGGAAGGAAATCAATAGGCAAGCAGCACAGACGCCGATACAGAGCTAAAGCATGGTCGATGAGCCGCCACTCTAATGCATGTATTGGACGAACAGATAGCTAACCGGATGAACCGCCAATCAGCACGTGAACAGTAATGATTGATTTGGCATAAATTAACCCTTCTAGATGTTTCCAGCGAGTTTATATACCGTTAACGAAGGTACGATTTGACGATTAATTTGGACAGTGTGATTAGCCAATACACCTCGCTTCCTCTCTGCTCGTCAGAAACCGGTCTTTTCCGTCTCCCATGGGGGTCATTGACAAACCGACAAATCAGATGAGGGAAGAACAGTTTACGACGACTGCGTCCAACGAAAATATGAAAGGGAAGGTGAAAAGGATTCGAAAAACAAGATGCGTTCACATAACTTACCGAAACTGGAAGGCGCATCGAACCAATTTGGCAACGTAAGGGAAAGGAACCGGTATGAGGGGCTGATGCAGAGGGACAAGCTTGACGATAGCGGCATCCACCTTGGGGATGGGAAGAAAAGCTGTTCCCGGGATGGTTTTGAGATACTTCACCTGGTGCAAAGTGTAACAACAAGAACGGTGAAAAGGCAAAGAACGGTGGAGAACGCGGTACCGAATTCTTCTGAGAAATAAAGAAAACCGTTTGAAACTAAGAATCCTAACGCAGACCCCGTGAACGCCGCGGGGCGCAGCATGCACGCTGAGATCTTTTACAGACGACCTTAACGATCAGGAAGCAAAGGTCGAACGTATTGACAATGAACGGACGCATACAGCTGCTTAAAAAGTGTATAAAAAATACGCACACAATGCGCGGCGTTTCGGTGGAGTAACAGTGACCGAGTAATGGCAGACGACAAACTGTGTTCGCAAGGTGCAGTGAGCAAACGTTCCCTGAGAAGTAACAAGCTTTATCACAAGCCGGACTGATGTGTCCAGCGAAATGCGAAGCAAAACGTTTTGGAGACTAGTTCGGTCGGTCCATAATGCCATATCGCACGTTTCCTTAATTCAGTTCAGTTCAGTTAAAGAAATATAATCAGAGTTCCGAAGTGCGGTGGGTCCAGTTACCACGACTCACATACCATGATAACAATAAAATTGGTAAGAAAAAGAGGTTGGACGTAAACAGAATACGTGAAATAGAGGCTATTAAAGCTCGCAAGACAAATCGACAGTGTTGCAGCGGACCCGCTGAACTGCACTTGAGAATGTTCCATCTAACGGGCTAATCGACGAGGCCAAGAATGAACCAACTGTTTACTCTTCTCCGCAATTGTCTCACAAACTGAGGGTTTGCTTGGACACATGTTCCGGATGAGTTAGAACACTATTCAGCTGTTGCTAATAGCCACGACTATTACCATCTCATGGAATCATACCATCTACCAGTAATCTTGGTGAATTTTAATACTTGTTGAAAATCGTCCTTTCAGGGTATTATGGACACTATGAAACTCAGTGCAACTAGAACCAGTTTCCGTTGTTCGGGCAAACTGATCGGTGTCTCAGAGATTCACTGACAGTTCGGACATCTCAAGCTAGTTCATAGCACGCGTCAAAAGCATTCTTCAGGACATACTTGAGACCATTCCAGTCAGCGTTCGGATCAGCAACCTCATTCATCACTGACAACTAGTGGGCCAGTTCGACATGATATTGTTGAATGGTGTCCTGCGAGTTCAAGTGACAGATGAGAAGCTTTAAGATTATGCGCTCCTTCGAGCGTCATGCGCGCGCGCACTGTAGCAAGGTCGTACGCCAAATTGACCGGCAGTCTTGACTGATGTACGCTACCTACAGTTAATGGCAATATGATCTATTTGCCGGAAAGGAATGATGAGAAGATAAAGATTGTGGTCACTATACAATTGTAGGAATCCATCGCCATTGACTGATCGGTGTGCAGCGACCCAAGCCGGCCCGTGGCCTTAAGGATCACAAGTCTGCCTTGTAGTCCGAGGGCGACTTTCACAATATCTTTAGCCCACGAGCGACTGGTGGTGGTAGCGCGGCAGCGAAGCGTCGGAACTGGGTACCGACGTACTGCTGATGCCTGACTTTTGCATCAACCCAGAAACAGCCTCCCAGCTGTTGTTCCAAGTACGATAGACAAACAGTTTGGGTAGTAATGTCACGATATCAGTATTTTTCATAAACGGAAGCAATGAAAAAGTCACCTGGCTTCAGTCGGTGCTCATTAACTCCTACAGAAGCTCAAAGTCGAACCGCATACATGCGTCTACTCACTGATATCCAATGGATTAGATTAAATCCAGCACTTTTGTTGAGGGCGATATCGATACCATAAAGACCTTGAGTCATTGATATACTATCGATAGAAACGCGAAAGGTGTGGTCATTGTTATCAGATTCGGAAGTAAAGAGTCGAAAATGGGTCACAACGCTGTTATCATGTAGGCATGTTTCAGAGACACGGCACACATCAACAACAAGAGAGTGAAGAGTGATAGAAAATGCTGCTTGCTGATTGATCTGACCCAGAGTGTGGACATTAAACGAACTATTGTGAAATGAGATCCTTGGTTTGAGAAAACAGTTACACACATCGATAGCATCAGTGGCGAGAAAAGAGTTACAAGAGGGAAAAACAAGAAGAAATAGTATTGTCAATCGAGTCTAGAAGACAGATGATGCCATTGGGTTGCTCATTCGGAGAGAACGGGTTTTATCCGAGGTGCCCTACATTAAGTATTTGGTTAAATAGCCTAACCCACAAGGCAGTGGGGTGCAAGTGCAGCTCAAGAGTGTGAGTGAGGAGACCCGTTGGAGTCTGCATAAGGTCTGGCACACATAAGTGTTGAAGATTTTGAACAATTCAAATGTTTTGGACTGTGTGAGCACGATATGGTCAGCTTCAGCCAATTTACCTAGAATATGGGCTACACCGGGGTGGGAATGCATACACGATAAGCTCGTGTGCGGACGTCGCACGGCAATGACCAAGGTACCAGGTGGCAAGTGCTTCTCTTGAGTAAGGCACATAAGAAGGAGTTAGCCTCCAGATCACTCGCTCTCACTACTAAAGAAAATTCAGAAAGGATGATAGCACCGTTAACAAACCTTAATAGTTGTGTCGATTCGAGCGGTTACAGCGTCGAAGAGTTGGCCGAATGCGTCACAATAGTTCGGGTATTTATGATGATGTTAACCATCTGTGGAGAATATCAGAGATATCCGGTTATTATATAAATGCTTGGTTTCTATGCTGAATTGCGACTGGAGAGTTTTGGGGCAGCTCCCTCCTAACAATGAAGTGATTCGTTCGGAAAGATGGACCAGAAGTCGGGTCGTTGTAAGGGAAATACTAACGTGGGGCATCGAAAGTCGCCAGGTGACTGTAGCTGGTTGTCACGGTGTAGATAGCTTAACTGAATGTTTTTTATGGTGTATAGATTTGCATTAGATTTCGCCTATTCCTTCCATCAATTTTTTATCTAGGCAGTTACGGTTGTACGGTAGCGATGTTGTTTACGAATCAACCAAGATACTGCGGGACTATCAGTAGTACATCTAGAAGACCAAATTTAGTTTGGTCGGTGAACGATGACGTGGTGACTTAATGGCGGTTTTTAATACCCGAAACAGTGGATCAATACTTTAATGAAATTTGTAGGTTGGTAGGACCTAGTTGTGGAACATCTAAATAAAATCAAGCGATAGCTAAACGATGCGTGAAACAGAAATTTTGATGAATTGAACACCAACAATACAAATCGGTAAAATGTTAACGTTGTCCGTAATAAGCATTACCTCGCAAAAAGCTTGCGCCAAGATAGACAACCTGCAACGCTGTTCACCCCACGCATCTGCAGCCAGCCGATCAGCAACCTCCTTTTGAAAAGTTAAGACCATAGGAACAGGGCCGAATTTCCAAAGACCTCGCCTTTCGGCCACATCATGCAGCCATTGAACAACGAGCGGAGTGGATATATTGAACGGAAGATTCCCAATGACAACAACACGAGGCTGTGGCTGATGAGTGGTGACAAGCGAAGATAAGCACGTGTTGTTGTCCAGACTGGAGGGAGAAGCTGGTGAGATATCCGACACCTCTTTGTTCCACGTGGATTCAATAGGGAAGATATTTTCTGCGTTGAATTGAAGGATATCCTAGAAACGGTGCAAAAGATGCAGCAGAATGTTCAGTAACTGATCGAGAGTTTGACTATGGTAATTGCAACCGTAATGATGTATAACATGGGAATTTAGACGACCAGACGCAGGTCTATTTATACATGGAATGGAAGACATCAACCGTCTGCATCACGCAAGTGCGTCAGATGCCGCAGATGAATTAGTGGCAGTGTAGAATAAAGACCGTTGCTTCACTAAAGCCGAGAATATGGGTATCATGCGGGAACGCACTAGGACATTTCGGTTGTATAGCGATGAGATCCGCAGCCATCGAGTCGTGTAGTGAGATCTCCCATTGCAGCTAATCCTGAAATAGTAAATCAGAGTTCCCAGCATTAGGGGGCACCATGTGGCCCGGCGCGTACCCCTGTACTGGAAAATCAGGCATGTAATGGCTGTCGATGCGTAAAAGAAAAATGTGGTAGCAACTGTAATTGGGACAAGCAATTAGTCCAGGAATGACCTTCGAGGTGGTAAGTGGCACAGACAGACTATCCTCTGAATAGTTACGTCAATAGTAAGAGTTGAAACCATCATACTTTGGACAATTAAAATGAGAAAGGGGGTTGCTCGAAGCGTTGAGCTCTGGTGTTAGTAAGCTATAGTTGGCATGTACATAAGTCAAAACAATAGAGAAATCCTGCATCCTATCCCCGAGTCGAGTCGCTCACAATTAGCTACCCAATGAGTCATTCAGGCGGCGCAGCCTCGCAAGCCAGTTCCATGGTGAATCCGAAACTGTGAAACCCGCAGACCAATGATTGATTAACACCAAGAAAATATAACTTGTCCGATTCACCCGCTGAATCGAGGCCAAACAGCCGCAGACGGACTGCGACGCAACCTCCTTGTATACGAGTCATTCAAACGCAGTACACATAAACTACGAAGAAGTGTAAGATAAGGGCGACCGTGGACCTGTCACCGGTATAAAAGTAAATCGAGGTGGAGATTACTGTCCTCTACAACTAATTCCGTATCGGTTTGCATCCGTCCAGTAGGGAGAACAGAACTGCGTCTTGAACCCAAGAAGTGGGGACTGCCACTTGAACTCCTTATTCCTACGTTACACTTGCCACGACAGTGAGTGGGTCACTGGAAGTAACTTTGAAGTAGTCCCATGAGCCATGAACCGTTGTGGCAAGTGCTGCCGCGCTAGGTGACGTAGGAACAGAGGCATCAAGTAGAAGTCCCCATTTCTCGGTTTCGAGTCGCAGTTCTGTCCTATCTACTAGACGATTGCAAACTGTTGTGAAATCAGCCGTAGAGGACAGTGCTGCCAACGGGAAATAGCCAAGTTTGTCTGTTTCAGATACGGTCTTAGTGATAAGATTGACTGGAGCTCACTTCAAGGTAAATGGTACTTCAGACCGAAAACTGTGAGTCGAAACCCATACACGCAACTGATGCCTGAAGGTTAACCTCCGGTAACTAATCAAGGGGTATTTTTACCTGACGTATGTGTTAAGGGAAATGCTCATTAAACTAAGCTTCATCAGGGCACAAGGTGCAGTTTAACAAACTGATTTCGGACAACCAGTATCTCCTCTGACATTAGAGGGAACGCATAACATACTTCTGGGAGAAAAGCCCCAAAAGATGGTGAGATGTCCGGTCTCCATTCACCCGTATGGTGTGCCAATCACATGAGGATATCAACAGTATATCGACGGGTCGTACCGACGCTTCACTGCAACGCAGCCGCCGCCACATGCATCTGCGCAAGCTCCAATTTGCGACCTGTGGGCTACAGGCCAGAGACCTGAACCATTCGACCACGGGTCAGCAAGAACCACAAAAAGATCAGGTGAAAGATAAACGAGGGAATTTGTGATAAAAACGGTTGGAGAGGAAAAGATATTGCAGTGAAACGTGCCGAAAAGAGAAAATGGAAGAATACCACAGAAGATGCAACTCATCATGAGCTATAAATATAACAAGCAAAAAGATCCAATAGCATTAATTCTGGCGCGAGAGGGCATTATATCCATATCAAACTGGCCCAATAGGCTCATTACTCTGAATGAAACGAGATGACTAGTAAAATCACCTGGCGATAAATATCCATTTTTACACCAATCTCAGCGGCGACTGTACGTAACTCTTCCAAAGTAGGAATAAAACGACGATCAACTTCAACAACCGCTAAATGTTTAGGCTGACAATTTAAAATAGCCCTCGTCAGTCCACCAGGACCGGGACCAACTTCCAGAACGTAAGCATTGCGGAGGCTTCCAGAACATTTGATGAAGCTGTTCAAAGAAGCCGGTTGCAGGAGGAAATTTTGTGACAGTTGTTTCTGCGCATGCAGGCCATAAATACGCAACACTTCCCGCAAAGAAGGCAGTGGCGGCAAGTGCAGAGGCTAAAAGCGTGAGAATGAAAAGAACGTAAGCAGGGATGCAGCAATGAATAGGGCTAAACAAAGAAATGACAGAGTTTCAGTGCGCTAAATTCACTTACAACACCGTAATAGTAACGAATAGCAAGTAAGAGTTACATATTGTTCGCTCAAAACAGGCATCTGTCACCTTCTCCATACATTCATGTCGCATCAGCGAGCAACCATGAAAAAACTCGGGAACAGTAAGCCATATTGTTAAACAATCTACGTGCAGGAAAACGGCTGGCAAACAGTGGACTCGACTCAACCATGGCGGGAGGCTTGAGTGCAGTGTCACAGAGTTTGCTGACAAAAAGTGACTGGTGGTCGTCAGCATTGCTCACCCGGTACTCAGACTAGCTTTAAGCAATATGTCGCAAAGAGATGCCGGAGGGGATCGGACATATTTCATATGTCTTCAAATCATTGTAGTCATGCTTCAGATCTCCAGCTCCACTGACCATGGTGAATACGTTAGTATTCAAATGGCCAAAAGATTATTAGGGGTTTGAAAAGTTATAGAGGTTACACCGAAATAAGCAACCCAATTCTGTTAAACTGAGTGAACACTGAATACTGAGAATAGAGAGCGAAAAAATAAAAAACTGTGGTGCTCCATCGTAAGTGGATCGGGCACATGCGCGGAATCATGTCGACGATTCCTGAGCAGTGGCAGCATATTGCAGTTGCCCTACATCTTCTCCGGGTGCGATACGCTTTCTACACCTGTAGTGCGCAGTGGGCATCAAGGAATCTCTTAAATTCCGACACCGATTTCGACTCGACTAGCGTCTCCGGCAATTTGTTCCAATATTTTACCACTCGAAGAATAGTGGGTGAGCAATGTGCTTTAAATCCAGTACCAGTAGGTTGCGCCAGTGTCCGCGTGTGCTGCTTGATATGCGAACGTACAGCACCTGGTTCAACATAGGGAAGTGGCCCAGGTGCAGTATCCGGTGCGCCATAATGAGATCAACTCGAAACCGACGATATGATAACGTATAAAGCCCTAGTCTCCTACATCGCTCCTCGTACGACACCCCGTAAAATGAGGATGAGCCGGGTAGCTACATGCTGGAGCCGTTGCAGCCTCTGCACCACACCTATTGTGATCGGGCAATAGGCGAGTGAACCGTACGCAAGCACCGGTCTTATCATGGAAGAGAACAGACGGGTGGCAATTTTTTTAGACCAAGTGAAGAAGCTGCGTCCAAGTGCCCAAAGCAGGCGTAGTCCGTTTGCGTACAGTCCGTTCGTGTTTTTGACAGACTTCAGATCACCGCATGAGAGTGTGTCTAGATCCTTTACGAAACTGGTGGATGGGCGGCCAGAGTGTACACGCATTGCGTGGGTCACCACCTTTTGGAATCGGCCTCACTACCGAGCATTTTCAGTCGCTCGGCAATGCACCCTCGGACAGCGATCTGTTGAACAGATCCGTCACGGAAAGCGAGATGATGGCCGATAAGGACTTTAAAATTAGCGGGTGAAGTTCATCGGGTCCGATAGGTATTGTGAGATCAAGACTGACGAGTAGACTGCGGACATCTACACCGCAATCAAAGCCCTCGAGTTTAGTAGGGGCTGTATACGTCGAGCTCGGCATAGGCGCATGCCCACTTGCATACACGGAAGCGAAGTACTCCACCAATGTGGGCGCACGTTCAGTGCTGAAGGTCAGAGGCTGTCCGTCAGTGCCCACTAACACAGCTACGTCACTAGCGGGCCTCAGGCGCCGCTTCACTTGAGCAAAAATCTTTTTGGAGGCCGTCCTTGCTAAGGTTGCAAACTCCTCTTCGGACTGTCGAGGTTTTCGCGCTGTTGTATAGATTCCGCTGCCTTTTGTACACCTCATAACCGTCGGCAGAGGCAGACACGAGGAATTTATTCTACAATACGCGTCGCCGTCGAGCCAATTTAGTATACTCTCTGTCGAACCAATTTGGCTTCACTGGCCCAGCTTTGTGATACTTGAGAGGTACGAAACGAGCGCACAACGATTGCACACCCTTTTTTATAACAAACCAACAGGCTCCAAAAGATAAACCCGGCATCGAGCAGTCTATTTCACTTGCAGCTCGATTTAGACCATTGAAATCGGTCTTCCAATAATTGAAGGACGGCTCCGGTAGACGCGAGTAGGGCAACAGCCCATAAGCAGGAAACGGAGCCGACTCATGTAGTTTTCGGCATGCGGCAACCAATCCAGGCATCGACGTCGCGGGCTGCGATAAGCCGCACCCACAAACAGTTCACCGTCTCAGGCAGATCGAGCAAAATAACTGTTCGCACAAGCCATCTTCGCTACAGTACGCGTGTACCAGTCTGCCGCACAGCGAGGACCAAATGTATAACAGCACGCCGCATCGATCGTTTGATATTCTGTCGCACCGGAAGCACGAGTAACCACTGAGCTGGAATTCCTGGGTATTGACCACAGGATTTAACCAGGTTCCGGCCAGTCCTAGTACGGCCGAACGACGTGAGGCAACGAAGTGAAATACATCGTCAAGTTTGTTTATTAAACTAAAATTTATGAAGGCTACGCGCAGGCCGCGGTAGGAACCGGCAGACGCGCATGAAGCGTCACCGACCTGTTGATCCGGGTTCGGTGGACCCGGGGAACTACCCTAAAATTTACAATGTGGGGATTGATTTCTTCACTACCAGTCCGCTGTTCCAATTCCACGATAGCGGACTTCAGTTCCTCTCTGTCAGACGGATCCAAATCGGGACGAATATGGATCTTTAGACCTCTTAGCCTACCGAGACGAAATAGTATCAGCCTCGGAATCATTGCATCAACAAACGTGACTCGCAGAAGCCGGGATTTCCCCTCCTCTCTCTTTCCAAGACGGGTGATTTGCTAAAACCCGCAACCCCTGTTCATTCACGTCGAGAAGTTTATCCATCAGGCTCTGCAGAAAATCCATGTCGTGATCATAATGAGCCTGAGGACTAGCGTCTGTTGACTCAGGCGCGTGAAATATCATAAGGTTACAACGCCGCTGATTGCTGGCAGTTGTTCTCTCCTTTTTGCTTCGCTGCATTCTCCATTGGCCTTTAACGCCTGCGCTATCGTACACCGGTATGTTAGTGTCCGTAGGACGCAACATAGGCACGTCAGCTGAGTCTCCAGCAACGGGTGGACATCGCGCTGGAGAGCCTAAGCCGCTGTGCCGGTGAGCTCGTTCGAACATAGAGGTGGCTGGGTTTCCGTTTGATTAGATGAACCCACGGAACTCATCCCTATGGAACGTTTCGCCCGTCTTGTAGGTTCGCGCGGCTTCTCGGCTGTACAGTGTCTCGGCATTTCTTGCACAATATTTGAACAAAGTCATGCTGGATTTCACGTTGTAGTTTAAAATGACAAATTAATACACGAAATGTGGAAATGCACACCACACGAGGCATGTAACGGCATTTATTCTATGTCCAGCTATTATACAACAAGTGCCACAGGGAGTTAGTTTCGTCATTACTGAGAGCTCAGCAGATGTGACGGTAAAGGCGAGAAAGTGGATGATAAGTACACAATACAAATAGTAGAGTAAAATGTACGGACACGAAACTAATACACAGCAAACAAATGCAGAATCGCAAAAGAAACTGAGTTTGACAAAAATAAACACGGAAAATCTGCTCTGCACTAGGTAATGAACGATACAAACTGGCCTGTCAAGTATAGAAAAGCCGTCCGGAGAGTGCTATTCCGGCCGTCCGGTTCTCTGCCGTGTATAGTAGTGCATGGTAAGAACGAAATTCTACCTATGATCGATTAGATTATTTGGCTATTTGAGTGATCAGAAGCCATATGCCAAAGTTGGGTGAATCCAGTCATCCTGACTTGTATAGCCAAATGATGATAATAATGACATTGTAAACAGCAGTAGAAATAATAATAAATGGTTCAAAAGCCATAGATAAAAATTTGAATCTAGAATTATTGGTTACCAAAAGTCGTGTGAACAAAACACTGAGAAAAAGAAGGCCAGCAAGCGCATATATGCCGTAGTGTTTCGCTACTACCCTTACCTTAAGTAGATCTAGTTATAGCTATCACCGTATAGCTTTTGGAAGTGGTGGATCGATTCACTTTCCTAGGAGAAAATGTACTCCTGAAAGGCAGTGGGCTATGCGCCATGTGTCGGGTCACCGAATCACGCAGCATGGACCACCGCCTATCTGGTGTACATTATCTAAGGCTTTGGCTAAGAAACCCGAGTTGTTATTCTGTTCAGGTGTAAACACCATGGCAGTGAACCAGTTCAAAACAAAACCATAAAATACACAAATACTGGTAATGTCATGTTGCTACGGCCGTCGCGCAGCGATGGGTGAAGCGAAAACTATTGTCTTATCTGCTGCATACAACGGGGTGGGTAAGCGAAAACACGCTACTGCTGACGCCTCCCTTGTTTCTTCTACCAATGCACATTCACTCCCCGCCCATTTTACTTAACCCACAAATTTCTCCAACCCAAGCCACCACACGAGTGACTGCCCGGTGCAATCGTATGTCTCCGTGCGAAGCGCTCAACATCGGGTGCTGGAACATGCGCACATTACTCGACCGGAACTCTAGTGAACGATCAGAGCGACAGAGTGCACTGGCCGCGATGGAACTCGCGCGCTACGGCATTGACATTGTCGCAATCAGCGAAATACGACAAGCTGCATGAGGCTGGTGCTAGTTACACGTTTCACTGGGTGGTAAGCGCCAGTACAGCACATGAACATGGGGTCAGATTTACATTATACGACCGCCACGATAGTCAACTGGTGGCAGGGGCGAGCGGCATCAGTCCGCGATTGATGACCCTAAGCCTACGACTTGGAATAGGTAAATATGCAATTCTTATTGGCACGTACGGCCCCACCATGTGTTATTCTGGCGACACGCGTGATCGGTACTATATTCAGTTCTCTTCCGTGAGACGGTTTGCGGCAAGCAGCAACTGGTCACTCTTACTGGGTGATTTCAACCCGCGTTCAGCGTAATGACGCAGTGCGGACAGACGTTATCGGACCGTATGGTAATGGCACAGCCAAAGGGAACGGTTACCAGCTGCTCTTACTGGGCACCACTCAGAATACGGCCGATCACGAACACACAGTGTGCACAAAGTGCGAGTGAAATTGTTACCTGGACACACCCAGAGGGTGGCCACGTTCACGCGTCCAACTATGTCATTGTACGCCAATGTGTGGTATGAGGGAAGTGCGCATGAGACGTGCACCGCACAGAGCTGAGCGTGGCACTCATCACAAGTTACTGCGGACCAAATTGCACATATACATTTGTAAATCAGTGTATTGCTCGACAACCGAGAAATAGCGTTACAAATTTAATATTCTTTCAAAAGTTACTGCTTAGAAGAAGATATAGCTAGTTAACTGGATGGTTACCCAGACACTGAGGACTAATTGCATTGCGTGAATTGGTGATATTACACCCATTAGACGTTATCTGAGCTTCCATTGAATGGATGTTCAAATAATCTACCCCACGAAAAAACGACATAATGGTGTTAAGGTAGGGGTAGCTTCCCAACTTACTGCGAAGGGATTGCACAGTCTCACACAGCCTGATGATGAATGGCAGCCGATTCCACAGAGAAGCATATATGGTGAGACGAAAGTTAAACCGCCAAATTTCTCTTGCCTCGTGGTATAGTCAGGGTAAGGTCTTTATTACCTAGGTCTCGCGTGTAAGTGTGCTTCAATGTTAAGGATGAATCGATTGCCATGGTATCACCATGAATCCGATTGCGCAGTAGTCTCAAGTTATCTTTTAGTCTTCGCAGCCAAAGCGGATTGATATGGAGTTGCTGGCATCGTTCCCGTGAGCTTATGTCAGAATATTTTCCCAATACGTGCTTAGTAAATGACCGTTGAAGGCTTTCTATCGATGTTCCGTCTGATTTCCTCATATTGCCTCAGAGTATGCTGCGATACTCCAGGATGGGACGATTAAGGATTTTAAATAGTTCAATTGTAGCTGTGATTGTATGTATGTTATGAGAGATGTTAGCGAAGGATTGTCTGGCTCGTGCTATCTGGTACTCAATCTGTTCTGAGAACATGAAGGTACAAGAATATCTGATTCCAAGATCACGGGTAGATCTTTGTACACAGATGCGTTCGCTGTTACGCGTGACAGATATTTCGGGTGTCAAATGACCGCGACATATGATACTTGACTGTTGTGCTAAAAACGTCATCATCCACATGTCGCACCAAGTCTCAAGCGCATGAATGTATTCTTGAATGAGTGGTAGTACATTCGGAAGCTCAACTCCTCGGTACGTGTGGACAAAATGTTATATTATCAACAAATAAAAACGGCACGCCATGGTTATTAACCAAACACAAACAAGGGAAATCAATGTACCGGATGCACATCCTTGTTTAACCCCACTGGTAATTGGACGCGGGGAAGAGCAATAGTCGCCTAAGATGACTATTTTGGTGGGACCGGTCATGTATGATGATAGCCGACCCATTAATGTGTTCCGGACAACAACAAAAAGCTATCTGAATCGGTAACCGTTTGAGGCACTCGATCTAATGTTTTCTGCATGTCCAAGCATAGAATTAGTATGGCATATTTTGAGTCAATGGAGTCTGGTATGTAGTTCAGGTAATGCAGCTACCAGAATGTGTACGATCCTTAGTCAAGGAAACCATTTTAGGACCTGTCTGTCAGCTTCAGTGAGCTGATGAAATTTCTAACACTTTTTGACCAATTTCCCGAATAATCCGGCTATTATATGAGTGTTATGGCTCGGCCTGTAATTGTCAATCTCCTGTTTTGCGCAGCCCTTGTGACGTGGGCTGATAAATGAAGTTTTCCATTGATCTGCAAACTATTTTGAAACGGCAAACATATACAAAAGGTGCAAAACATATCAGGCCATTCCGGTTTCATGGCGGATGGGGGGATCCCATCCGCTTCCAGAATTGAGCACGGTGGATTAGAATGTGTTACTTGATGGATGTTGCGGAGAGCAATAGCACTTTAGATGGAGCGTTAGTGTAAGTATAGCGTTAGCTTTAAGGTTCATGTAGGTAGAGAAGTACGACCTAAATGCTTCACAGATGTCGTGCACCAATTTAGTGATCAATGAAAAGCGTTTGTTGGTTCTTTAACGGAGAAGTCAGACCAACACTTTTGCTTTACATGTCATTCGTAGGGTTGCTTGATCTTCATGTGTTCTCCCCATTAACTGTAAGTGCTTGATTGCAGGGATGAGTCGGTTCATCGGTGGAAGCATTGTAAAATAGCCTATTCTTTTTAAGCGCGCGATCAGTTTGCTGGATTTCGGACTCATCGAAAGTTCGGCTGCATCTTTTTAAACGTCGCTGGTTCCTTTTTCTTGTGCTGCAACGCGTCTCTTCTGCGGTACGCGAATATGGACCTCCGGAGAAGTTCCTAGCAAAGCACTGAAACGGAATCGGGAAGACCGGTAACCACCAGTTGCTAGACGTCCCTAGAAAAGTAGTGTTCATAACGATGCCATTCAAAGGAGACTAAAATGTCTAGAGTTTCAGGTATCGCCTCCGTCAATCGAGAACATAGGTATTACGCTGCTGAGCATGTAGTTTGGCACCAAGTTAAGAAGTTACTGTCTAAATCCACCCTGGACATGCCAACCACTTGCGCTTCACCATAGGCACTGCTTGCGTTTTGTGCTGTTGCAAGCACTGTAAATGCATTGTAAGCATGCTTTGTGAAGCCAATGTCATCGTCCAACGACGCTTCAGGATCTCGCGGCTTTCTGATGACAATATGTATCGGCGTAGCTTGCACGTCGGCAGCAATATATGTCACTGCATGCAAAATGGCTGCTTGCTTGGCTGCCTGTAATATTTGTCTGTATCAGGGTTAGCGTGGGCGGATTTCGCTGTAAATTATTCACAACAATCTGCAGGGTCGTCGGTAAATGGGTGAGCAGCGTTTGGCTGGTTTCCGTATTTACCTGAATTGCCCGAGTGAACTTCGTGCGCCGCCACTATTTATTGGTCCTGCCGTGTTGGCTTCGGAGATGATGTGGCATTTAGCAAAACGGCAGATTTTGTAGCAAATTGAGGTGTTTCATTGTCGTATGCTGCGATTGACGAAGCCTTGAGGCTAGTAGTTGAGTCACTCACTGGATATAATAGAGAGGTTCCATCTGCATTCATAATCATTTGAATGGTCCCATTTTGAGAACCGCTTGTGACTTCCAGACTGGTGTAGATCACCGGCCTGGAATATGTGTGCAATTCCTACGTTGCTATTTGTATTCCATTTGGGGACAACTAGGCTCGCCTCCGCCAGACTTCCCTTGGAACAGGACTTTGATTTATCACGACGTGCAATGCTTGGACGGTAGTACTTTTAGCAATACGTCAAGACTTAAAAAATTCCGTCGCAGTCACAGCGTCCTTGAGCTGAAGGAGCACGGGACAACTGTGGTGCTAGCCATGTGAGCGTAAGAAGTCACTTTTATTCTTCTTTGCTTCAGTTCATCCGGAATGCAACGAAAATGAGCAGGCACGTGGGGCATAGGATCAGCAGACTTGTTGGAGCACATTTTCCATGTCTTCGGGTTCACGCTTCATGTAACCGGCTACGGTGACATTACGAGACAACGTGCTGGAACACGCTCGTGTCTTTGACCTCATGGAGTTTTGCCAGGAGATAATGCAGTAGAATTTGATACATATATATATATATATATATATATATATATATATATATATATATAAAGATTTGGCGACGTCCGTATCCGGATTTGCCTGTCACTGTGACGTCCATGGAGACAGTCACAGGACGCCTGCGCCTACAAAGGGGACCATGGGTGGCTTGCGCTGCACCACCCATAGTTCCACCCACACACCCCATATCCGGTGTAAACCCGAAGGAATAAGACCAGGAGGCATGCGGATGGGAGCCACGTTTCATCAACGGAGACGGCCCACACTCCTTCAACAAGCAGAACGGAAGCATTCCGGCCTAATTGGGAAATCATACACACCAGACGTACACGAGGCGGTGGCTGGACCGTAGCCCGTTCCACACAGGTTGCATGGAACCACTCTTTGAGCCTAGCACCGTCACGAGGACGGTGCACTCCGTCCCCTCCAGCGACGACCAACTGTCTCCTGGAGCCAGTATGGACGAGGTAGTAGGTAATAGACAGGTAGGCACCTTGTCAACATTCACATCAGGCGCATCCACCCAGGGGAGCTCAAGCAACATCTACTTCTGAAATACAAGATTACTCATCACGCAGGCAAACGTACCTCAACGCGTCTCTTCTGCAGTATATATATATATATATATATATATACACCAGAAGAGACGCGTTGCAGCACAAGAAAAAAGAACCAGCGACGTTTAAAAAGATGCAGCCGAACTTTCGATGAGTCCGAAATCCAGCAAACTGATCGCGCGCTTAAAAAGAATAGGCTATTTTACAATGCTTCCACCGATGAACCGACTCATCCCTGCAATCAAGCACTTACAGTTAATGGGGAGAACACATGAAGATCAAGCAACCCTACGAATGACATGTAAAGCAAAAGTGTTGGTCTGACTTCTCCGTTAAAGAACCAGCAAACGCTTTTCATTGATCACTAAATTGGTGCACGACATCTGTGAAGCATTTAGGTCGTACTTCTCTACCTACATGAACCTTAAAGCTAACGCTATACTTACACTAACGCTCCATCTAAAGTGCTATTGCTCTCCGCAACATCCATCAAGTAACACATTCTAATCCACCGTGCTCAATTCTGGAAGCGGATGGCATCCCCCCATCCGCCATGAAACCGGAATGGCCTGATATGTTACTGCACCTTTTGTATATGTTTGCCGTTTCAAAATAGTTTGCAGATCAATGGAAAACTTCATTTATCAGCCCTCGTCACAAGGGCTGCGCAAAACAGGAGATTGACAATTACAGGCCGAGCCATAACACTCCTATAATAGCCGGATTATTCGGGAAATTGGTCAAAAAGTGTTAGAAATTTCATCAGCTCACTGAAGCTGACAGACAGGTCCTAAAATGGTTTCCTTGACTAAGGATCGTACACATTCTGGTAGCTGCATTACCTGAACTACATACCAGACTCCATTGACTCAAAATATGCCATACTAATTCTATGCTTGGACATGCAGAAAACATTCGATCGAGTGCCTCAAACGGTTACCGATTCAGATAGCTTTTTTGTTGTCCGGAACACATTAATGGGTCGGCTATCATCATACATGACCGGTCCCGCCAAAATAGTCATCTTAGGCGACTATTGCTCTTCCCCGCGTCCAATTACCAGTGGGGTTAAACAAGGATGTGCACCCGGTACATTGATTTCCCTTGTTTGTGTCAATGATAACAGTTTGGTTAATAACCATGGCGTGCCGTTTTTATTTGTTGATGATATAACATTTTGTCCACACGTACCGAGGAGTTGAGCTTCCGAATGTACTACCACTCATTCAAGAATACATTCATGCGCTTGAGACTTGGTGCGACATGTGGATGATGACGTTTTTAGCACAACAGTCAAGTATCATATGTCGCGGTCATTTGACACCCGAAATATCTGTCACGCGTAACAGCGAACGCATCTGTGTACAAAGATCTACCCGTGATCTTGGAATCAGATATTCTTGTACCTTCATGTTCTTAGAACAGATTGAGTACCAGATAGCACGGGCCAGACAATCCTTCGCTAACATCTCTCATAACATACATACAATCACAGCTACAATTGAACTATTTAAAATCCTTAATCGTCCCATCCTGGAGTATCGCAGCATACTCTGAGGCAATATGAGGAAATCAGACGGAACATCGATAGAAAGCCTTCAACGGTCATTTACTAAGCACGTATTGGGAAAATATTCTGACATAAGCTCACGGGAACGATGCCAGCAACTCCATATCAATCCGCTTTGGCTGCGAAGACTAAAAGATAACTTGAGACTACTGCGCAATCGGATTCATGGTGATACCATGGCAATCGATTCATCCTTAACATTGAAGCACACTTACACGCGAGACCTAGGTAATAAAGACCTTACCCTGACTATACCACGAGGCAAGAGAAATTTGGCGGTTTAACTTTCGTCTCACCATATATGCTTCTCTGTGGAATCGGCTGCCATTCATCATCAGGTTGTGTGAGACTGTGCAATCCCTTCGCAGTAAGTTGGGAAGCTACCCCTACCTTAACACCATTATGTCGCTTTTTCGTGGGGTAGATTATTTGAACATCCATTCAATGAAAGCTCAGATAACGTCTAATGGATGTGATGTCACCAGTTCACACAATGTAATTATTCCTCAGTGTCTACAACATAAACTGCAAATTTGCCTCCTACTATCGCATAAGACAAACAAATGGGGCAAATACATTGCCAGAAATGCAGAGAAATGTAAGCAGATAACTAGGTGTTGCTCTCGCAAGAGCATAACAACACCCGTGTGTGCATATTCTGTACCAAATAACGGCACAGCTTTTCAGTTGATGAGAAATATGCCCATTATTATTATTATTATTATTATTATTATTAGCTTCATACGGTGTATTGTTTCGACTAGAAGCAATACTAACCTGGAGCCTAAATGTGCCACTGGTACTGTGCACCTTGAACAGATCACATATTGTGCGCTCGATACGTCCCGGACTGCTCGGACAAGGGCTGAAAAGTTGGCACATGGACACCGGCGACCAGCAGAGTCAGAATACGAACCAACGGTAACTCTTTCTGACAAAAGCTCTGTTAAAGGGGTGCTGAGGGAGAACGTTCAAACACCTCATCCTAGGTCGACCGGCTACAGTCAGGTGTACTGTTTGTGACCTCTAGCACTGACACTCTCATCCCTGTCTGCCTTCCGTTAACACCAATGTGTCAACCTACTCGGGAGCATACCTGTCCCCATAGATGCATACATCTAGCACTGTGCTTACATCCAGGGAGTCCAACTGGCTAACGTCCCACGACCAATGAGTGTCACTGATAGTTCGTGAATGTAACTCCTCAGAGAGAGAATGAATTGATGCGCACGTAAACTTGAATGAATAACACGTTGTTTTATTTTTTTTAACAAGGAAACTTATTAGCACTATGCCTGAACTTGCCAGTAAAAAGGTATAGTCCTGAACGGAGCGGCACTAAGAAACTACATAATCAGAGCCATCTTGACCGTACAAAACGTCGTATCCTTTGGGGCTCACTGGTTTTATCGAGCTTTACCTTCTGAGTTCGGAAATGGTTGGTCCGGAATTCGAAATACTCGTATCTGTTGCCCGTTCTGCCAGCAGAAATGCAATAAGTTTTTGTCCTAGTTTTCAATCACCACTTATTTTCTATTTTACTGTTATGTCGCTAATCAGGCCATAATGGATTAAATGTAAGGAAAGTAGCATAAAACGTTTGTTAAACCGGTTTCTGGAGGCCTGATTTATGCTTTATTTCTCATCAGCATCATTATGCACGTTAGCTGCAGGTGCAGAACACCTCAGGTATTGTGCTTGACTTTTAGGTACAGTTGTCTCATTTCCGGAGCTTATAGCTGATAAAAGCAGAACGACGTTAATGTTTAGTAGCACAAATTAAGCTCGTTCTACTGTTATGTTTTCACGTATACTAATAGGACGGGTTCCATAGACTTCTCCACTCTTCACCTAAACGGGTCTTAGTCAAGTTTGTAAACTAGCATTGTGATTGGTTGTGAATCTTGTCGGTGCGATCATACTGTAAATGACCACTGCAGTCTAGAGATAGCGAAGTGTTAAGGAATTTTCAACCTGAAAGTACATGTATGAATTCGTAAATAAAACCGATAAATAACAACTCATGCTAAATAACGCTGTATGAGCACAAAAATTGCAAGAAATGGAAGATAAAGAAATAAATAAACTACCGATTGCTGCGTATTGGTTTTATCAAACTGGACCATCTATTTGACTATGTAACTGTTCCTGGAGAGGCGTGAATGGGGGACCACTAAGAAGCGCTTACACGCAACAGATTTAGTCACACAGTTACAGAGCACACACATAAATAAATAAATAAATTTGTATATTTACCGACGGACGGTACACGGCCCCATAAGTGGGAGCGATCATGCTAAAAAAAGACATGCGAAAGTATAGCCACATGAAAGGGAAACAAATATTTTATTTGATTCATTGCAATTGCGACGAAGCAGATAAAATCATAACCAAATCTATTTACTCATTAGTAATCGAAACTAAGCCCTTCAGTTCTAAAGATGCTTTATGTGTTTACGGCACTGACAACGGAAGTCCTGACGCGGGCGGCCAACAACTGTCCTCTGCAAGTGCAATAACTTGCATGGCAGTGGAGGATGGGTCCGGCCATATCGCAGTTAGATTTTAACCTGTGATAGTCGGTTATCGCCCCCATGGCTCAGTGGTATAAGCTGGTGACTAGTGGTGTAAGCCACTGGTAATCATGGGTTCGACCCCCAGCAAGGGACCGAGGGAATGCGCACTACTGGCGAGCTTCAATAGGGCGAAACGACCATCTGGTACATTTTCAAACGAGTAGCTCACCGCTGCGGCTTGTAATCTAATTGTGGTGAGCTAAATAAAAGCATATCCAAATCCGTCTACTAATTAGTAAGGAAACAAACATGTTGTCCCAGAGCTCCTGAATGCAGGCAATTTGGACATAATTACGACTACGGAGCCGAGTCTGAGATGCAGGATGACAGAAATCGGGCCATGATGGAGACCAGATACTCCGGTGAATACGGCATACATCGTTAGGCTGCTAAAATAAAAAGCAATGTATATTTTGTATCCCAGTTCGATATGCCCCAAGTAAAGGAAATCCAAAACAGCATATGAATGTTCAAAATTGTATTGCATGCTTTGCTTACATGTGTGAGCACATTATGCTTTGAAAAGAAAAATATTAGTGACGGCTTCTGTAGGTCGGTGTTTTCGTGAGCATTAACTGCAAGGACAAAAGCTCATTCCGGAGCAAAATCCATAACTGACCGAGTCTGCGTAGAAAATATATTCGTGAAGGATTTAACAGATACCGAATCACTAATACTTGCCTCGCTAGAAGCGCTACCTATCAGCTTACACAAGGTTGTATCTTAAGACAGTATGATAAAAAGGTAAATTACTGTCCAGACTTTCTATTCTGTCACCAAAACTGGACAATATACGTCGCCAATCGTTTGTATCGACAGATCGGTTGAAGTGTTTTGCTAACAAACGCGATAACTCAGTCGGCTCAATTGAAGGCTGGTTATTAATGCTCCCCAACTGTTCAGAATATAAGTCTAGAAAAGTGGCAAAATCTAGTTTGTCTCCTGGAAGTTGTGTTGATTTCAATGGGAACATGTTCCTCACATACCAGGATACAGTAATTTCAGATCATCTAATGTAGCAGTGCAACCAACAAAGCGCAGAGGTAACAGAACGTCTGAGAAAGAACTGGCAAATGCATTTTGATTTATCAAGTTAAACGCATCTCGAACATCTGAAAAGCGTTAGAATAGGATCGAATACCGTGAAGTTGAGCATCAGACAGGTGACTAACCTAAAGTAATACAAGTAAAAAAGTAACAAAACACTCACCATCTTGCATGCTGGAAAGTGGAAAAATGGTGCCGTTAAAAGCGTTTAGGGAAAGAACAAACAAGTGGTACAAGACGGACAGGATGGTTTCTGATGCCACGGTCTGGAAATAGAGAAACGGCGTGTTTCTTACCAAGAATCACCCTTGGATCGCCTAATCTAAATGATAATTCCATAGATGGCGTCACCAACTAATACAACAACGAGCTCCATCGAAGTTGGTGTCGCTTTAGTATGCATGTACGCAAACTATTAGGTGATCAAATAGGCATTTGAGTCAAAAGAAAACTACGACGGTCAATCCAATAAACTTTCAAATTAGACATACAAAGCTGATAATGTACTGATAGCCAATATGCGATGATGTCACATACTGAAATCGACGGATCATTCCCAGAGAAGCGAACAAACTAAAGACTATCCGACGCGGAAACTATCACTCACCATTTTAGGAGTTAGCTTAAGGGGAGGAGCCCTTTAACCTTTGTAATGAAATATAAATGGAATAGTATAGTACAAAGGATAATTAAAACGAGTTATACTATGCGATCTGAATGAACTTCGCCGCGCTATCAGCCGTCAACTTAAACGAAGCCTTGATGGTAATCGTGAAGTTTGGTGGTCTCAACGCGTCTTCGAGATGGAAACCACCACCCTCTCTGGAAATACCCACAGGTTATTTCAGCTCATTCGGACCACTCGTCACAAAATGTCTGTCGTCAGCTAGGTGGAAGGGTCACAAATCACTAACTTGCAGTGGCGCATGAACAGATGAGCTGAGCATTTCCAAACTCAGTTCAGTTCTTCCTCGTCGTCCATTTTCGCACTCAGCTCGCCCCATAGTACGCTATGGGCCGTGTCACTCGAACCACCCAATAAGGCCGACGTTCGCCTTGAGATTAGATACACGAAGTGATGTAAGCTTGCTGGTTTAGACGAGCTTCCTCCGGAAGTGTTCAAATATGGTGGTAGGGAAATCGTTAGTCAACTAACATCCCTATTTCTGAAGATCTAGAGAAAAAAGGGTCTCTCCTTCAAGGGGAGAGTCAGTCATTGTCCTAGTCTTCAAGAAAGGCTCCCGAACTTCATGTGCCAATCACAAAGGAAACACTAGGATATCAGTGCTTCCAAGGTGCTGGTTTCCATCATGTTGCACAGGCCATCCCCAACTCGAGAGGCGCACTATCGGGAGAAGCAGGCTGACTTTCGTCCAGGTGGAACTTCATTCATTCATTCATTGTACACGTTAGCTAGAGGTGGGAAACATCTCAGCTACTGTGCCGCAATACATAAAAGAAAAAAAGGAAAATGCAACAGATGCAAGCCAGCTGAGCTACCGGTAATGGATGGGCATTGTTCCGGTAAGCTATCAGCCGGCTAATATGCAGAACAAAATTCATAATGCAAAATTATATAAGACTAAGCAGTGACATAGTCGTTGGAGGGAGAGGCTGAGAGGAATGGGGTAGGACACAGAAACTCACAGCCTGAATGCCATTGGGGTCGGCTCCTAGCGATATCAGTAAGTGTACCCAGTCAAACGTGTTCCTCGTCTTTCCGGCAGTTGGGTGGACCATATATTCACGCTTTGTTAGACCCTTGTTTATCGCCGCGTGCACCGTAGAATCACCATCGACGTCTTCCTGAACATTCGGGATACATTCGATTCGACAGACCGACCGACCGCCCAAGGTGCCTTATGGCATTGCCTACTACAGAACGGAATTCCGGAAAAGTACGTCGTTATTCCTCTGACGATATACCTCCCTATTTCATGCAGAGTAAGAGCCTACGGCAAGCTCTCCGCTGTCTATCCTATCGCCAGTAGTGTGCGACAAGGATGCCCTATGTCTCTATTCTTTTTCAACTTCGCAATCAAAGATGTCCTGTAGGGAGCTGTAGAGCGCTTTCAGATTTCTGGAGCTCCTTACAGGTATTTAGGCAACCGACTTCGAGTAAGCTGATGACATCGCCTTGCTCGGTGACGACCTTCACTGCATGCAACTGGTTCTTGACCGACTGGCGACTGAAGCCACTAAGTATGGTGTGCTTTACCACTCAAAGTGTAAAGTGTTGGCAAAGGATTGGCAAAATGCTGTCCTTCAGCTCGTCAACGGAAACACTCGGCCTTTGCCAGTTTGAGACACCTGTGCCGTCGTCGCGACATCTCCCTTTTGCTATAAGGCGAGGTTTACAATGCCTGTGTTCGTGTGGTACTTTTGTATGGGAATGAGTCCCGGCCGATCCGAGTGGACAACATGCGTAGGCTTTCGGCCTTTGACAACGGCTGTCTGCGGAGGATGGCCGGTATATGGTGCGCAATGATGTTATCAGACAACACATCTTCGACAAAGCGGGTCTCCCGCTCTATGAGCTTGCTCTGTTGCACCAATTGTGATGGCCTCGCCACGTCTTGCGCATGTCTGACGAGCGATTTCCACGCAGCAGTCTATTTGTGCATGCAGCGCTGGACTGAAAGGGGCCGCGTGGTGGCGACAAAGCATCAAATTGCTTACACCCTGTCTATCAGTTACTGGTCCGGTACGCCTTCTGTGTTGGGGACAGAAAAATGAACGTCGATGGGTTAAAACACTCGAAACAATGGCACAACACCGGTTGCAATGAAAACAATACGCGCAAGTCTCCGTGAGCTCCTTGAAAATGACAAAAGGAATTGAACAAATGGCATGTGGAACAGGACCAAAAAAATTTATTATTTGATTACTCAGTACTTTTTGACGTCGTTGTACATAGTGCTGTTACTAGTTAAATTTATATTGTTTTGAATGGCTCCACATCTAATCTATAGATTGATGCTGCTTACAATATTCCACACTCGTTCGTACATTGGATTGAACAACTGGGTGTAGTGATCAACAATTATCCTTGGAGTTCAAGTACTCTACAACCCTTCCTCGCTTTAGAATGCAGTGTGGAAATTCGGTGTTCAAGACCCAACAACTTTTGTTGCAAGTATCCACACGTTGGCTCGTCCGTGTAAGCTGAATAATCCCGGTAAATCACTGACTAGCGATTAACACTAGAAAGACCGCTCCGCCGTTATACCTAGAACGCCCGGGACCGGTCAAAATGACCGCATTACTATATTTTTTATCCCAACTTTCAGTTAAGAAATTTTTCACGTCATTTATTAAAAAACTGATGTACAGAACATACCTGTAACAGAAAAATGATTGTATTAAGGTTTAGTTTTTTTCAAAAATTGTAAACAATTCCGTATACCTACTCCAATTTGCACTTGAAACAAGTGATAACTAGCTCAATCTGTCCACATGAGCCGCAAACTATTTTTTCACAAACAGAGCACTTGTTTTGTGATTTGTTACCTTTACAGCAACCAATGACACTGCCGAGGTTTAATGTTCACACGACTCCCCGACTCTGCTGAGTTGTTCGTCGTAGTTTCCGTTGTCACGTACCTTGTGTGATGTACACATGTAAGCAGTTCTTCCGAAAGACCCACCAGATACGACCGGCGAGATATTTTAGTTCCGCAAACACTGTTATAAATTATCCAGGAATTTATGAGAGCCAAATCCAGTACGTTGAAAAAGACTTGGACTGGCCATCTTCGAGATGATGACTTAACAGTGAGTGCTCTTGTCATTTGGTCGAGTACATCTACACCATACTTTGTGGAGTTGTAAAACAACACAGTCTCGGGTTTCTTCTTTCCAGTCTTGAACGGAAGAGTTACTATGCAGGGAACTGAAAACCAAAACACACTTATTCCTTCTACACTAGTAGGATGTTAATGTGTGCTTATTTTCATTCCTCATAATAAGTGAACAGAACAGCACTCTATTTCTTTGCTTCAAAATCGATGGTACTTCCTTTCTATTAGCTCGAAGTGTTCCCACCATACTTGTGTTTTTGTTGGCCAGCATTTCTCCTAATGCTGCCGATGTAAAGAAATTGTCACATGTGACATTGTACCCCTTTCCAAATAAGGGTGACACCAAGCGCAATACCACGCTCTCTGCAAGACTTTCTCCTCTTGACCGAGTTTCGTCCTTCCCGAGATATGGAAATCAATTAACGAGATACTTGCTATCTACTTCTGCCAGCATCCAAAACTTGATACCGAACTTATCTGGTTTGTTGGGCATGTACTGGAGAAAACGACAACGGGTTTTGGAGGGAAACAATTGCTCATCAACTGTGAGATTCTGCGCAGGCACATAGCATTGTTGAGAGTTGCGAATGAATGCATTCCACAATTCAGAAACCAAAGCAAACTTATCAGTTAGCAGTCTTTCACATCGGGTAGTACACATGTCAAAACGGAGGAACCTCATTATTTCTTTGAAGCTGTTCTTGCCAGTTGTCTCCCTGAAAATAGGCAGTCCATATCTATCGCACCACATCATATTCAACGGCATGTTCTTCAGACCCATGAAGCCTCTGATGTAAACTAGACCAATAAAGGCACGCAGCTCTGGAAGACTTACGCTCCACTGACAACTGACACTTAGAACTCTCTTGGCCTCAGCTCCAGTACATATTTGAATATGTTTCAGCATCTGGGGCGTGATTATGATGTCAAAAGTGCTCGACAGCTCACCATATTTCACACATTTCTTAGCATAGGGAGTTGGTCCTGGTCTAGCCTTAAACATATTCTGTGATGGAATCCTACCAACAGTAGATGTTTCGAACTCCACTGCGATCCACGTGCTACCATCTTTCGATACGTGAAGCTCACCGGGAGATACCGAATTGGTTGATACACTCTCTCTAGGGTCCTCATATGGAGTGTAATCATCAGACGTTTGACTATCAGATATGCTGTGATCTGCTGACTCATGGAAGATGGAGTCCTCATCAACATCATAATCGTTCTCGTCTCCAGAGTCGTTGTCATCGATGGTTGTAAGTTCTCGTAAAACCTCAAAGGCTGTTTTTCTCAGAAGTGCCATTGTGTACAAAAATGTCACTGGAATTTATCTGACTGAACGCACAATATCACAGTAAAATCGTGATTCGGCTAGTTTTCACTCCCGTTTTGACTGCTATAGTATATAACTGTCAGAAATGATAGTGGTGGCTAAAAATAAAAAGAGGAACCGGATTAGAGAGAAGCGGTCATTTTGACCGCCAACGGGCTTTCTAGGTAGTATGAACACAGCTACCTCTTTTCTCGAAAACTATAACAGATATGAAAACGAAAATTCACAGTAATGAAGAACGTCCAAAAATATTAAAAGTCATGAAATATCTTTGAAAAATGTCCATAAATGTAGAGAATATGCACATTTAAAAACGCTGAGCGGTCAAAATGACCGCTCCGGGAGTTCTAGTTTTAACATGCTGATGTTGATGCTACACGTTCTATTTCATATATTAGTCACGCGAATGAGTGTAGCTATATTTGCCGCTGTACATCGCTCATACTGAAGTTAGGATAAGTCAGCTATTATCGAGATAAGGTGCGGAAGAGCAAAGGTTCCTGCTACAATTTAAATTAGAAATGCCCAATCATCCAGATTGACCTAAAATTAGATTAGTCCAGTTGTGGTGGTACGGTAGTGTTTAAATAATTATTTAATTGGAAAATAAATCCACGCACAGAAACAATGGATTTGTTACGAAGAATAGCTGCAACCAAGATGTATGATGACAGATTGTTAGTAAATTGTTAGCGGTAAAATGACGAGGAGAAATCCAGGATGCATGGGAATACCATACATTCAGCTAACTAGCTTATCCGAGCCATCTGCCGAGGCTATTGATACCCATTAGTTGTGTCTTCCTCCATGCGATTAGCTATGCAATGCTCAATGCATTCATTGCAAATCACACCATGGGTAAGGAGATTTGCTTGTTCATTATTTTCCCAGCCATGTCTAAGTGGTTCTATTCCAAACCCCGCTGTGAAGATACCATCGTGCCCAGGTTTCCCACCACATACTCATTTGAGATATTAGATAATTAGATGTTGTGCAAGTTATTTTTTGTTTGTTTGTAAATTTGCTAAAACACTGCACACTCCTTCGAAAGCCGATGGTAGAACAGCGAGCATCGGAATGTACTACATGTGTTAGTGATGTGATAGCGTCAAATGGGCCATCAGAGAATGTATGATATTATCGCCTACTAACGCTTATATCAGACACCATTTACAATACACAGTAACCATAAGTCATCTGTGTTTTACGATACATTTATTTGCATCATTCTACCTGGTAACCAGACTGATGGCATTTGCTTCCGTATTTCCATATCTGTCTCAATCTATTGTTGATACCCACACTTCTGAATAAATGTATGCCTTACGTTTAGGTTCACGTCTAAACGCTAACTAATCACCAACAGTTGTATTGGTTACTTATAATTCCACGTGCAATTTTCTAAAACTAGAGGAATATGGCTGTTATTTTTTCATTCAATTCAAACACTTATAAACACCACACTTCAGCCTGACAGACTGATGGCATTTTCACTCGCGTAAAACCATTATCTGATTGATGGCTCGATGTCTAAATGGGACTCGCCTAAGTTACAAATCCCGCTAACATCTGTTCGTGTCTCGTTACATTCCCACTTGACAGATGGATCATATTACATTTCATCTCGTGTGACATTGTGTAGTATTTCGAGTTGCAATCTGGTGTCAATGTAGCCAGGTCAAGTGTCTCTGTACTGCACACTAAGATTGCGACGAGTCATCAAATTCGATTCCCGGACAGCGGAAACACAATGTGACATCCGAATCGAAATGCTTGCACACAGATCACACTCTGGGCAGTGACGAAATGGTCGATATGTGTTAGCGCAGAGAATGGATGATCAAGGGGGACGACTGACTGCATGTGAATTCTCGCTTACCTCTCGGAGAAGAGAAAAGCCGATCGGCTGTGGTTTACCTTCAGACCCGAATAGCTTGCAATTAATATATAAGAGACGACATTTGCAGCCCATGCCAACGATAAGTAATCACTGTTCCACGGTAGTTTTACTCCCTTTGTAACTTTATCAATGTTATCAACTTCATACTACTCATATTGTTAATAAATTCTCCATGGTGGCATCTGTTCTGTTTGCACTACGAGTGGACTAACACAGCTCTAGCGACACTTCATTTCATGCACCTTTACTTGTATTCGCACGTTATTGCATTTTCACGCATTACATGCATTTTATATCATTCTGTGTCATCGCCTCTCTTTCTTTGTAGCCCTTGAGACCAGTTCCTGGATTTCTTGGTAACACTACACACACGATGCTCGTATTGCTACTGAGTATGCAAAGTCCAATGCAACATATAGCACCCTGCGTCGACGTAGTAAGTCGAACAATATCGGTGTAGATGTCACCTCACCTCACACACTGTAGGGCGTCTAAGCGACATTTAACCAGCATTGATCATTTGCTTGTTCCCCAGTTCCATAGCACTCCACGTTCCACTGTCCATGCCCCCATCTCGTCTGAACCAATTTTTTCATCCCAACCCCAAAACGAGGTAAATCCAACCATATCTCCGCCATCGAGATCAAGAGCCACACGTGGCCGCAGGCCAGCACGCCAAACACTCAAGGATGGATGCTGGAATGTGCGCACACCGCACGATCGGGACACCAATCATCGAGCTATGCGACGAACCACATTGGTCGCCATGGAACTTGCGCGGTATGACATTGATATCGCAGCGCTGAGTGAGACTCGACTGGCTGATCAAGGTAAATTGCGAGAGGATGGTGCTGGGTACACTTGCTACTGAATTGAAAATCACGACTCAGCACTACATGAACAAGGCGTCGGATTTGTAATCACTGGCCCTCTAAATGGCCGTCTGACGAGGGAGCCGATTGGTATCAGCCCACGGTTGATGTCGCTCCGTATATGCCTCAGACCTGGTAAGTTCGCAACATTTATTAGCACATATGGTCCCACCATTAGTTATACAGAGGACAGAATAGCTCAGCACTACTCGCAATTGGCCACTGTTATAAAGTCTGTGCCAATGGATGATCGACTATTCCTGCTTGGTGACTTCAATGCACATGTAGGGTGTGATGCCACAGTGTGGGCTGAGATGATCGGGCCGCACGGGATTGGGATAGTCAATGGGAACGGAGAGCGTTTGCTTTCATTGTGTGTTACACATGGCTTGACGATCACGAACACTCAGTTTGCTCTGTGTGCTATTGACATTGCTACATGGACGGAGTGGTCATGCTCACTTGCTGGACTACGTCATCGTACGTCAACGGAACATACGTGAAGTGCGCATAACGCGGGTAATGCGTAAAGCTGAATGTGAGACTGATCACAAGCTGGTGCGCACAAAGTTCTACATAAATATCTACAAATCGTTGTACTTTCCAGCGAATAACAATCGGAGGAAATACAACGTACGCGCCCTTATGAGTGCAGAAAAGAGACAAGCACTGGAGGATGCCATAACAACTCGCCTCGGCGAAGATGACTCCTCGTTAAACCGGTCAAAAGTTATGGAGCGAGGTGAGTCAGAACGCAATCGGACGGGAGGAGGTTTGCATTGATACTGTAGTAATTCATCAAATGTTGCAGCGCAGTGACAACCACGCATAGTTTCTGCAAAGACGCAGGCGCGTACTGTATTTGTCATACTGGTAATCCGAACACAGATGCCTCTATACGAGTGCCCCTATGCTGAGGTTTGATGTTGCGTACACCATGCTTCTTCATCGCAGTTGGGCTACACTGACTTACTTACTTACTTCATGTTACCTTATTTTACCGTATCTTACCATTCCCATAGCCTACAAACACTTTACCTAATACAGTATGGAAAAGCAATGCTTCCTCGATTTGGTGGCAAATTGGCAATCTGATGGACATGTTTAAGTTGGATCATGCATTCAAATATCAATCGCTCCGGAACATTCGTGGAAAGTGAACAATCCCGGCAAGTAATTGACTAGCGATTAACATGCTGCTGTTGATGTGTCATGCTAGGTTTCACATTAAATCTGTTAGAATGATTAGAGCTGTAATTCCCGTTCTTCATCCGACAACCTTATCTTAGCTGAGCTTATGAAAATCAGTTGACTCCAGCGCACCATTTCCCTACAAACCTGCATAGTTGCCTACTCACGGTCTGTCATCGTTGTGTCATCCTTATTCCATTGCTAATGTAAATATAGCTTGGGTACACTTGCTATGTGGAATGATGAAGTACGGACTTGGTGAAACGCAGTAGCATTATTGCACCTGTCTAAGAGGCACCATCTAGAAATTGTCTTAGACGGGGTCAATCTTCTGGGTAGACTAAGAAAAAGGTAATGCCAACGGAAATGGTACGTAAGTTTCTTAGTAAATTACATCGGAAAGGAATCGGCGCATATGGAAATTTGTTCACTTTACGACCACCCAATAGCTGCACCCCAAGCGTAGTAAAGTAGATCGCCAAGCGGGGAGGCGGGAGAGGGGAGGCCAAGCGATGACTTGGTTAGACAGAAATAAAAACCCTCACTGAGGTTGGCGTCGGTTGGTGCATCCCGACTGCCTGGCTGGGATCCTAAGGACGGTGAACACGTTTGATTGGACACACTTGCTGATATGGCTAGGAGCCGTCTCCAATGGCGTTTGTGTTGTGAGTTTCTTTGCCCATCCTCCTCCCTTAAGGTTCCCCTCCAATCCCGATCTCATGCAAAACGCATAATACAATAGTTAACAACATATTTTCTGTAGTGCAATTTTTTAGTCGCTTATCCTTTTGTAATGCGGTACATTATTTGGAGTGTGTTTCTCACCCTCAGCTAACGTGTACTGAAGATGATGATGAGGAGGTTATGTATTTCTAATTTTGCGTATTCTATGTATTGACATATTCACCGTACTAAATTGCCTCTGTTGTTACAGCTCATAAGTCGAAATTATTAATCGATTGAAGCCCCCATATCGGCCTTTGCCACTTTCCGTCATCCCGGGAATAATCAGTGCTCATCACAAGAACCGTGCACCCGTCCCCCTCAGCAACGATTCAGTTTCCTGAAGCCAGTAATCGAGGTGGAGAGTGTTATACAGATAGGCACCCTGTCAAGATTTATATCACGTACAGGCACACCGATGCTATCAATCAACAACCAACACCTGAAATGCAAGAAACTTAACACGCAGGCACACATACGGACCAAATGCAGCGATGATGTAGCACGCGTACTACATCAAGCGCATTATTGGCCTGGATTAGTAAAGGAAATCAGGAAACAGCATACTTAAAAATCGCTGCGCAGATGATGATTACGTAGTTGGCTTACTCGTCTCTTCTTAGATGCTGGCCCGGCGTGGTGACACTGGTGGCTTACAAGCCAGATTAGCTGAGACGCCAGCGGCCGCATGTGCTACAGCACAACGCGCTCGATGTCGATGGACTACGCACCACCGACATTTCATTTCCGTATGCAGTTGTGATTTATCATGTAGCTGGGCAATCGTCGTCTTGATAAGCTCATGCTATTGGTGCTGACCAACTGCCTTTGGTTCCCAACACCTGAAATCAACATTAGTTAATAATAAAATCCCATTGATCATGTCCTGGTAACATAAATTTGGTTTTCTCACGTGCTGCTTGCCCAAATGTTATTCACCATAAAGCAGCTGTTTCGGTAACCGCCACGAATTCATGTGGCGAACATGCCCGAGCCATCTCATGTGTCTAAGCAGAAATACGCAGTTCACTGCATACATGCCACTAAGGCGCAGTACTTCATTGTCTGCAACCTTGTCGCACCAACCGATGCGCAGAATCCACCGCACCATATATCTGACAACCTTTGATACATAGTTCATTTCGCTGCCGTATAGAACAGACAACACTATTGACTTGTACACCATCAGCTTCATTTCAATGTTAAGCTGACGGTTGTTCTACGCACGTTTCTCCCATTTGCCAAAAGCAGCAGCCGAAATCGATACGAGGGTGCGCAGCTCGTGCATCAAAAGGAGCTAGGTAGAGAGTACGCTCCCTAGGCAGCAGAATCTCACTGGTTTGCAAAAACTTCAGCAGCAAAGCAGATTTGCGGCATGCCCATGGATTCTACATCTGGAGTATGACGAAAAAGACCAGCAGTCTTAATTGTGTTGGTAGTGAGACCGAATTTGGCCGCTGTCGAAGCCATAGCACTAGCCATGTGCTACAACTCACCCGCGCTGTGTGCAAACAACGCACAGTCGTCAGCGAACAACAACATACGGATAGTTGTCTCACAGACTAGGGTTCTCGCACAGAAACGACGGAGGTTCAGCAACTCACCACCATTACGGTGCTCCATACGTACACCGTAAGCACAAGCCGAATCAAAAGCACAAGACATCATGGCAGGAAGATAAATATTAAACACGGCAGGAGCTAAGACACAGCCTTATTGTACACCAGTGACAACTGCAAAGTCATCCGAGGTCCCTCCACTCCGCTGCACCCGCGCTCGCATACCACTGTGCAGACATCCAAGTAAACTTACAAACCTACGCAGACAACCAAAGTTACCCAACACCAGCCACACTGCCTCGCGGTTCACAGTATCAAATGTCTTGGTGAAATCAACTAACAGCGAGTACAACGGCTAGTGGCGTTCTCTATACTCCTGCAACCGATGAGCCGCAAACACCATACCTATAGTGTTGCGACCAGAACGGAATCCATACTGCGCTTCCGCCAGGTGAAGTTCCACAACCGGACTGATGAGACGGTTAAGCAGGATTCGGGCAATCACCTTGCTCACACAACTAAGCAAGTTGATGCCACGATAATTCGTACAACATTGCCTGCTCCCTTTGCCCTTGTAAAGTAGTAGCACAAGGGCATTCTTCAGCTCAAGAGCCACCTCCTCCTCAACCCATACGTGTTGCAACAAGTGGTGCAGCGCAGTCACCAACGCGGGTACGCCGTGTTTCAATTCTTCAGGCAGGATCCCGTCGGCACCGGCACACTTGCCGTTTCGCAGCTGAGCAAGTGCTCTCTGCGTCTCATCCAGTGTCGCCGTGTCCGCCAGACTCGCCTTCACATCGTGCTACTTCAGGCCGTTCATTGCAGGCCAGTCGAACTCTGAACGGTTGTTCAAGAGACAATCAAAGTGTTTCCGCCAGATCTGCATCATGCCTGCAGTCTGTGTGCAGGTAGCGCCTGAGCTACCATCGATCAGCGTCCTCGGTGTTGTGTTTCCGCTGATAGTACGGATAACCGATGCAGCCACTCCGGTCACGATACAGCCACTCCAAATCAGAAGACAAAGACCTCTGGCGGAACTTGTATGGAGCACTCGGGAAGCAGAATATACAAGCATGATATGGAGTCAAAATAAATACTTCACGAGAGAAAGACCTAATTGAAAGTTTCTGACTAGATGCGCAAAAAACTCGCTTGTTGGCTGACCAAGTAGTGTGCTCACTGGAGGGCCACAAGGTAGATCATTCTGATTGGTCCACCTCAAGGTAAAACGATACCATTGGCTTACTCGCGTTGGCTAGTCAATCGGCTACATGCGGCATACAACCGATCTTCTCCGAGCAGCTCTAGACACACACACACACACACACAGAGTTAGCTTCGATGGCTGCTATAGACGGGCCCCGGTAACACTCAGCGGCTCCAACCTCGGTCCATACACAGCCTTCAAGGAGTCAAAGAATTCCTCGTGTTGGTGACGTTCGGCGTATCACTCCATCTGCTACGTCTTCTCCGTCCACCATGCATTTTAATGCGACGGAGCTCTGCCGTCAGTCGTCGTCCAATTCGTTCAAACTTTCTCTTCTTTCCCAAGTTACTGGGCTATGCCACATGTGCAGCAAATGCTACATTCTTCTCACACACCAACGCGCCAATCGTCGCACTGCTATCATCAAACAAATCAGGCCGCTTACAGTTTGCGCGCCCGATGGTCTCCTCGGCATCAGCTGTCACCTGGTCACAAATGTGGTGCCACAGGTCGCCCACTGTGGCTGTGCATTCCACATTACAGGCGTGCAGCCATCGCCTTCTCCAGCTCAATACGTTTCTTCACAGTACCGAGGGAGATAATGTTATATGTACGCCGATTCACGGCGGGAAAGCAATACATAGATTTACGAAAATATATGTACAGTTTGGTCCGCACCAATTTTTGATCAGTGTCACACTCAGCTCTACGCACTACACGTGTCATGCGCACTTCACGCTGATGTACGATGACATGGTCGAGCAGGTAAGCGTGACCACTCCGTGGGTGCGTCCAAGTTGCTGTATCACTCGCCCTCAGTGCAAACCGAGTGTTCGTGATCGTCAGGCCGTGAGTGGCACACAGTGAAAGCAGTCTGTCACCATTCGCATTCGCTGAACCAATGCCCTGCAGACCGATGACATGTGTCCACACCGATGCATCACGCCCAATGCGCGCGTCGAAATTCCCTAGTAGAAACAGTCAGTCGCCCCTCGGCACAGACGGTATCACGGAGGATAAATGAGCGTAGAATTGATCGCGCGCGTCATCAGGATAACACATGGTCGGACCGTACGTGCTTATAAAAGTGGCAAACTTACCTATTCTGAGTCGTAGGCGAGCAGTCATTAGTCGCGTGCTGGTGCCAGTTGGTTCACTCACCAGGTTGCCATGGAGGCGGTCGGATATTGCAAATCCGACCCCATGTTTACGTGGTGCTGATGTGGTGTTGCCCATCCAGTAGTACGTGTAGCCAGCATCCGCTTCATACAACTTACCTTGCTCAGCGATCCAGGTGGCACTGAACGCCGCAATATCGATGTTGTAGCGCGCCAGTTCCATCGCGACCAGTGTAGTGCGTCGCTGGGAGGGGTTACTCGTGTTCCGGTCCAGTAGTGTGTGCACGTTCCAGCACCCGATGCTGAGTGCTTTGCGCGCAGGCTTATGACTGCATTGGTGGGCAATCGCACGCGATGTGGAGGTTGTGCTTCAGAGGTCTGCTTGAGGAACTCCACCCGGAGCCTTTGGCTCAATAGTCTGACACACAAGGTAGTCTGTGATTTGCAGGTTTGCTTAACGGACTCCACCCGGAGCCTATGGCTCAATAGCCTGGCGCACAAGACAGTCGGTGGTTTGGTGGTTTGCTTGAGGGACTCCGACCGGAGACGTTGGCACAGTAGCCTGATGCACAAGGCAGTAGGGAGTAGATCCAGCTCCGGAATGTGATTGCAGACAGATTGGGATCTGCTGGAGGTCCGTCACACTGAAACAATTCATATGGGTTTTGCGGCCGTTGTAGGATACGCATCTGCGACCACGGCCAGACGCAGGTGGGTTTTGGCGGGTTTGCACCAATTTGACCAGAGGCTCTCTGGCTTGAAGCGGGCAGTAGCAAAGCAATGAACACTCGGAGTTGCCCTCCAACCGTCAGAGACAATGCGCAGTGCTCGTGCTCTACGCCAATCGATTGGTGAGCTTATAACCCGTAGACCTGTTGTCTCCCATGGCTAGGTTTTGCGGGAAGAGGGCGATCGATCACGTACTAACCTCTGAAAAGGATGGACTAGGAGACTGACAGGGCACCCACACCTGAGAGAACGACTCGGGTCCACAGCAAAAGCCTTCAATTAAATGTACACTAGAAAGATAGCGGGTCTAGCACATGGTCAGATCAGTGACTCATGCAGAGTGGTGTCCTGTATCTGAGCAGGGAGAAGGGCTTAACCGAACTACCACCCAGCGGTCGCCACGAGGAGGGGTCAACGAAATGAGCCCATGGCACAACAGTAGCAGTAGTGGGTAGACCACCTGTCAGGATCTAGCCACCACCAGTATCAGCGCACCCTAGGCTCCCCCGCCCAGCATGTGGCATACATATATGGTTGGCCACACCCGGTTTCACATTTGCCTGTCACTATGGCCAGCCACAGGACGCCTGCGCTCACAGAGGGACCATAGGTGGCTTGCGCTGCACCACCCATAACTCCACCAACACACCCCATATCCAGTGTAAACTCGAAGGAATAGGACCGAGAGGCATCAACGGAGCCGGCTCACACTTCTTCACAGGCAAACACAAGCACGCTGTATTTGGGAATCAACCGCACACAAGGCGGTGGCTGGACCATAGTCCGCTCCACACTGAGTGCATGTAACCACTCTTCGAGCCTAACACGGCCACAAGGACCATGCACCCCGTCCCCTCCAGCAACGAGCAACTGTCTCAAAGAGCCAGTATGGACGAGGTAGTGGGTACTAGACAGGTAGGCACCTTCTCAACATGCACAACAAGTGCAGCCACACCGCGGATATCAAGCAACAGCCAATCACTTAAAACGACGATATCAAATAAAACAAATCGAATAAAGCATACAATACGGTGACATAACTCTTCACTAAATGAGCGTATGAAATAAATTGGTTGCAAAAAATCCGCGGAAGGTGCAATATGCAAGAAAATATGTCTTAAGAAAATGCAATAACCGCGGAAATGTTGTCGAAATTAACTACAATTAGCTTTAGCAACGTGTGCAAGTTTATAGAAGATAGTACAGGTAGAGATTAATATGAGAAAGGAAAGCGTTAGGACAAAATTACAAACCCACCACCGGAAATAAAGAGACAGCATACAAACAAGCGGTTAGTAAATTGAATGCAGCGTACCTACAAACGCTGCGCCAGGTCTGCCTACGTTCTCTGCAGCACTCGTCGTCGCTTCGGTGGTGGCCCCGAGTGGCCTCGCTCATGGTTCACTAGATCTGCCTGACTCAGCCACTCGCGACCGCAAGTGCTACAGCACCATGCGCTCGATGTCGATAGAGTATAACTCATCGGGGCCTGTCGCTTCCGCAGTTGACGCTTCTCCTCTGCACGCAGGATGGCTTTCACTTGCACCTCGGCAATTGCCTTCGTGATCAGATCGCGCCATACACGCCGATCAACCACCTTCGATTCCCATGGCCTGCAATCAAGATTAGAACATGAAAGACTCAATTTGATCATGTCCTGGTAACGTAACTTTGGTTTCTGCCCATGTCGCTCCCCAATGTTTAGCTGAGCAGATAATAGTTGTTTTGGTATCCGCGTCGAATCCATACGGCTCACATGACCGAGCCACCTAAGGGGTCTCAGCAAAAGTGTGCAGTCCACTGCATACATTCCACTTCAGCGCAACATTTCGGTGTCCGCAACTGTCGCACCAACCGATGCGCAGAATCCGTCGCAAACATTGTTGATGGAACCGCTTGAGATATCGCACATTTCGAAGGTACATCGTAAACGTTTCACTGTCGTATAAAAGAAAGGACAGCACCATGGATTTGTACACCATTAGCTTCTTGCCAAAGGTAAGCTAATGGTTGTTCCACATCATCATCATCATCATTACACGTTAGCTGGAGGTGGAAAACACCTCAGCTATTGTGCCGCAATACAAAAGACAAGAAAAGGAAAACAAACAGTGGCACGCCCGCTGAGTCCCCAGTAACGGATGGACATCGATCCGGAGAGTTAACAGCTGGCTGCCGTAAAAGAGGGTCATATAATGCCTATCAAATGAGATCGTGATTAGAGGGGGATGCTAAACAGGAGGGGGATGGACAAAGGAACTCAACACAAACGCCATTGATGCCGGCCCCTAGCCATACCAGCAAGTGTGTCCAACCAAACGTGTTCACCATCCTTAGGACCCCAGCCAGGCAGTCGGGATGCACCAACCGACGCTAACTTCGAAGTGAGGGTTTTCATTTCTCTCGACCAAGTCATCACTTGGTCGCGCAAACAATGCACGTCGCGGGAGTCGGTCAGCTGGCATGCGCAACACGTGGCCTAGCCATCGGAGCCTGGTGCGTAATATAATGGTGCTGAGAGGTTCGTTCGCTCTTCCTGCACCAAATACGCGACGTCGAACACGCCCATTGCTCACGCGGTGCTCCCACCAGACATGAGTTAAGCTGCGAAGGCAGCGATGATGGAATATGACGAGCCTCTTTATGTCTGTCGACCTGATAGGCCAGGTTTCACAGCCATATAGGAGAGTTGAACGGACGGCTGCATTGTAAACTCTGCCCTTCAGGGTGAGAGTAATGTCGCGTCTGCGCCACAGGTGGCGGAGATTGGCAAAAGCACCTCGGGCTTTTGCTATACGGTTCGTAACCTCATCTTCAATCCCACGGGTGCTAATATAGCTGCCCAGGTACTTGAATTCCTGAACGACTTCTAGCAGATCACCACTAAGCGTTAGCGCATGATTGGGTCCCTGCCAATCTTAGAGACGTACTTTGCATTTCGATGGAGCGAAGCATAGCCCAAAACGATTGACAGCCAGTGCTAATCGGTCCAGTGCTGTTTGGCATGTTTGGGAGATGTCACAGATTAGGGCAATATCGTCCGCATACTACAAGTCAAGAAGTCGCTCACCAGGAAGAAGATCCACACCTTCTAGGTCGTGTCCAGCGAACGCTGTTTCAATGACTTCATCAATAGCGAAGTTGAAGAGGAAAGGTGACAGCGGGCATCCTTGTCTCACACCGCTGGTGATACTGAAGGGTGGTGACAGTTTGCCACAAACCCTCACCCTGCCCGAACTACGCGCGTACAGCGCTTTGATAATGTTTACATATTTATCAGGCACACCTTTCCTCAGCAGACAATAACAAAGGGCACATCGATCGACTGAGTCGAAGGCACCTTTTATGTCAAGAAACACGACAACTGTGGGTCGCCAATAAACATGGCGGTGCTCCAACACTTCACGCAAGGTGAAGATGTGGTCGATGCAGCCCCGACCTCGAAGAAATCCGGCTTGCTCTTCACGAAGCTGGCTTTCACGGGTGCCAGTCAGTCTGTGGAGAATGACAGAGGCAAGCAATTTAGAGGCAATCGAAATCAGACTGATCCGTCTATGATTGCCGCATTCCAAACGGGAGTTCCCCTTGAAAATTGGGACAATGACGGAGCGGTTCCAGTCTGCCGGGACTGTCTCCTGCTCCCAAAGTTTTACAAGCAACTCGTGCAAATCATCTACTAGAGCAGGTCCCCCGAATTTGAAGAGGGCTGGGGGAATTCTATCTGCCCCTGCGGCCTTATGCAATTTCAACAGCCTGCTCTCACGTTCGACTTCTGTGCGTGAGGGCGGATCCAAGGAGACGTCCCAGGGAGAAGGGCGCTCAATGCCCGAAGAAGAAAGCGATAACTCAGGTTGGTTAAATTGCCTTGCAAAGTGTTCAACCCAACGCTCCAAGCGTTTTGACAGACTGTGGATCGGCTGCCCACTCTCCTCGCGTATGGTCTCGCTAACACCAGGTCTCCTGCTGCCTGTTTCCCGTATCAGACGGAATAACTTACGATGATTACCAACGGCAGTGGCTGTTTCCATCTCAGAGGCACGATGAGACCACCAGGTTTTGCGGTCCTTCTTCAGGCTAGCATGTAGTTTTGCCGAGATTTTTGCGAGCCTCATTGTATTCGCTTCCAGCCGGAATACTTCGGCGAGCATCCATAAGTTCCAGAGACTGTGTAAATACCCAATGTCCGGTTTGACAATTTGCTTTGACACATGAAGACATGCCTGCTAACAGCAACGCTTGAGGAATATGCGACCAATGATCTTCAACGGTGTTTAGTGGGCGCTTACTCAGCCCAGATGTCAGCGCATTTGGTACACATTCAGAACATCTGGCTTCGTCAGCTGGCTAGTGTCAATCCGTTCACATTGACGTTGCGGACGTCCACCGAAACGCACCAGGAGGTCGGCACAGACAAGTGCGTGGTCAGGGTCCACGCTCGTGCTCCAAATCGAGCGACAGTTTTGGACACAGCCTCTCCAGCGGTAACTGATAGCGATATGATCGATTTGCGTCCATGGCTGGCCCGAGGCTGGTGGTCGCCAAGTCAAGCTTCTGCGGGTGCTGTGTCGAAAGTTAGTGCTCGCGAGAAAGAGGCGAGCATCTTCACACAGCTGTAGCAATCGCTCACCATTATCATTACGGGAGCCTACACCATGTTGGCCGCCCAGATGAAGCTCATCAGAGGACAATTTTCCGACTTGGGCGTTTAGATCGCCAGTCAACACCACAGTATCCGTGCTTCTTCTGTAACGAAGGAGCTTGTGAAGTTGCTGATAGAAATCATCTTTCACCGAATCAGTGCTACAGTTTGTAGGGGCGTAGGCCGCCATGACAAACTGGCACCGTTTTTCCCTGCGCGACTTCGTAACACGGAACGAACCAGGTAATCTAACGGCGCACATCCTACTGTTTACTGGGATCCAATCAATCAGGGCAGCTTCAGCCCGGGGACTCAAAACAATGCCGACGCCAGCTTGAGCGGCATTTGAAGCTGTATCATCGCCAGACAGGCGCAATGAGAATGTACCGCCAGTGTCGCATGTGGGGGATCTCAGGGTAAGCACGGAGCTCGAACCTTGCAGGTGGATTTCTGATAAACAGCAAATGTCGATCGATAGGGTCTCTAGTGTGCGGGCAAGTGCAGCCTGTTGGTCAATCTGCAGTAAAGTGCGCACATTGAGGCTGGCCAGTCTTAGCGAGGATATGGGGATCTAAATAGAAACTGATGAACTGACGTTGTCCGCTTGGTTGAGCATGGACTTGTCGACTTGACTGGAGCGAGGCCCTGCGTTTGTGTGTGATTTGAAATTAGAAGACAAGCGACTATTGACGTAAGCTGGGGGAGGGCCAAGAATTGGGGGGTTGAAATGGGGGGATGTAAATAAAGTTGGAGCGGGACGATAAGGATGAAGAAGCGCAAGAAGGGGTGTAAGAAAACGGGAAGGCCTGAGCAGTAGCATCCATACCCCTATCCACCCTGCTTGATGCAGCAGATAGGGCGCCATTTATTAGCCTCTGCGACGGCCAGAGCATCAAGAAATTGTTGTAGGAAAGGTTCATTGTATTGCGTGGGCAGAATACTGTCAGGTTGCCCAGGCCTAGACAGGAGAACGATTAGGGCTCTCAACCAAAGCCTTTGGTTCATAAACCTTACCGCAAGGCAGCGGGTTATGGCACTGGATTACAGAGCCCGTTTTATGAAATGAGGAGCCACCCCCATTAAAACCCCCAAGCTGGAGGACCAGGAGGCTGTTTGTTTGGCCTCTAACCATTGACCAATCTGGTATGAGTGGTTCTGAAGGTGCAAAAAAAGTACCACCCAGCATGGCTCAATAGATCTCTGAGGCACGCAAACCATCGCACCACGGTAAGGTCCAGCTTCATTGCTCTCTAGCTTCCCGAACGCCGGCGCTGCCTTAGAGACGCGAATACGAAGCTCAGTGTGAAGCTGCTGGTCAGTCAACATCACACTCACAAGGTGCAGAAGCGGGAGATGGTTTCTAAGACTTCAGCACCGATGCTGATTTGCGGCAATATTGAAGATTGCAACTCCGGTGAAGGCTGAAACAGACAGTTTTGCTTGTGTTGATGGTGAGACCGAATTTGGCCGCTGTCGAAGCCAGAGCACTAGCTGCCGGGAGAAAGTAAGAATTGCTTAGGAAATCCACTATTTTAGCGATTAATCGCTTATTAACGCTTGGCGCATCGATTTCGAACGTCCCGGAAGGTTCTGGTTCTTCGTGTGACTCAAAACCACCTGACACATCGGAAAAAGATACGGGGAAACACTGACCATGGTAGCTGACCTTCCAAATCTAGAAGTCGAAGATCAGTAAGGAACCTATAAATACAGTCAACGTCCGCAGTAGTTGTACAGTTTTCGTTGGCGGCGATTAATACGTTTTTTCACGGGTTTCACGGGTTTGCGCAGAACGAGTAAGCGTAGCTTTTCGGTGGTTCTGCCTTGGGATCTTACGGCAAGGTCCTGATCTCGTCGGTAGGTACCAGATGTTGTGGGTCTCGACGCAGTAGTGGTGTTCAGCACAAGTATTCAGCGAGTTGACTGTGGGAACGTGGATACCTGGAACAAAAGAGTGGTGTAGGTAAATTCGGCAAAGTTGGATAGAAGCAAAATGATAGAAGCGCCGCGTGTTAGCTGGGCAAATGGCCAGATCTTAGCAACGTGGAAGACCAGCGAGGTAAGAGCCAAGCGTCTAGGCGCTGTTTGAAGGCCTCCGTATTGGGCGCTGAGACAACAACTTCAGGGAGGGGGTTCCAAGCGAAGGCAAAAGGTCTTTGGCGTTTTGCTTTTTCCTTCGGTTGGGCTAGAAGTTTTGTGGAGCAGTAAATTGTTGCTTTTGGAATTGCGTCTAATAAGAAGATTATAACAAATGGCGACGGGAAAAATTGAAAATGTGATAAATTTTTCTGCTAAACAATTTCAAAAGCTGCTTTTGCAACAGCAAGCTCAAATGGAGGTACAAATAAAAATGAATGAAAATCTGACACAGTGCTTGAGTTTGCAGACAACAGGAGCAGCGGCGCAGGCCACGCAGGCGAGTTCTGTTGATCTTCTCACGAACGCCATCACTGAATGCAATTATGTTGCGGATTCTGTATGCACCTTTGAGGCGTGTTTCAAGCGCTGGGAAGACATGTTCCGGACGGACTTCGTTCATCAGGACGACTCCCGGAAGGTACGATTGCTACAATGCAAGCTCGGAATGTGACATTCGCGGTCCATAGACCACATTTTGCCCAAACAGCCGAAGGATCTGAGTTTTGACGAAGTAGTATCGCAGCTGAAGGAAATTTTTGGTGAGTCGGTATCCTTGTTTAGTATTCGCTATCAATGCCTGAAAATTGTCAACCAGGAATCTGACGACTTTGGGGGCTTTCAGACAATATTAACCGTGAGTGGGAACGTTTCAAACTACGCTCTTTAACGGACGATCAGTTTGTCTCATTTTCGTCAGCGCTCTACAATCACCCTGTGATGCTTAGAACTGCACGCGGCTTTTAGCTAAGCTGGAGCAGGATCCTGATCTGGCACTGATGGCCCTCGTAAGCGAATACAAACGGCTGCTCACTCTAAAACACGATACTGCTATGGTCGAACGCAATGGTCTCGCATCACCAGATACCGCGCAACTCGTGAAAAAGGCCGGGACCAGCAACTGAAGCAGACCCTTCAAGAGGCCCACGAACAAACCGCCCACAGCATGCTGGTCATGCAGCGAATGGCATTCCGCGCGCTTTTGTCCCTTCAAACATTATATTTGTCAAGCGTGCCATAAGCGTGTGCATAAAGAGTAATGCTGCAGTTAGGTCCATTTGAATAAAGTGGAGAAGCCTTATAGAGAGGTTAATTCTAGAAAGGATGGCGCCGAGTCTCTGTCCATAGTTGCCGCATTCCAAAGCAAGTGTAAACCGAGGCGACGATTTATCAGTGTGTTGATCAATGGGATCCCAACGAAACTGCAATGTGACACGGACTCAGACATCACGATTATTTCCAGGAGCACATGAAATCACATCAAGAGGCCGAAGATGGTCGAGTCTCAAAAAGCGGCACATAATGCATCCGGCGGTGTGTTAAACTTAGTGGGCGAACTCAAATGCAAGACTGCTTTCAAAGGTGTGGAAAAGTCAGGAATATGCTACATTTCAGACCGCTCGAATTTGAATCTTCTTGGCCTCGACTGAATTGAAAAGTTGAATCACCGCGATGTTCCCTTGAACCAGATCTGCAACCGAGTTCGAGCAAGTCCAGGTCCATCATCAAAGTCCGTCGAAGACATGACACGTACCCTGAAGCGAAAATTTACTTCTGTCTTTCAGCATGGCTTGGGCCATTGTACGAAATTCAAGACAACACTGAACTAGCGACCAGGTGCTGAACCAGCGTTCAAGGCTAAAAGACCGGTACGATATGTAGCCACGTCAAGCGTTGAGCAAGAAATCGATCGACTGGAACGTGCCGGAATCATCACAGTCATCAACTACTCCTCCAGGGCCGCACCTATTGTCGCAGTGAAGAAGGCAAATGGCAAGGTACGCGTCTGCACTGACTTTTCAACTGACCTCAACGCAGCGCCGGACCACCATCAGTACCCAATTACCTGTATCGGAAGATGTCTTTGCAAAGCTGAATGGTGGTAAGTACTTTGCTAAGCTTGACCTTCCCTGTGCATATCTTCAAGTGGATGTTAACGAAGTCTCGAGGGAGTCGTTGACCATCAACACTCATCGTGGGCTGTTCCAATACAACCGCTTGCAGTTTGGTGTCAAAACAGCGCCAGCCATCTTCCAACAGTTGATGGATACCATACTAGAGGGCGTTTCTGGAACGGCTGCATATCTGGATGATATTATAGTGCTGGGTCGAACACCAGAAGAACTATTCAACCGCCTGAATTAAGTGATTGGTTGTATACAATCGTACGCTTTCCGGATCCGTGAAGATAAATGCACATTTTTCACGCCGATCAGCATACACCTCGGTTTTATCCTCGAAAAAGACGGACGTCGACCAAGTACGGAAAACATAGAAGCTATTAGAAAAATGCCTTCTCCAACAGATCTACAGTTCTTGCGTTCTTTTTGTGGGCTCAGCAGCCATTACAGCGCATGTTTGCCTGAGATGCACTGCCTGCGTGCCCCGTTAAACAAGCTATTAGCCAAAGGCCAAACATGGAACTGGACATCAGAATGCCAGAATGTCTTCGAACACGTCAAGGCACTGCAGTACTCGAACTTGCTTATGACCCATTTTGATCCCTCCAAAGAGACTGTCTTGGCAACAGATGCATCAAGCCATGGGATTGGTGCAGTAATATCACACACGTACACCGATGGATCTCAGAAAGCAATCGCCCATGCCACCAGAACATTTACGAAGGCCGAGAAGAATTACAGCCAGATTGAAAAAGAAGCACTGACCATAGTGTACGCCGTCGAGAAATTCCACAAAATGCTACACGGCCGCCGCTTCAAGCTTCTGACAGATCACAAGCTAATGCTGGCTATTTTTGGTTCGAAAAAGGGCATTCCGGCTTACACAGCCCACCGGCTACAACGTTGGGCCTCCTACTTTAATAGGATATGATTTCTAGATCCAATGCCATTACACAGTTTCCATTGGCCAAGCGGATGCACTGACACGCCTAATTGCTGCCCGTCAGCAAGAACATGAGGACACAATCATTGCCTCAGTCGAGGTTGAACCTGAAGTCAACTTTCTGGTAACTGATGTATTGCACGGTCTACCAGTTACCGCAGAAGCTGTATGAAACGAAACATTTCGGAACCCAATACTCAAGAAGGTTACACAATTTCACAAAACAAGTTGGCCACGTTCATGTCCTTCTGCCGAGTTGCAACAGTACTTTCAGAGGAGACACATGCTCTCTATTGTAAACGACTGCATACTATTTTCGGAAAAAGTGGTCATCCCCAAGGCACTTCAGGAGCGTCTTATTCGGCAGTTTCACGCTGGGCATCCTGGAGTCAACAAGATGAAGGCGTTTGCCAGCAGTTATGTATACTGGCCCTTCATGGACAAACAGCTAGAAGAAATAGCTAAACGCTGCCAAAAGTGTGCCAATGTCTTGAAAGCGCCACAAAAATCAGCACTCTATTCATGGCCAAAAGTAACTAAGCCATGGTGCCCCATCCATGTCGACTTTGCGGGACCGATCAACGGCCGATGCTTCCTCATTATAGTCGATTCATACAGCAAGTGACCTGAAGTATTTCTTATGGAGAACACAACCACCAATGCCACCATATCCAAACTGCGCCAAACCTCTAGCAGATTCGATTGTCCTGAGACAATTGTCACTGACAATGACTCACAATTGACTTCAGCAACGTTTACGGAGTTTTGCAAGCATTGCGCCGTACAGCACGTTCGCTCGCCGCCGTTTCACTCACAGTCGAATGGTCAAGCAGAAAGGTTTGTCGATACATTCAAGCGAGCTCTCCACAACTCAAAAGGGGAGGGAAATGTAGAGGAGGTGATTGACCGAACAACACCGAATCTACAAGCGCCAGAAGGAGTCTCTCCAGCACAGGCCATGATGAACCGGAAGCTCCGCATGCCGTTCGACGTCATCCGAAGGTCCTCGGAGTCCTCTGTTGGTGAAAGAAACCGCAGAATGGAACAGAATTTTAACCGGCGGCATGGAGCAAAGAAGCGATATTTTACGTTTGGACAGAAGGTGCTGGTACGTGACTAACTGGAAGGACATGCGAAATGGGCGCCTGGGACGGTCAAAAGCAAGCGCGGAAACGTCATGTATGACGTGATGGTGGGCATACAGATCCGACGACGGCATGCAAACCAGTTACGGCTCACCTCGTGCCAACCAGAACAAGCAAGGCCTACTGACCTCCCGTTTTATTTACTGGTGGAAAGCTTCAACCTGCCGAAGGTAGCAGTGGACGACTGCACACAGTCTAGCAAAGCATCCAGAACAAGAACATCGGAACAACGTTCTCGGGCGCTTCTGCCAAGGAGATAGACCGACAGGCAGAGAACACCGACTCGAAAACTGCAAGTTAATCTTAGGCTTTCGTCTTATACCTCGGACGATATCTCAGGAGAAGAGGTGTCCGGCAGAGAGTAAGAATTGTCTAGGAAATCCACTATTTTAGCGATTAATCGCTTATCAACGCTTGACGCATCGATTTCGAACGTCCCGGAAGGTTCTGGTTCCTCGCGTGACTCAAAACCACCTGACACCTCGGCAAAAGATACGGGGAAACACTAACCTTGGTAGTTGAGCTTCCAATGCCAGAAGTCGAAGGTAAGTAAGGGACCTATAAAAACAGCCAAGGAAGCGATAATAACGTTATTTTGTCAAGGCCATTGGCATTTCGCTTTTTCCTTCGGTTGGGCTAGAAGTTTTGTGGAGCAGTAAATTGTTATTTTTGGAATTGCGCCTAGTGACATTATAACACTAGTCATGTGCTACAACTCACCCGCGCTGTGTGCAAACAACGCACAGTCGTCAGCGAACAACAACATACGGATAGTTGTCTCACAGACTAGGGTTCTCGCACAGAAACGACGGAGGTTCAGCAACTCACCACCATTACGGTGCTCCATACGTACACCGTAAGCACAAGCCGAATCAAAAGCACAAGACATCATGGCAGGAAGATAAATATTAAACACGGCAGGAGCTAAGACACAGCCTTATTGTACACCAGTGACAACTGCAAAGTCATCCGAGGTCCCTCCACTCCGCTGCACCCGCGCTCGTATACCACTGTGTAGACATCCAAGTAAACTTACAAACCTACGCAGACAACCAAAGTTACCCAACACCAGCCACACTGCCTCGCGGTTCACAGTATCAAATGTCTTGGTGAAATCAACTAACAGCGAGTACAACGGCTAGTGGCGTTCTCTATACTCCTGCAACCGATGAGCCGCAAACACCATACCTATAGTGTTGCGACCAGAACGGAATCCATACTGCGCTTCCGCCAGGTGAAGTTCCACAACCGGACTGATGAGGCGGTTAAGCAGGATTCGGGCAATCACCTTGCTCACACAACTAAGCAAGTTGATGCCACGATAATTCGTACAACATTGCCTGCTCCCTTTGCCCTTGTAAAGTAGTAACACAAAGGCATCCTTCAGCTCAAGAGCCACCTCCTCCTCAACCCATACGTGTTGCAACAAGTGGTGCAGCGCCGTTACCAAAGCGGGTACGCCGTGTTTCAATACTTCAGGCAGGATCCCGTCGGCACCGACACACTTGCCATTTCGCAGCTGGGCAAGTGCTCTCTGCGTCTCATCCAGTGTCACCGTGTCCGCCAGACTCGCCTTCACATCGTGCTACTTCAGGCCGTTCATTGTAGGCCAGTCGATCTCTGAACGGTTGTTGAAGTGACAGTGAAAGTGTTTTCACCGGAACTGCATTACGCCTGCAGTCTGTGTGCAGGTAGCGCCTTAACTGTAATCGGTCTGTGTCCTCAGTGGCTGCAATCTCGATCCATACACCATCAAAGAACTCCTTGTGTTGGCGACGTTCGGCGTAGAAATCCATCGGCTTCGCCTTCTCAGTCCACCATGCATTTTTAATGCGACGGATTTAGCGAGTCAGTCGCCATCGAAGTTTGCAAAACTGAGTCTTCTTCTCCTAGTCACTGGGCTATGCCACGTGTGCAGTAAATGCTGCATTCTTCGCACAAAACAATGCACCAGTCGTCGCACCGTTCTCATCAAACAAATCAGGTAACTTACAATTTGCTCGCCCGATGGTTTCCTCGGCAGCAGCTGTCACCTGGTCGCAAATGTGATGCCACAGGTCCCCCACTGTGGCCGTGCATTCCACATCACAGGCGTGCAACCACTGCCCTCTCCAGCTCAATACGTTTCTTCACAGTACCGAGGGAGCGAATGTTATGTATACGCCGATTCACGGCGGGGGTGCAATACGGAGATTTATGAAAATATGTGTAGATTAATGTCCGCACAAATTTGTGATGGAACTATTAACTACAACTATCAGTATGTCATACTCATAACCAAGGCAGACTGATTACTTGCGACGAGCGTTTATGTGCACATAATACAGGTTGCTGGGCCATACTTAGCAAGCCGTCACTGATTGTTTTAAATATATCTATATATGTATAAAGCAATATGTGAGACCTTGCTAAGTACGGCCCGGCAACCTGTACTATACGCACATAAACGCTCGTCGCAATTAGTCAGTCTACCTTGGTTATGAGTATGACATACTGATAGTTGTAGTTAATTTTTCTATCTACAGAAAGATGTGCGTTCCACACAGATAGTGCTTGCGACTGATGAGACCAATTGAATTGCTGATATACCGCAAGTTATATAGAAAAAGTGACGGCGAAATGGTCGGAGGTAGAAACGGGCTGAATGGCTAGAAGCAAGAAGAAAGAGCTTGCTTCGCTCAGAAAGCCCATTTCTCTATATACATGACAAGGGTTTAACGATGAGTTAATATGGTAGTAGGCTACACACTGAGTGCACCGGACCACTCTTCGAGCTTAGCACGGACACAAGAACCGTGCACCCAGGCCTCTCCATCAACCACTAACTGTCTACTGAAGTCAGCATGGACAAGCTGGCGGGCAATAGACAGGTAGGCACCTTGTAAGCAAGCAAATCAAGCGCAGCCAGACGCAAGATATTAAATCACAGATAATCATATGAAATGACAATACCATATAAAAATAACGAACAATGCGCCGAAATCAAGCGTTTTCAGTGGATTATCATCAGGCTCGTACAACCACAAATGCACACGTGAATTACGGGCCTCAATAAATGAAATATCTCAACAATAAGGCCGTGCTTAGTCCGACATGTGTGGAGTAGGGGGAATGGTGTGATTGGTCTGCTTAGTTGTGTTAGTCTGGGGCCAGGTAGACAAAGTCTGCACCAAATGCTCCCGTGCACACAACTACGGGTTATGGAGCCGAATTGCGATTGCCACTGTTGTCGACAGCAGACGGCAACTGACAGCTCTAGTGTAGCGCCATGGCCCACAGTAGATCGGTTGGAATGTGTCTTTTGACTTTGTTTTGTGGTTGGTATCCACTAAACGTGACAATACTTCGCTCGTCACCTTCTTCCTCACACCATTAGATAGCCAAGCGGGACAATGCTCTCGAGCTCATATGGACGGTCGCCCGGTCGTTTTTCTAATATACCTTGCTTGACACGAGCATCATTATACATGGCTGGACACATTGCTCGAGACGAGCAAGAGGAATTGTACACACCGAGGGAAATTTGTGACCGCGGTATCCTGTCTTTGAGCTGCTGGCGGACAATTGGTGTTGAGCTGAAGCTTACACGGAAATCAACCGCAAAGTACGTTTTCGCAATGGCTAGGGTAAGCCTTCGGATGGTTCGCTGCGTTATCGTGTCACCCTTTAACGGTAGCGATAAGTATATTATGCGCTTCTCTGCGGAACCAGGTTTCATCTTCGGTACTTTCAGGTCCATGTGCTTCTGGATGAAGACAAGCTTATGGAATTTCGTAGTCAATATTTAGATGTAAGGTAAAATGAGTTAAATAAGCGTAGACCGTAGTAGACGGGTAAAGTTTAAGACATGAAGGGGAAGACTTTAAACTGCAGGCCGAGAGCGTCGAGTCGATGCTCGAACACTTTTGCCGTCGGTGCTATCAAGACGTCTGCACGCAGTGCGTTCCAATAAGCTATGACCCTCCGCGATAAGCGAAAAGCTGCCCAAAACTGGTCAGACCGGGGTTTGTGCAACTTTAATGGGTGGCCACGAAGGGTTGGCGCTTGAATTAGGCGAAAGAGTCCAGTCAAATCAGGACCAATTTGACCCATCAATATACGATATGTAAGGACTAAGTCGCCCCGAAGCCGCCTGTTATACATGGAAAACATATTTAACTTACGTAGCCCCTCCAGGTACGTCAGCTTCTATAATTCGTGCACCATTTTCGTCCCGGACCGCAGGACTCATTCAACTGCCATCTTATCACGAACCATGCATGGAGGACAAGTCTGAGCGCAGTATTCCAAGTGCGGCCTTACAAAAGTCGAAAATAATCTAACGAACATTTCGGTAGTCCTGATCCCGAATAATCTGCGGATCATCCACTACATGTGCAAACCTTTGCCAGCAGCTGTCGTAGTGTTCACTGGAATTAAAGTCAGATGGCAGCAAAACACCGAGGTGAGATTGGAGTTGAACTCGCGGTACCTCGTTGCCGAGAAAGCAAATAAGGCGTCGGCAGGTCATTCGGAAAAACGAGTAAAACTTAACATTTCGTTAATTAACGGGCAGCTGCTACAAAATTGACCAGTCCAAAAGTCTATCCATAGCCCTCTGTAAGGTCACTGGACCAATCGGATCGTCTGTCATGAACCAGAGTTTCAAGTCATCCGCAAACAGTAGGGATTGCACTCCCAATTCATCAGGTAGGTCATTAACGTATAAAGTGAAGCGAAGGGGGCCAAGAACCGAACCTTGCGGAACGCCACTGAGAACACATTGGCGGAAAAACAAGCTTGAACCCACCCGCACACACATTTCCCTTCCGATTAGGAAAGCTGAAATCCATCGTAAGACTGGTCCAGAAATACCATAAGAATTCAGCTTGTACAGGAGGTGCGAATGTGGAACGGTGTCAAAAGCTTTGGAAAAGTCAATGAACAGTATGTACACTGCCTTCTCGCAACCAACGGCTTTGGCCGCGTTCCCGAGCCGTTAACAAGTCAGTAATGCAAGAATAGACCTTACAAAAGCCGTGCTGAAAAGGATTACGTAACTCAGACGTTTTCAAGTGTACTTCGAGAGCGTCCCTCACGAGCTTTTCCAACAACTTGACCAGCACGCTCGTCAAACTGACCGGTCTATAGTCATCAGGGTGCTTATCACCTTTCGTTAAAATGGGACAAACAATAGCCTTCTTCCAGTCCTTGAGTTGAGAGCAGCCACGTACATACTTTACAAAAGGTTGCGTAATCAAACGGCAAAGTTAATCAGCCAATTCGTACAACAGTTTGGGATGAATAGCATCCATACTGGCAGCTTTATTAGGATTTAAATCCCTCCGAAGCCGGAGCACTTGAGCCACCGTTAAAGAAACCTCCTCCAAGTGGGAGCCCTCAGGAACTTTTGCCTGGAGACTGATATGCGGCGGCTGTGACTTTTGAACGTAACCCCCAGCATACTGTCCTCCGAGCAAACAAGCTTTTCCGTGATCCTTGACAGCAGCAGTGCGTGCAGGGCCAAACAACACTGGGATGCAAGAGTTCATGTTGCTTCGCCTTTTGCCATACGCCAAGAAGCGTTTCGGGTTTGATGAGGCTATACGAGCAAGCTCTACTTCATGCTGTAGACGCGCGCCTCGTAGGTGCTGCCTGCAGGCATTTTGATCTTCCCGATATCGATTGAAGGTGCATGATGACGGAGCAGATAAGTAAGTACGCCAACATCTGGCAAGTCTGTTAAGTTGCTTGCGTACAGCAGAACCCAACCAGGGTGGATTTGCCCTAGTTTTATTCTTGCCAGATAGTGGTATATGGGGGAGAGAGAGAGCTCACTCAAGTATGATTTAAATCTGTCCCAGGCCGTTTGAATGTCGTCACTTTCCAAAGTGACACAACGCAACTTTGCGGTCTTGGCTTTCATTGTCTGAAAATCCGCGCGCCATATGTTTGGAACTCGGTCGGGATGATCATTAGCCTGACGACTAAGGAAGCACTTAAATGAGAGGTATGCGTGGTTGCTAGCACCGACAGGTGGGTCGTATACAATATCCGTGACAAAATCAATGGATTTAGCGGAGATCGAGTCCAAGAGGGACAGGTTTTGACCCATCATGAATCTAGTAGACCGCTCGACAAATTAGCGCAGGGAAGCATGCAAGGCCAGCTCGAGAAGCTCGGTAGCCAAACATCTTTTAACCGCGTCGCAGGAAAAATTCTGCTAGTCAATATCGGGAAGATTAAAGTCCCCCATCACTAAACACCTATTTGCCGAATGTTCGCGAATGAAATCAACAAGCCCCTTAGCAACGCTGTCGGGGATTCTATAGACCAGCACAACTTTAGGTTGCGCGGAGTCAATACACAGGTTAACCGCGAGTGCCTCAACAGCACCGTGTGGGGATTTGAAACTATACATCTTAAAGACAGTAAGTGCGGAGTTAACGTACAAAGCGACGCCACCTCCGCGCCCATCAGAGGTGCGGTCACATATCAGCAGTGCGTAGCCTGGAAAGCACACTTACCTGTCCGTGATGTCGGTGGACAACCACGTTTCAGTGAATACGAGAACATCTAGACGGCAGTCGTCGACAAGTGCTCCGACTTCGCACAGCTTGTTTCGCAGGTTACGCACATTGCTTAAGGTCACCTGAAGGGATTTAACATTGTGAGTCCGTGATCGTGCGCCAACAGAACCGGCTCTGGTAGGACGGAAGTGGACCGCAGGTTCACCACCCGAAGACCCACCAACCGGAGACTCTTTTCTCCTGCTTCACGACGGGCTTTAAGATCTTTCACAGCTTCCGCAATTACAGCCTCTTCGCCAAATGGCGGTCTGGGTGCACAATGACACCAGTGCCCTTGAGCTTAAAAGCGAAACGCAGGAGTGCTTGGCGCTCCTCCGGAGTGGACAGAACAACTCTCAACAAGCGAGGGAGAAACTTGTCAGCTGGCAAGTTACCGAATCTGGTTAGTTTGCGCACAGTGACGCCGGGGAAGCCGGGAGGCAGGAGTTTGGTAACGCATATTTTAAGCCACTGAAAGTCATTTAGCATACGGCCTTTTGGGAGAACAGCAGTTGAGTTAGTGGTGTTTCTGAAAATAACACTGCAGTCGGTATATGAGTCTCCGCGACGCGGAGTATTTACCGAAGGCTCCATGGACTTCGGTGGTATCAGTTCAGTGTCCGTTTATATGGACTCTAAGGGCATAGATGTTTCCAGCTGTAACGACTCCGTAGTAGTAGAATTTGAGTGGCGATAGGGCACTCGACGGACGTCTCATGTCCGTCTTCGGTTTGGCCGCTTTTTAAACCCACTTTCGCTTTCTTTCGATAATGGCAGAAGCCTGCTGCTCTCGTTCGCTAACAGCCGAATAAAACACGTTATCTGAGAGCTCGTTACTTACAGGGTCGTTGCTAACAGGTGAACTGACATCCGAAAGTGAACAAACAGATGCAGGATCGGACAACTTGCCAGTGTCTCCTACCGTCTCCTGACAGAGAAAGTCTGAGCTTTCTAGGCCTTTCACAATCCATTCAACTTCCTGTTTAGCAAGGCAAGCAGAGACAGCAAACTTTCTAGAGAAACAGGACTGCTCTTTGATGGCGTGTAACGCACAGTCTTGCGCGTACGACATTCATTATAACGGTAGAGTAAACTCTTGCTACTGGACAGAAGAGTATATTGTCTACAATCCAAGCCAGTATAGCCTTTCAGATCCAACAGTTACAGACATGGCACTGCATGTACCCGGACGAATCTGCAAGCGCTTTTAGACACCCGCCTTTGCCACACGTGACCAAAGAGTCGTCGGAAAGAGGACACATCGAGTTTAAGCAGCCCTTGACAACCATCGCGACAGAGGGCTTAGAGAAAGAATCGAATGCAATGATAAGCAGCAAAGTTGTGAACCGAATTAGGGTGAAAAGTTATGCAATCAACGAGAGCACCAGTCGGAAAGACCAAGTGTGACACGAGTGTATTGAAAGGCACTCGCCACGTGGTGAGTGCCGTACGTCACAAGGCCAAAGTGCCGGAGCCGCCAGTCGGCAGGCCACTAGTGGCACAGTAAACTGTGTGAATTAAAGATGGCAAAGCTGTCCGATTGGCTGCATGGACGAGATTAGAATTGCGTGGAGGTTTGTACTTTTTAGTCCGCCTAACCTGAAAATTGGTATTTGAATGCACCAATATGTTGGTTACTATTCGTAACAGATGGCACCAAAATGAGGGGCGTTACTAAATGAGAAGGACAATGAGTTACAATCTGTTGGGTGAAAATCAAGCGATTGCATTTTTTTCATTGGAAAAGGAAGTAATAGGATGGTATTTCTCTGTCAACTGGGAGCACCTTATTGACAGTCAAAATGATTGTCTATTCATTGAAGCATATCGGTAGGATCCTTTTCGCATGAAGAAGATTCTGGTTGATATTTTGGAAATTGCTGTAGCCGTATTATGATACATAGAAGGGTAATGTAGGATGACAGGTAACAGTGAAATGTCAAGTAATGAAAGTAGTACACCAGCTGCTTAGACGCAGATAGGTATACTGGTTCACTAGGTTTCTCTTCTGCTCTCTATTGCTCATTGAACTCAAAGATTAATTGCATTAACAGTTGGAAAATTAACCGTCGTCCTGCGCCGAATACATAGAGCTATCTTTAAATGTAAAGGTAGTGGATGCTGTACGGGAGTTAAGATGCATATTCAGATGGACTGGAATGATAGGAAAAACCGTTGAGTGTTCCTTCTTGAGCGGATCGTTGAGCCAGGAGATGTTGACGTGCTAGGAGGACTTGATAGATCTAAAACGTATCGCCCGAAACACACACTAGTCCAAAAATTACTGCCAACGTTCCCTGCACTAACAGTTCCCGCTGTGTAGGTTACGTAAAGTAAGCAAGAAGTAGAAAGTAACTTTAAGATAATGGGGAATGAAAGTTATTTAAATGAAGGATAACACCAAAGAGTGAAGAGAATGACAGCATAAGAACTAAAAGTTTGTAGATGGATATGATCAGGAGATGGGAAAGGTTTTGTGTTTGCCACCCAAGAGCTTCTAATTGACGCTCGAAATCCTTAAACGTAGGTTCCCTGACTACACTTGCCGGAAGTGATTTTCAGCGCTGGATAACTCTACGCGATAACCGAGTCTCCAACCTAATCCGGTCAGAACGCGGCCTGTGCAGCTTCATGGGATGACCGCGAAGACAAGGCAACATAGCCGGGCTTAATAGCCAGCTCAAGTCCGGTCAAACCTTTCCTGTTAAAATGCAGTAAGTAAGGATTAGGTCTTTTCGAAGGTACATGGATGCCCAAGTACCGTCTATTTTGCATCTAGTATTTGCCAAGTCACAATACATCGTAGGTGACATCACTTACAGCTCTTCCTTAGTTGCTAGTGATCATGTTTGTTTATCGTTTAGGTGTAAGCTGACCAGGCGTCACCAGAGCATCGCTAAGCCATTTCCAAACATACGGCGTGCTAACAATCAGGCACTCGGTGGTTGATACGGTTCAAGCGGCCTGGGATAAGTTTAAGTCTTATCGCACGGAAGTGTCTATTCCTTACATCCCGCTTGCGAGGAGAAAGGATACACGAGCGCGGCCGCCATGGATAGATACCACTTGCAAGTACCTGTTCTAGAAGCGTTCTAGGTGCTGAAAAACATACCGTGCGGCTCCATCAACTAGCACCTATGATAGATACCGCGAGGTTAGAAATAGGTGTAAACAACACTTAAAGAAAGCTCGACTGTTGTACGAAAACGAATTAGCTGATGGAGCTTCGGAAAACCAGAAGTTCTTCGCTTATATTAGGAAAGGTTTGTTACGTTCGGCAAAACTTAGAGCACTTCCTGATCAGGTATTTTCCGGAACGATCTATCCAAGTAGGATGCGCCCGTGTCTTCTGTATCTTAATGTGATCAGCGAAGTAGACTTTAGGTAGGTTTAAGTCACCAGGTATTAAATAAACACCTACTGGCAGCCTCAGTAAGAATGTACTCAATATCCTCCCGGGAGACACTTCCGGGACTTCGATATGCCACCACAAATGTAAAGGGAGTAGAGGAAGTGCACACAGCAGTCCGCAGGGCCTCACTAGTTTTTCAGAGCTGACCTTTAGGCACATGTTTAGTGTAATGATAACAATGCAAGTTCACAGTCACTTGAGAAAGCTCAGCGACGCTTTACGAAGATGTTGACTCAACCACAGCAAGCGCTAAATTACCGACAAAGGTGTGAACACCTTAAAATTCAGCCCCTATGGCAAAGGCGCATTATCCTTAACATGTGCTTCTTACACAAGCTAATTCATCGAAAGTTGCACAGTAATATCACTTGTCTTAAACTAAGGAGCGCGTCTGAATCGAGACTCCGAAACAGGGGCCATTCCATTACTCCGCTAAAGGCAAAGAAGAGACTGCGGTCTCCTTTCTTCTTGGTTGTCTACGTAAACATATGGAACCGGTTGCCTCTCAGAATAAGAGAAATCCAAAATTTGTAGGTCTTCAGGAAGGAGATACAAAAATTCCTATGTTTTGGCAATCTACAAAGCATCTGCCATATCTGCGATTCGCAAGACCACTTCTTTGAAACTGGCCCTGATATAGCTTGAGGACGCCCACGGTGTAGTGCAAGACATCTAAGCACCTTCAGCTCAAAACTCATCCACATTCATTGTGGTTACCGTTCTAGCACCTAAGAGACTTTAACGGTATCCGTCGCACCCATTTTCCAGGGTTTAAAAATAGCAAACTGAATACAAGATGATCTTATTCTTCACCGACCTCTTCCTTCAATCCTTATTTCTTATCTACATATTCATCCCTTCTCTTCAGACTTTTATCACTTTTCAACTTCTTGACCACTGGATCCGTGGAAAAAGTATTAGGCTTATGACCTCTATGGTACCCCTAGTAAAGGCATGCTACCAGACCTAAGCCTTGCATAGAATGTTGAAAACGTTTTCTGCTGCGGATGCACCTAAGCGTAGCATTAGAATTGTCCAAAATCGTCTAAATGCCGGCTTTGAATGAACCTTTATGTGTCTTCCTAGATGTCGGTTGCCAGCGGGCCATAATAGAAGCTTTTTCATTAAGTCTGAGCGCTAGTTACTATACTCAGCAGTTTCCAAACACTATCAGTAGTTAAACCGCAAAATAAAAAAAATAATCTTTCTTATTGTTGACAATGAGCGCACTTTAAAAGTTCTAGGCCCAAGAATTAGACATTTTGCTCTCCACTTACTCTCTCTTGACCCCATATACTTAGCTTTATCTGGTATACATGTGCCTTTCGCTATTGGTAACACTAGTAAACAGGCATAATGAAAATCAGATCCTCTTCTTTAACTGCTTTTGTTCGAAAAAAACACGCGCATTTCCAGATTTCATTTCACTGGCACGAAAGCTAACCAATGACAGAGAGGCCCCTGTCACACTGGCTGGCTGGAGCACCAGAAACTTTCCATCACCACTTTGCTTATCTTGGCCGCCCGTGTGTCATTTATCTTTTAGCTGGCTCCAAAGCCTACCATGCGTTATGCGTAATTGGGGGTGAACGACCAGCTCCCACTGCTTTTTGTTACTATGCTACTCCTTTTTTACCTTATCGCTCTTTGCCTAGGGTGCTAGAACAGCTCTTGCCAGGAAAATCACAAAAGAACTAGTCGGTGTGACATTAGAGTGCCAGTTAACATTGCCATCTGGATGAACACCGCCGGCACTATCTTCGGAACTTAAGAATGGAGAGAAATAAATCGAAATTCATCAAAGAGCTGCACAATAGCGTGCATCTACACATGAGGCATAACAATACCTCAAGTATAAGCAAGCTCAACCACCAGAAGTAGAGTTGTTAAAGCCCAACCAATATAGACCAAAACGGATTTCACGCCCAAATGCAATTAGCTAAATTTTCCTAAATTTTCCCATGCTCATTTCTTTATTATTAGTGACAGGCTCCCATAGCTCACTGATGTTAGAGACAGAGCCTCATTAATATAGAAAATTGGCTCTAAGGGATACATCTTGTGATGTTTAGCTAAGTAATGTGTGTATTTTGCAGGCCGAAATCTGTCAACAGATCTGAAAGACCCCCTGAGTTACTCAGGTAGATCTGGCTCATGCGGCCTTGCTGTATGCTTTAGAAAAGCTTAGAGGCTTAAAAAATGCTAAACTCTATTTTACTGGTTGTTTATGTGGCTCAGTATCCCCTGAAAATGGTATGCTGTGGCCTTCTAACCGTGAGTTAATTACAAGCTCCTCTGAATTCCCTTGTAGATATAATATTCCTTGCTGGATTTCTAGCGTTTTCGCGCAAGATAATCCCCTGTCTGCATATATTTGTCATGTATGCCTGCATAGTTTACTTTTCGGCCACCTGCCCAGTCCGTAGTTGTCGCAGTGTATTACGGGCTAATTAGAGCATTTCTGGATAGCTATGCCTATCTAGAACATTCACCGCTTCCCTACTTTTTATATTTTTTTCTGCTATCTGCTTGCAAAGCAGAAAGCCACTTTTAGCGAAAAATAAAAATGGCCTTATTCATAGACCATCATTTAATTGCGAATAACTCGCAAACTACTTCACTTATTGTGTTGCTTTTCCGTTCAACCTATTCAGGCGCAAAAGCTAGCCCGGACCGATGTTTCTTTTGTGTAACTTTAAGCGGTATTATAAGTTTAGTAAGGCTTTCTCTTTTATCTGAGAATAACTCAGGTTGAAAGTTTGCGCCGGAGAGCAATATCAGCGTAAGAAAAGTAGGGCTATATTTTTTTGTTAATTGGTATTTTTCTACTGAAGCACGCAGATTTATTTTCTCTCTTAACAAATCGATTTTATTTATGTCTGCATTTTTCGGAATCGTTTTTACTTTTCGTATGCCTAATAATCCCTTCATTCATTTCTTCCATGTGCGCAACAACAATTGGGGCAACTGAGTGGCCAATTATTGTGCGATCAATTTAAAGTGAACTTGTGGCAAATTGGATTCTGTTTCAAGGAGTAAAGGCAAACTACACCTCCGCGAAGTATTCACAATAAAATACAAGGAGCTCAATATCGCCCGAAGGAACCAGAAAAATGTTAAGGTGGGCGCCTGCGACCCAGTAGCTGTATACTAAACAGTGCCAATGCATTTGCAATTGCTAACGATGAACATATATTTTGCCAACTTCCATGCAAGAGCATCGGATAAATGTAAGCATTGATCTGAACCCTTTAGGGTGCAGCCTCTAGCAGGTCTAGAAATATACCTATTTATTTATTTATTTTATTTATTTATTTTATGTTGGCAAGTTACATGGTTATGGGCCACGGGGCACCACAATCCTAGTGGATGACATTTGGGATGACGCGGTGATGAGCCAGAGGCCAGGATGGAAACGGAAATTTGGAAGCTTGAGAGCAAAACGGCTTCACAAGGTACATAGGTCTCTCAGCACTATCACTAAGAATGTAGATCCCGGAGCCTCTATACATATCAGCACAGACCTGGTGCACTGGCGACATAGTAGCCTACATAGGTCGCTTAACACAAGCAGCAATGATATACGTCTCGGAGCCTCTATACATGTCAGCACAGACCAGATGCACTGGTGTTATAGTATCCTACATAGGTATCGTAGCACTATAACCAAGAATGTAGGTCTCGGAGACTGTATACATATCAGCACAGACCTGTTGCACTGCACTGTTGCATTGAAAGAGCACCAAAAATGTCCATCAGGAGGCATCTATAGCTAGGTGTTTAACAGCACTGAGACGATGCGGATATGATTCCATGCATATAATAACCGAACTGTCAAGCAACGTGTGCGCAAAAATAACATTTCCGGAAACGTTGTCGTCCAGCCCCATTCAAAGTGCTCACGCAAATGTGCCGGACACGTCATATGCGTCACGTCATCACAGCGGAGCACTAAGGAGTGGGGTAAAAGTAATGTACCTAAAGGAAAGCATTGTGAACAAGGAATGCATTGGCTTTGAGGTCCAGTTAAACAGCGACTAGACCATTTTTGCGAGGATTACAGAGCCACCGTCTGATTCGTTGCCGAATGTCCCAATCCATGCCGTCAACCGCGCAGTTGCTTCGGGTTGGCAAGGAGGAAGCACACGGAAACGAAACAGGAGGTGGCCCTAAGAAGGGCCTATTTTGCGTTCTCACAAGCTGGCCTTTAAGCAGTTAGGCAAAGTCGTAATCATGGACTGCAGTGGTTTAATGACAATGGCACAGGAGTTACTGTCTGGCAAGCAAATCATGAAAGCCCTAATTAATACGGTTGTCTTTCCAGCAAACGGTTCATTTGCAGTGGAATCCAGATCTACACTGAGGAGGATGCAGGTAACTATATATTATGACATACTCAAATGCAGGTTTGCAGATAGGCTGCAGCTCCGCCGAGGTGTTCGTGTCATTTGGTAAGAGCATAGGCATAGCGGGTGCGTTGTCCGTACTCGGTGACACATATGCATAGCTGCAACAGGTACCGCGTCACAAACAACCGATTTGTCTGAGCGGTGAAAGGCCATTTAAAAGCGCCTGCCTTCGTACGCCGAGGAAGTAGATGGGGTGGATGATATCGTTATATTCGGAGATGGTGTACGGCGCGAAGCTGAAACTAAATTACTTGATTCCAACTCACGTTTGTAACTGTTATGTGACGGTTTCTTGGTAAGTGCAACTGCGGCTGTCACTGGAGCATACTTCGCAACCGTCAGTTTTGTTCTCCACCAAGCATTTTCGGTGGTATAGTAGCCGGTTGTGCACGCAATGAACGCCCGTACCTGCAACAGGTTCACCGCGAGCGAAGCAAGATGTTGTCAACCTACAGGCTTTGTGCCACCGCGGTTGCTTAGGCGATGGTTGGCAGTGGGGCTTATCACTTACAACTGACGCACCTGGTGCTAGGTCTATAAGCTCATCTGTTCGTTTAATGAGGCAATCGATGAACCCCAATACCGCACTGGGGTTTACGTCTTCCGGGCACTTAAGCCGAGCAGGCAGTTTTGCTATGTTGGAATTGGGCTGCCTTGAGGTGGCTGCCTTTAGAGTCCGAAGCAACATAGAAGCCTCCGGTATATTTTAATTCGCTAACCATCGACTACGGATAGGTATGTTTTCTAGAAATAAATAAATAAATAAATGGTATATTCTCTGTAAAACGAGACACACCTCTAAAAGGCATGATCAAATAATGAAAAAATTCGCTTTTTTACCATTCGGAGGTTGATTTTTCTTATATAACATCCGTAAATGGACGCACGGTAGCCACATGTGCCGTAAAATGCCCAAGTGCACGTGCCATTTACGCAGGCAGTGTCATATAAATGGTGTTGATCTTGAACAACAAACTGTGGCAGTAGCAATATACAAGATGGCATACCAGTCCCGCTCCAATGCATGAGTACAAGGCCCCGAACTTCGGTGTTGCCAGATGACGCATAACCAGGGTGCCAGCATACGTTGTTAGATGGCCTATAAGCGCCTGCACGTAGGCGGTACCCTCATCTTCAAACACCTGGTGTCTGTCACGGAAGTATGTACACTGCATCTGAAATTCTTTCAGTAGAACCTCAGCTTCACGCTTTACTCACAGCGGCAGCAAGGCGGTCGTAAGCATGTGTTATTTTATTCAATCTAAGAGTGGCATTCTCGACACGGTTGTTCGTGGTGTTCCCAAAATGCACCACTCCCGCTTGAGCGTAGTTCGCCCACGACCGCCTGATGAACATTTAGTGGGATGTTAGATACCGTAAAAACTGAGGAGCCGTCTTTTGAAGTAGGCTAAGATCCTGCTGGAACCTAGAACAGTGTGAATGTCAGAAAAGTAGCATAATCGGTCTCCGGATCAATTGTAGCTACTCTGTGAAATAAATAACGTGTGCGGAAGCTATTACTCTACAGAACGGAATAAAACAATTCGCTTAATTCACGTGCTTTCGAACGGCCTCGCGGATATGAAAATAGTACAGCAGAAGGTCACGCTGGCATACTGCATGTGCTGCGCGCACTCAAGCAGCCATTTCATTCATAACGAAAGTTCGTATGGAGAAGTCATGTCCCACGGCATCGCGAAACAAAACAAATAATTTCATTGACGATGTGAACGTTTCCTTACGCACAAACCCATAAAAACTGGTCGGCCATAACCCATGCCGTCTGTTACCAAGAACTGATACAACTTGAAACTGTAGCGAATTTTAACGACGAATGTTATACCTACCCAAGGCGGTTTGTACCATGCGCTGCATCCACGCGCACGACGTGTGGAAATCGCCGAAACATTTGAACTTGCTGATTACGAGTAAAGCACACACGCGTAAGTAAGCCTGTTTGGGAAATGGTTTGCATTGTCGCAGCACATCATCCGCAAGTCGTCGATTACCTCGACGAGGTCTTGGAGCTTCCCGAACATCGGAAAAGTTACGATGAGCTTAAGGCGGTAGTCTTAAAGCGATTCGGCATATCAGCCCGTGCTCGCGGTATGCAGCTGCTTAAAGAAACCGAGCTAGGTGATCGAACGCTTTCCCAGTTGCTGCACAAGATGCAGGCTCTAGCTAAGCCTCTTTCCTTTGGTGACGCTTTCCTTAAAGAGCTGTGGCTCTGTTGCCTGCCGCGTGCCATGCATAACCACCAGTATGCAAGCGATGTGCTTCTTTCTCAGCTCGCCGACATTGCCGACCGTATCTGGGAATCCAACGCCCAAGTATCTCAGGTTCAGTCTACTTAAAGTACGGAGGTAGCAGAAATAAGAGCGCAAGTGGCGGCACTTACCAATCGACTAGAGAACCTAACACAGTCCGGATCCAACAGCCGAAATCGTTCTAGTAGTCGCACTCGTCCTAGAGCACGTTCGTAATCTCCCCTAGGTCAAGCTATTGTTGGTACCACGAGCGATTTCGTCATCTGGCCAGATGGTGTCGCCCGTCTGGTTCCTTCAAGCGCAACAAGCAGGAAAACGGGCCGGCTAGCGCGTAGGGGCGAAGGAAGTTGCCGGCTGCCCCAGTCGTCTCTTCTTTGGTACCGCTCACGGTACGGCAGTACGCTATCTCGTTGACACGGGCGCAGAAGTCAGCGTTATCCCACGTGCTTCTAGTGATGTTATCGAAGTGGCGACTAGTTCATTGCGCGCAGCGGAAGCACCACTATTTGCGTGTATGGTCAACGCTCGCGCACGCCTAATTTAAACTTACGACGTTCTTTTAAATGGATCTTTTTCGCCGCAGCTGTCCAGATGCCAATCCTTGGACTTGACTTTCTGCAGCACTTCAATTTGCTTGTTGACGCGAAGCAACGTCGTCTGCTCGACCGTCAAACCAATCTGGCAGTTATAGGTACTTTGACGGACACTGAGTAAATCAGTCCTGTGTACGCCAACCAGACCAGCTCATCTATCGTTCAGATGCTTAATACAAACTTCGCGCAAGTCTTTCGTGCAATGGCACCATTTCCATCTGCCACTGATGCTGCAAAACATAATATCGTTACCAAAGGCCCGCCTGTTTTCGCCGAAGCCAGGCGGGTGATCCCTGACAAGTTAAAAATTGCCCGCGCAGAATTCGGGCACATGCTTGAACTAGGCATAGTTCGCCCGTCTAAAATCCTGTGGGCGTCGCCGCTACACATGATGCCTAAAACGTCAAGAGACTGGCGTCCATTTGGTGATTACCGCGCGCTCAATAAAGTTGCTATTCTCGACCGCTATCATATTCCTCACATTTAGGACATCACGGCAAGCCTGCGCGGCACCCTGTGTTCCCGAAATTTGACCTGGTTCGCGCTTATCACCAGATTCTGGTTGCAGAGGAAGACATACAGAAGACTGCCGTAATCAGGCTGTTTGGGCTCTTCGAATTTTTGCGCATGCCGTTCGATCTTCGCAACGCAGCCCAGACTTTTCAACGCTTCATCGATTCAGTCATTAGAGGTCTGGATTTCGTCTATCCATCGACGATATCCTAGTTACCAGATCTTCTACAGAACAACACGCAGAACATCACAAAGTTCTTTTCGATAGGCTGGCCACTAATAACATCACTGTCAACCCTGAAAAATGCTTATTTCAGCAGCCTTCCATCGAAATTCTTGGCCGCCATATTGATCAGTATGGCATACGGCCTCCGGACGATGGGGTTCGCGCCCTCACAGACATTCCGGTTGTGATTACCTTAGCCGCTATATGCCGTTTTATCGGCATGCTCAACTATTATCGACGTTTTCTTCCACACTGTGCCAATTTGCTAAGTCCACTGACCGACCTACTTCGTGGACGTAAAAACGGTCAGGTGGAACGGGCTGCCGCTGCTGCCGAAATGTTCAAGGCCAGCCAAGAAGCGTTAGCCAAAGCCAGTTTGCTTCCCCATTTCGATCCGAACGCTCCGCTCAGTGTTGCTGTTGACGCAATGGACACCGCCATTTGACGCCTTCCTACAGCAAAATGACAATGGAGGCTGGAAAGCTCTTGCATTCTACGCTAGACGCCTCCAACCTGCAGAAATAAAGTACAGCACGTTCAATCGAGAACTGCTGGCCGTTTACTCTACCGTTCGACATTTCCGACACATCCTTGAAGGTAACACTTTCATTATCTTAACCGAGCACCAACAGCTTAGCTACGCATTTTAAAATCAAGCAACTCGACACTCACCACGTGAGATTCGTCGGCTGGATTTCATTGCTTAATACTAGACTGATATCCGACACCTTTCTGGTCAACAAAACGTCGTCGCTGATGTTTTTTCAGGGGTATCTGCAATTGGCACTGTCGGGCAGGCAATCAATTTGTCTGCTATGGCCGCCGCGCAGTCGAACGAGCAAAGTTCTTCGGAACTCCGTGATTCTTCACTGAGGATATCCCCGCACCATTTGCCGTCATCTGACGGCACAATTTTATGCGACGCACCTACCGGACTACCTCGACCCGTCGTTCCAGAAACGTTTCGCGGTATCGTTTTCGACGCCCTCCACAATACCGCCCACCCAGGCGTTAAACCTACTACTAAGCTTGTCTCCGAGAGATATGTTTGGCCGGAGATGCGACGAGATGTTACGCGCTGGGCACGCAGCTTTCTCACCTGCCAGCAGGCCAAGGTTCAGCGGCAAGTGTCCGCGCCGCTTGGTAGATTTCCGTCCGTTTCAATGCGATTTGCCCATGTCCATCTCGACGTAGCGGGGCCCCTGGCCCCGTCCAGAGGAATGGTCTAACTTTTGACCACCCTTTGCACCCGTTGGCTTGAAGCCGTTGCCATTCCTGACGTAGCTGCGGAAACCGTAACACGCGCGTTCGTCGAGCGCTGGGTCGCTTCACACGGCTGTCCAGCCACGGTGACGAGAGACCGCGGTCAGCCATTAGAATCTTTGACGTTTAACGAGCTTCTTAAACTCATTGGATGCCGTCGCATTTGCACGACCGCCTATCATCCGCAGGCGAACGGTATGGTGGAACGTTTCCACCGACAGCTGAATGCCTCACTTAGCGCCGCCAATGCGCTCAGTTGGACTAAGGTACTGCCTATGGTACTCTTTGGGATCCGACCAGCCCTAAAGTCCGATCAACGTACTTCTAGCGTCGAGTTAGTATATTAACAATCACTGCGTTTACCTGGCTATTTCTTTTCCGATGGTCCCAGAGTTCCTCGTTATGACGCGAATTATGCCCGTAAGCTAGCCACGAGCATGCGTCACTATAAGCTTCCCGACGTTATAGAACAACGACGTAAATCTTTTGTTCTACAAGGCCTATTGCGCTGTCCGTTCGTTTTCCTCCGCCTTGATGGTCTCCGCAGACCACTGGAGTGGTCTTACGAAGGTCCTTTCAAGGTTCTGCAACGTAAGGACCGCGTCTTTATCATCGACCTTCACAGTAAACTAGAAGCCGTTACTTTTGACCGTCTCAAGTTTGCCCACGTCGAACCTGAGCTCGATGGAGACCCTTGCGCGTCTACTGACGAACCAACCCAGCATATGATGGAAGATCCGCCTGCTTTCAACATCCCTGATCTTAAACATCACCCTCCATCCAAGCCTTTCACTTCAGCTCCTCCGCTTGCCATCGAACCATCTGCCACGTCTTCAGCAGTTTCTCCAATTTTGCGATCCGAAATGGCGTCTGACAAGACGCATTCCTCTGATTCGCACAAGTCGACTAGGTCGAACAGACGTGTTCATTGGCCAGCGCGATTAAGGGATTAGTGTTCCCTTCACTTTCTTATTGCTTCCATTTCCCTTTTGGCCAACAACCTACGAAAACCCCAAAAAATCTGCAAAAGCTTTTGGAAACGCCAAGAAAGCCGACAAAAACCTTTTTGAAAACACAAAGGTACGCAAAACGTTTTTAAAACCCCCAAAAAGAGGAAAACGTTTTGAAAACACATAAAAGGATTTGCGTTTTGCTTGAAGCCTACCTCATCCGGTAAGTGTTCCTCTTGCTTTTGCCCTCCCCTCCACCGTCATTGTTTTTGTTTTCGTTTATCTTACAAGTATGAACCGGAGGTGATGACGAGCCTAAAGCGAACATTTGACCTTCACGAACTCGCGAACATTTGACGCTTACGAACTTCCCCATTTTGTGTTTTTGGCACCGTTAGGGAGGACACGAGTGGGAGCCCGCTAGGGTCCGATCGCCTGGTTCTCCCCCGGCAGCTGCATCAGGTTTCACTACCTGGTCTCGCAGAAGGCTGGCCCGCGACCCCCAGCCCTCACGTAGATCAAAGGAGCACCCACGGTTTCCTCTCTAGGAGGGAGCTGTGTATTGACACGGAGCTTCAGCCTTAGGACTGTGTAAACTATTCTAAAATGTATTCAAATCAGAGCTTTCTTAGGTATTAGGGAATTAGGTGGTTTGCCCGTTGGAACGTTGTTGCTCTTTGTTTGAAACCCGCATACGATCTCCGCCTTTGACGCGCGACTCGACTGCGAACGACCCCCCGTCTACGCCTTCGACGTCGACTACATTCTCCCTAGCTAACTCTCTCTGGTGTCCTATTTTTAGCATTAGCTAACTCTCTTCGCATCCAATAAAATTTTCTCTAGCTTATTTTGTGTGTTCTACCCATTGCTTTTGGTTGGGCGTCTGGTTTTGTACTGAATAGTTAGCGCACGATTTTTGCGCTATAATTGGTGACTCCGAAAATATCATTTTTGGTCAGTTTTATACAAATATATTTTCGGATCCGGTAACTTATTCTGTCTACCTTTTTACTTTTTACTGCTTGGTTCACTTTCACAGGCCGTACTTTCTCACCATGAAGTTCATTCACCGAGATTCTGACGATCGGGTTGGTGGGTTCTGTTTCCTATCCCGTTTTTCCAAGAGACGAATCCTAAAGCCTGGGTTAAACAGCTAGAATGCATTTTTCGCTACATGGCGTTAAGTCTTACAGTGTCAAACTTTACTGCGTTGCCGCAGCACATCATCCGCAAGTCGTCGATTACCTCGACAAGGTCTTGGAGCTACCCGAGCATCGGAAAAGTTAGAAACCATGTGACTTCGTGATACTGAGAACCAAGGTGGATGGAAGCTGGATGCTCACGCGTCTATTCTGGAGGTCCACGAAATAACGCAAAGGCAGTTGCAACCTTAGCTCGAGGAAACCCAAACAGTAGGTGCTTACCGCCGAAATGCAAGATCTATCAGCCCTACAGACCTCAGGGTGATTGAAAGCACTTAGTCGTACATACTTATTTATATCCTGAGCATGAAGAAAATTAATAACCTACTTGGAGAATCTTCATGGTTGTAAACTGGGCAGAGGAACTACACACGAAATCCGCCAGGGTTCCGACAGCATGACCCGCCGTGTACAAATCACACGTCCTTCATTCATCTAGTTTAAGGCCTACCTGAATTGGACGCCCTAACGTTTGCGGCCAATGGAGGGAGCACAGCATATCAGCGCGTAGCCAGGTACACATAATTCATTGTATTAGCCATCACTGTTATGGCTGTATGTGATATCAGACGCAACCGCGTTGCAGTGGAAGCGAAGGTCGGGACGAGGTTTGCCTAGAAGTAGTCCCACTTCTTGTACCTTGTTCCTTATGATACACACATTGCTAAGCACTAACAAAGGGACTCGGAACGACCAGCCTTTGTTCGTATGCTACCGAGGGGTTCTGGTAGGGCAGAAGTGGGCTTTGGGCTGACCTTCAGTATACCCACTACACGGAAGGCTTGCAAGCCACCGGTCTATCCTTGTGGCTTTTGATGGCTTCCTCTACCTTCAATCCATTTGCTAGTAGGAGGTCGGCTGAACGTTGAAATTGCTACACTTAAGTTTGCTTGCAAAGCACACAAAGGCTTTGCGTTCCTCCGTGATTAACAGAAATACACGAAGTAGTCTGGATCGCGGACTTGGCGTGCCGACTGGGAGGCTCCACAGTCTGGTAAGTTTTCTAAAACTGACACCAAGAAAACCAGGTGGAAGCATTTTGGTAACGCAGAGCTTGAACTACTGGAGGTCAGCAGGCATGCCTTCCCCGGGGAGACCTGCCGCGGATTCAGAAACTATACGGTAGTTAACTCTGCTATTAGTAAAAGCTTACCTCGATGGGGCATATTCACTCCATGAGCCTTCGACTGGACCCAGCTTCGATCGCTTTGACAGGTGACAAGGCGCATTTCTTCGCCAAAGAAACTGGAGCGCTTACGGTTGAGGCTTTGTGTTCTTCCTCCAAATCCCTTACGGGTTTAGTCTTTTCAGAATTTGCGGGTATGGCGACAGTTGGCACGGCGCGTTTCTTCGCCAAACGAACTAGGGTGATTACAGTTAGAGCTTTATGCTCTACCTTCAACACCTTCAGGCGTTCAGTAACGTCGAGCTTTTCGGGAGCTTTACGGACATCGTTACTACCTTTCCCCTTGCTTTTAGTGGACACACGGGATATTAACTTGGTATCGGTTTGAAAGACGTCTAGTACGACATCAGCGGCCTTGTTAAGGACATTCTGGGTAGCTGAGCACACGACAGAGTAGCCATCAACTCAGTTCGCTTCTAATCGACAGCAGATGAGATTGGTTGCGCCGGGTCCTTCCCTGAGCCTTCATGTATGGTGACTCCCACTTTCATCAAAGGTAACTGTACTTGAAAATAGAGAAGCGGGGAAGGGCCACATCTGCTAACTACCCAGCTAGAGGTTACTCGATGCCATCTCTAGGACCACCAGACGCGTAGATCATTGGCTACGGTATACAAGCAGATGGAACAGCATGCTATTGCCGGTCGAGAGCATTGCCTACTAATCGGAGCGCAACTTTGAACAAGCATCATGGTACCTGCAGTTGCATACACGGCAATGCTTGACCCAGACTCATCTTTCAGAGACTTTAAGCAGCTCGTACTGCCACCAACCATATTAGAATCGCTGAGCAACGCAGCCGAAGACATTTGTGTTGATATTCAGTTTAAGAGATAAAGTTACCACCCAATTCCTAAAGTGGATTACGACGCTACCTAACTCTAAATTCCCATCAAACATATGTGTGCCAACCATATGTCTCTAGTTACTTGCCGTCCAGACGTATGTGTTAGGTGATTCGCAAAATAAATATGATGTCTTAATTCTGGACTCCCAGCATCTATCCGCTCACCTAGTTCCGCTGCCTTGATTACAAGCCAAACGACATAACTAGTATGTCGCGTGTAAAACCGGCACCACCGCAAACACCACCCCTCGCGATCGACTTCGGCAGCGTCGCTCCGACCAGTAGCTTCCTTGGTTGTGTGTGAGTAAATCCATGGAAGGTTATTTACTTCCGTGCAGCTGGAAGTTTGACATTATAATTTCCATTAACTAGCCAAGCTTTGGAAAATGCGTATTATTTGGTGGCAAATCTTCTTAAGCGCGATCTATCCAAAGTCGCTGATGCACATCTACCAACCTCGAGACGAGTTGTGGTGTCCTTGATTGATGCAGCAATTCCGGAAGTACTAAGCGTCTTTGCTGAAACACCGTGGCGTACCACCTTCCAGCAAGCTGAGGTTTGGCTCCATCCCGGCAGCATATTGTGGATCCAAAAACTGGTGAAGGAACGTTTCAAACGTGGCTGGATGAAAAATTCCGCCTAGCACTAATTGTATGGATGCATATATATTATGGTTACTTGGTACGGCAGACCTGAACACACTAACGTAGTATTGTCGGTTCTGAGTTATTTAAACTGTAAAAGTAAGCAAAAGAAAATGGATACCTGTAAGCACCAGCTTAGGTTGTCCTTATTAATTTCTTACTGTCCTTTTCCATAGACTACTGTTACGGAAGCAGAAGGAAATCGTAAGTATGCTTTCAGATGTCACGCGATAACCTTACGCGCTTAGTCATCAATAAGCGTGCAGCTACTGTGTACTTCCGAGCAGCTGTTTTAAGCATGAACCATGCAATCAGCTGATCGATGCAAAAACTACTTAATACGGCGTTGTTTCAATCAGCTTTTTGTACACGTAATCCCTGGCACTAAGCAAAACGTGCTAGTAGCCCTGATTAGTGACTGGCACTCTACGCGTCCGATATATTAATTCTTAGCTACTGCAGTGCATTTCAACTTCACGTCACAGGCAATGTTGGACCCTGAAAATGCCGTTCAAACAAATGACATCAGCTGCGGGTTGCACTTGGTTGTAATGAAGGCTGCATTAACTCCGGTGCCAACATCATGCCTAACGTGATTTCCGTCTAGTTGCAATGAATGGTGCACGGAAAACAACAGTGATAACTGAAGGGCATACAGTATAACTTGAGTTATTACAATAGATGAAGGTCCAGTACGTACAAACCTCCAACTGTCTTCTCAAGGGTTCCTATGTATACCTGACACAAATCCACAACTATTTTACACTAAAAGATAACCTTCAGGTTCTATTACGTATATGCGTTACCTACTTGCGGCCTTGTGCCGTTGCATGCGTTGTTGTCGGCTTGTATCGTAGCTCACGGTGTGCAGTCGATTTTTCACCACTGTGGTAATCTCCGTCACGGTGCATCCAGCAGACGCAAAACGCCTGAGCAAAAGATTTCTGCTAATGAAATAAAATGGAGGTTAATCACCTACGGTGAATTAGCCATAGACGTTGGTCTTTCGAAACGCCAATAAGTTACGCGCTCCCGGGAATATGATACCCAATCCAATTGTTCAGGACAAAACTGCCAGCACCAAGTGCTTGTTTACCTCGTTCAGATTTGCAGCGTGCGTCGATTCAAGGCGGTGTATCTAAGAAGCGACGTTGTGTTTCAGGTACGACGTGCCAGCTTATTTCTATTCTCGGGATCCCGAAGCAAGGCATCTAAGAGCGCAACCTCGTAAACGGGAGCCAACGGGAGCCAAAGGCCCACCAGGTTTCAGCGGTCTTCGTAGGCACTTGTGTGCTGCAATGAAGTGACGCATGCTGGCGGTTAGGCTGCTGAATTTTCTGTCCCAGGCTTTGCTGCAGCCAAATCCCGCAGATATAGTCCCGGGTATTAAAATCCTTCTACACATGCACTTCACGATGTGCGTCCTTTCAACCAAGTTCGCTGTTTGTGCTTCATGTAAACGATCCCGGAGGTCTTCTGGTAGATGACATCATTGGTTGACATGCGGCACCGTTATTCCAGCCTGTTAAATTAATTTGCCTGCTGTTCCATGGCACTGGCTGTAGATAGAGCTGTAAATTGTACGATTACCATTTAGAAGGATATAATGCCCTATCTGTGTCCAGTGCATGGCTTAGGCTAATAGAGGATGTTGAACAAACCGCTATTCCGAACGGACTGCGCGGCGCCCTAGAAGTTAAAGCACCGTGTACCGAAGCAGCAACACTTCCCTTGACGGTTTTCGTGGCCCCTGAAATTATAAATAAATAAATAAATGGTATATTCTCGGTAAAACGAGACACACTTGTGAAGGCTCAATCAAATATGCATACAAGCATAGCCTTTATGGAATATTAAAAAATTTCGTTTTAATGAAAGGTATAGCCGAAAACAAGCAGTTCGTATGAGTGAGCATACTGTCAGGTAATAGCCAGCTCAAGGAACAGGCTGGAGCTGGGGCGCGTAAGAAATATTCATAACGCATGTGTCAAGATAAACGTTTGGCGTGATTGCTGCATGCAGTAATCCATGAGCACGGGAGTCCAAAAAATGTTTTGGTGCAAGCAATGAACATTAAGAAATCGGAATGAACTGTGCTCCCTCAAAGCACGCTTCATAGGAAAATCAGTTGCACAGTTTGTATGTAGAAGTCTATGGACTGCGTCAGGGCGAAATCTTCAGCTGTGACTTTATGCAGTGGCAAGTCACATCCGCCAAGTTGCTGTGTTGTTAAGCGGACATCTGTGATGTTTTATAGGGACAGCGCTTGCAGGCGAACACCCACCACGTCCGGAACACTGCGGTAGCTTCCGTTAAAAAGTACTGCTAGCCGGCTATTCATCGTATAGACCGAGTACGCACTCTATTATTCGCAGTCGGTTGACTGCAAAAATCAGCCCTGGTTGACCGATTGGCTTGGTAATGACCCGGTCGTAGTCGTCGAAAACGGTCAGTGAAGCAAAACAGTCGCATAGTCGAATGATAATGGTGTAGATGATTAAAAGGCTGGCTTTTTCTGTTACATACCTGTCCGGTTCGCAACCGATGTCCAGCTATCCACGCTGAACTTGTCATGAGGATGGTGTGAGCAGTTGTTCCTTGTGGCTGAATAAGTCCATAGCAGGCGAAACTGCCAATCCTTTGTCCAATGCTGCATCGTTATGTGTTTCTTACTCCGCAACACGGAATCGAAATTTTTTCAATTCTAAGTAAATGTAATTGTCTCCATGGTCAAGTTAAAGCTCCATCAAAGGCCACCAGAGAAGCCACTTATACGAGCGCAAAGTTGTCTGTGAGTTGACATCGAAAAAGCTCTAAGTGAATAAAGAACCGGAATGTCCTTTCGGAAATGTAAGGCAGGGAAACCAATTTTTTGAACGCCGGTGAGAATAAGCTAAGTTAACCAAGGCAATGTAGGTAATCACGCCAGCATTGTTTGTAATCCGTTTTGGAACAGGGGACCTATGTAAATACATCATGCCAGGCTAGTAAATGGTGACAATGTGAGTATGAGGCGAGCTAAACACATTTGTTTAGACCCCGGGAAAGTGGCGTCTCCATAATGTCAGAAAGAGCTCCATTTGGAAGGAGGAGAGGGTTCTTCATCTCCTGGAGAAAGAATCGAGTGTTTAAGCCAGCTGACTATTGAGGATTTGTCGGCCAGTCCCAGTGGATAACCATTCTCGTTTTGACTGGTGTACCTGTAAATCTCGAGAAAAAGCGGTGAACGAATATGAGACAGCCAAACAGACAGACAGCAAGGAATCAAGCAGCACTATCGAAAGACTGGGGGCACGCTATGGTGTCTATGATACATTGGAACTTATGTAATTTTGCTTAGTATACATGATTGGCAAACGCGTACTTTACATCGCGTAGCCGGTGTGGCTCAGACTACAACTGTTACGTAGGAAGGAGGTTCTGCACGCGCAAGTGCAAGCGACAGATATAACAAAGCGTTTTACAGAATTGAGCGAATAATACGATTGTTGGAGAGAAACAGATAAACCGATGAGGATGACGGCAGTCCGAATGCGTGAGGCATCTTATGTGAACCTATGGCCAACTATGTTGAGACCGAATGCGGGAGCAATAGTACGTTTAGCAACATTCCAAGAGGCCAAAAGATCCATGCGTTGGGAGTCGGTATTCCACGTACTGTCACACTAATTGGCAAATGCGAGCATATGGTAATGAGCAGAAACATATGTAGGGAGGTGATATGAGCATACTAATGGAAGTAATAGTCAAGCAACACTTAGTAATGATCCGAGTTCCGCCAGTATTTAGGAGCGAGGTCGGAGCGGAGGAGACCAAAGGCTCGAGGATAACTTGGTTCGGTACCATGAGTGTATTTCTTTGGAATAAATATAGAGCGCAATAACAGAGGCCATAGATAAGAGGAAAATAAAAGCAACTGGGATTTAGACCTAAGTGGAAGAGAGCGAAGTAGCTGTCAGAACCCGGTCAGAAATGGCACGGCCATCTGGAAGTAGTAGGAGGGCAGAAGACCGCTCAGCTAAGCATAGTTTGGTCGGTGCACTGTGGTTGCGTATTACAACTGTGGTGCGAAAAACTGTGGGGAGTGTCAGCGGAAATAAACAGGTCAAATATCAAAGAGGCTATATTACACAGGGGTGAGGGATTTCAGTAAGCCAGTTGAAGGGATGGAGACCGATCAGACGACACTTGATTAGTCGGTGCATTGAGATTGAGTCGTAAAGATAAAATGGAAAGAAACTAGAGAGGATCAGCAGTAAAGGGTAGGAAAGAGAGCGAAGAGGCTGTTTTGACATCGGATGAGCCAGTTCAGCAGATTCTTGAAGTAATAAAAACAAAATTGAGGCTGCAGATTCTAGACCGTTAACGTCTCGGTGGACTGGAAGAGGTCACCGAAACGCAGGCTAGTCAGGTGAGGCAAGGTTAAGGTGGAGCGCTGAGGTTTGGTTGCCTGATTGAAGAATTGAAAACGAAGAGCGCTGCAAGGAGACGACAGCCAGGATGATAGTGGTTTACTGCTAAAGTGTGGAGAAGCCAACGATGCTCTTGTGCGAGGGAGCATGAATCGTTCAGTTCTGAATAATCGCGGGTAATGTCTTAGTAGTCTGAGAATATTCAGTGAGCAGGAGACCGATCAGACGAGACTGGGTTAGTTGACACATTGAGAATAATTCGTACAGTTAATGTGGGAAGACAAATAAAGGGTCAGCAGAGATGGACAGGTTTGGGATGGAAGTGGCCATATGAATATAAAGTATACCGCTGCAAGTCAGGCAGGCTCGCAATTCAGAGAAGTTGCGTGTTGTTTCTGCAGAGTCTAAAACGTTTACATTTCGTTAGTCTGGAAGATGTCAGAAGGAAAAAAAGACATGGCAACGTGAGCTCGCTTTCCGGTTGAGGAACGAATAAAACCAGAGAGCGCAAATAGCGAGGACAGATTCGAGATAGCAAAAGATTACAGATCAAAAGTGGGAAGTTAACGTGGCCGTCGAGGTAATAAGGACAGAGCGTTCAGTCTTCCAAGCAATGGCTGACCACTTTATTAACGTCAGAGAGAAAGGGACAGATCAGAGGAGGTTAGATTAGTCGGCGCATTTAGATTGAGTTGTACAGGTAAGTAGGGAGGATAAATGAAGTCTGTAGGATTGGATGGGTCGGAGACAGAAGTGGTTATATTAACATAGGGTGAACAAGTCCATCAGGATGTGGAGGTGAGGGAGACATTGCGTTGAGTCTACAGAGCTTAGACCGTCAACATCCCGGTTGTCTGGAAAAAGTCACAGAAATAGACTGATCAGCTGAGTCTAGGCTAGAGCATGGCACTGAGATTCGCCTGTCAGATTGAACAGGGATCAAAAACCGAGGCCGCAGCAAGGAAACGATATGATCGGGTTGAATCAGGTTTACCGCTATGGTGTAGAAAAGCCAACGGGGCTTTCGGTTGAAGGGGTATCGAGCGTTGTGGATATAACTGATAGCTCAAACTAAGTGACATAAGTTGTTTGTGTATGGGAATCTGTAAATGCTTTGTTTTCCTTCCTTTCTAGCACTGGATTGTTGTCCCCGGCGATCAGCCGGGTAGGGGTCCTGACTAAGAATATCAGAATGTGGCTTAAATCTAGACAAAAGGGACACTTCAAGGAGGCGCCTCCATCTGCACATTGTCGTCAGTTTCACCTGAGATTCGCCGGTAGGCAAATGCTTGTTGCAGTGCCCTAGCATACTGGTAGTAGCCTGACGTTTACATTGCAAAGCAATTTCCTTTACTCATGCGTTGGAATTGTCACCGCAAATTTCTAGTTCTCCGCACTGGGTGTCATGTGGTCACGTACAGCCAACTCCAGGCCATGATAAGGTAGTGTAAGCAAAAGCGCTCGTTTTTCTTGTGATATGCAGACACATCAGATGGTACCTTCTGATCCATGAAATGACTTCGACTGGTTCATACTCAACAATTCTGGACCCTGCAGATATTGGCACACTGTTCGCAAGTCTGGAAAGGTATTGCAAATAATGATAAGGTTATCACAACTTACCTTTCCGGTTGACTATTCGCCAACCGAAAACGTTGCCGCTCCCCAAGTATCCCGCCTCATGACATTTAATGTTTCAACTACTAGATATCTAACTGTAAGGAGGTTTCAATGGATTTGTGGAAAATAGCTTGTGTACCACAAAAAGCAAGGGCATCAACCCTACCTGCTTCCTAGTTGCAATGCGATTCCTGCCATGCTCAATAACTTCCATTTCGCTACGTCAGTTGGTATAATTTTATCCTTTACCCAGCAACATTTATACCAAACTATTACAATTACATGTGCACATATGTTGGCATAACAAATCCTTACCTAACGCTGGATTCGTCAAAGGTTTTGTCTTCGATTTTTCCGCATGCCAGCAGCATCTCTAATTTCAATAACCTGTCTATAAGACAACTGCCCAAATTAAATAACGATAGACCATCTTTATTCTTACATCTTTCAATAACTCACATAAACCACGCCTGTTGAGTATATTTATGGTACAAACCTCATTATACCTTCACAGGTGTGAATCGCGCCGCTTAGAATAAACTATTTATTTATTTATTTATATTCCCAGATCCATGTGTTGTTTATTAACAACACGTGAAAAGCGACAGCCAATTTAAATTTCAAAGCGCAATACAAAGATGCGAATATTGCTGCTGAAAAGAAAGCATGCGCCGTGCAATAGGTAGTAATAGAGGCAGTGCTTTCTTATACGATGGAAGGCCAACATAAGTGTTTCAATCAAAAATGACGCATTGGGATTTAGTAAACGCATCGTAATTGTAGGACACGTTATTATATAACAGCAGTCCCTTAATACGTGGCTGCGAAAATACCTACGGCTCACCCAATCATGCAACACGCAGCGATTCCATCCTTCACGACCTCCGGCTGGATGAAGTGATCGACCGACCAAACTTCAACACAAGCCACTGCGTCCAAAAGACCCAGTCACCAACATGATAACAGCACCATTGCTCACTTGCAGAAAGGGAATGTAGTTTCTCATTGGAGGCTGCCCACGTGTTTCTAGCACAGGCTCGCCAAATACAGTAACTGCATTACCTGGTAACAGCAACAAAACCCAGGAACAAGACTACCAGTTTCCAGCATTAATCGCAGCAGTGCTGGTGCCCGCATCAAAGAGAACCTTTCTATTGTCACTTAAAAAATCTACAGGGGTTCGGCACAACCAACCTGGTAATTCTACCCGTGACCTGAAAAGATTTAATTCAAACCTCCTGTGCATCACGCTCTCAAATGAAGAATGGCATTTCCACTTGAGGTGGGACTAATTTAGTCATAAGGACCAACGGCACTCAAAAGCTGACACGTCCAGTGTGGATCCTTGGGCACGAACTTTTTGCGCCAAGACCAGTATAATACAAGGAAACAACTAACATCCATTATTTTGAACTCGTTACTCGATTGCACAACCCTTCACCCGACGTTCCTAAACTTTCCATTTCTTGACCGGCTTTAACGACTAATGGGCGACCTTGACTAAGCAACTCGCTTAGCCAACCCAGAAATTTGCAGCTTATATGACTGCGAATAAGGTGGTGTGAACTCGGTCGCAACGATTCAGTACCAGTTATACATTACCATATAAACGGACTGAGCGCAGTGTTCCAGGAAATGGTGGGTTCTCGCATGGCAAGCGTTCTCCCTATAACTAGTCACAAATGTCCGTACATCCACACTGCGAAGTGGCGCATGTGACTCGCTAATAAATAAAGTCACTGCTCACAAACGCACTGGCTAGTTAACCAAAATAAGGTTTCCCATCATTTCAATGTATTTTGGATATTACACTAAGAGAACGCTTCCCTGTTTCTGCCTTCCGACTCCACTCTATTTGTTTTCCTTGTACACATCTTTGATCCCAAAAGTTCGCCACAGCGTTAAAACTTCTGTTTCTGACCAATGCATCCACCATTTCGGTAACTACTATATATTGTGCAAACGGCACGTTTCCTAAAAAGCAAGGTGCCACTATTTGCAAATAATAAATACTCGTGGTGGTGGCGCGTCGTACCCTTTGTAGATAATGTGCCAGTGGCTAGTATGAGGCCACTGTTGTGTACCAACATAGGCTTAATAAGCCCGTCATACAGGCGTATGAAGTCAACAACTGCTACTTTCCTAGGAGCGATATTGACGCAGCTGCCAATAAACAAGGTTTCTGGAGTTGTGTGAAGCCCCTAGTAGTCGTTTTGTTAGCGGCGATACTGCTGACATCACAGTGACGCCAACCTGTGTGCAATAAAAGCTGGTCGTGAAAGCATGTAGAACAAACCATATCTGCTCCGGTGGTCAGGATAATAAAACTGGTACTCTAGAACAAATAAGCGATAAGCAAGAAAACGGCTTCAAGTCATATGGCGCCAATAGTTTAGGCTTACATCGTTTTTATCTGTAGGCTAGTCATGGGACCTACCTGACGTAAGTAACCATCTCTCACGTTAGCTCTCGGAGGCGAGAACAGTGGTTTTGCTAGATGCAATAATAATGTTTCCTTGCAAGACATACCTAGACTTACCGTAGTGAAGCCGCAATTAAATAAAGGTTCATTGGCACGTGTGCCGTTTTGGTAAGGAGCTTATAATATTCCTCTTTGGAATGGTGCTGCTTGCGGTGGAACAACCAATGCAGCCTTGTTGAAAGTCTGCAATAATAATGGCAGTTATATAGGCTTACTAAACACTTATCGCGTTGACATGGATATCCAACTATATATTGGTGTGCAAATGTAATTGCTATACACGGAAAACTTATACTTAGCCGTATAGTTTTGATTCGCTCTATTATTACTAAGTTACCCTAGCATTAGTGTGTTTCCTCGGATTTATTTGTACATTGCATCTTTAACTTAACCTGGGTTTCTATTATACTAACATTTTCAGGTTAAAATATGAGTTGGGGAATCCAGATATTTTACCTATCATATTTCGAGACGAATAAATACACAAGCTGGTCAATGTCTATGAAAAACCGTCGAGCAAAAATTTGGTTACTTACCAAATACGCTTCGGAGAATTTCAAGTCCATGTCTCACAGGCAATCAGCATCATCATTACACAAGTTGGCTAGAGGGGCTAAGCGCCTCAGCTACGGTGCCGCAACAATAAAAGAAAGATGAAAATAAATAAAACAGTTGCATGACTTCTAAGCTACCAACAACGGTTGCACACCGTTCCTGAAAACTACTAGCCGGCTACTAGGCAACGAGAAAAATTATTATGTTAAATTGTATTGCGCTACTAAATTTGATCATGGCTGGAACGGAGACTAAAAGACATGGGGTGGGATCAAAGAACTCACAGCAGGAACGCCATTGTGGTCGGCTCCCAGCCATGTCAGCAAGTGTATCTAGCCAAACGTGTTTGTCGTCTTTTTGACCCCAAACTAGGAGTTATGAAGCTCCAACCAAGGCTAGTTCTGAAGTGAGGCCTTCATTCCTCCTGACCAAGTCTTCGCGTGTCACCCCTCCTCTTCTACCACCTACCACCCAGGAAGCAAACAACGCTTGCCGAGGAAAACGGTGGGCTGGTTTGTGCAACAGTTTGCAACTCGAAATCAGTATACATTTATCTATTGACCACGAGTGCGAGAAAACTGCTGTTCGCAAGTGCATGTGGGAGTAATTATGTTGGTCCTGCTACTACGCATAAGGTTGCTTAACAGCGCAGACCTTAAAAGGAAGGTAAACGTCTTGCCACATAAAACACACATGCGCGTGCAGCCCGAAGGATGTGTGGTTTTATTTCCTATAATTTGTTTCATTTTAAACATCAGTATACATATAATTGGTTGGCCAGCCAAACAACCTCCACGTAGTACCGGCTGGATAATAATAATAATAATAATAATAATAATAATAATAATGTGTCAGCTGTACGCCGTAACGGCGCTTCGCTGCTGCGCGACCACCACCAGTCGCGCGCGGGCTGAGTATACCGCGAGGACGCCCACCCCTACGCGGATCCAGCTGGATAGTTATGATTCAACCCGTTCCAGCAGACAGTTCGGCGGCATAGTTCCAGGAATTTGTGCGTTTTAGCCTGACAAGCCTTTACTATAAAACTACCAACATTTATATGCTTGATATTGCTGTGAGGCGGCGTGCGGGACTCGCCAAAAACTAAAGCCAATTCCCTCGCCTATTCCAAAAACTTAGCAAATCCTTTGATTTAAAAAATTCCTTTAGGTATGGGCCACGTGAGCAAACTCATACAAATAAACTGCAAAACGTTTACAGACACAAGCAACGCATTCATGCATACCTAAATGTTTGGATCCACATACATGACCGTCCCATTATATTATTGCCGATTACTGGAGCAAGTGTTGCACAGTTACTATGATCCTGAATTTAATAGAGTGCCTTGTGTAGCCGAGAATAGAACTTTTATTTATTTATTTATTTATTTGTTACTTCCTTACTATGTATAAATCTACGCATATTGCTGGCATTATCACCCCTTTGTATACCATATGCCGCTATAAGGAAGTATATATATATACACTATCATTTATACCATATAAATAAATAATAAATATATACATGTTTTATTCTCGGCTACGCGGGTCCCGCCCATGGAGGCCTGAGTGGGTAGATGCAACAGTACAAAGATGTTATGGCACTTGTAAAAGCGACGGTAGAATATTGTTCACACGTACATGATTGAAACTGTACAATGGTAGAAATGTGAGATAATATTTGGGCTGTCGTGAGATTTGGACCCCTTTGTAAGGACAAAATCGCGCTGCAATATATTGCAGTCGTACCTCAGCTGTGAATTGATTAAGAATTCTGAATGCTCAATTAGAAGGAAATTAAACAGCAAGATCGAGAAAGAAATGGCAATACACTGTTTTTGCCTACGTAACGCAAAGACCAGCAGTGATAGGGTAAAACGTAAAGTTACGACAGTATATGCATGAAAGCGCATAAAGAAGAGACGACGGTAAAGGCTGATGTAGAAGTTCCAGTGTAACAAACGTACCTAGAATGATGACGCTAGTTGACCTGCCAGTGTGAAGTTATGGGCTGTGACTTTATTCGGTGGCGAGTAACATTCACCGCGTTAGCATTTTGCCCATATATACTAATATGTTTATTTGATGATGGTTAACACAAATCTAGGCATAACCCATTTGGCACCATGTATATATATCCTTATGCACTCGGTTATACATCTGCCGTCTATGCGTGCATGCATTACCTAACAGACCATTTCTATTCGTTATTCGGGTAACACCGTTACTGAACAATAGGCATACCGAGGGGCCGCCATATCTTTACTCTCATTTGCATTGAGGGCCTCCAAATTCCAAATCTTATACGCTAATGGACAAATCTATACTTCCATTACAGTACAATACATCCTTTCGTTTTTTAAGAGGACTAGTTCAGCAGCACTTTATATGTGCATGCTTATGCATTTTCCGGGTTAAACCTTTTGCCCTATTTAACTGCAGCTTTCATATGAGTACAGCTTTACCAACTTTCTGTTGCACAGGTTAAGTATTCAACCACCTTCGTGTCAAATTTAGCATACTTATAGAGAAACAACCTTTCGTTTCCAAGACTTCCCGGTTGCGGTGAAGATTTATTCAAAATAATGTATCTCAAACGAACATTTATAGCACAGAGTACGAGCTAAGCCTAATAAATTTTGACGTTAAACTTTCAGTGTCTAATATACATGAAAGAGGTTTGCCTTTATGGAACAATGTTATTTACTTTTTGGTACTCCTTTGTCTTATCTTTACCTGGTTATAATTACTTGCGTTGCGAATGCCGCGGACTTGTTACCATGTTTACGCTAATCAAGTTCGCCACAAAAGTAACGTCAGCGTACTTCTTCATAAGCAAACGCGCCGCTTTCCATTTCATTATTGGAACCTTATTAGTTTGTTTCTAATTCTTGCGATTGCCATCATGATGCCATCTGTTCTACTTCACCTAGGCCGGTAACCAAAGTCCGCCACTGGTTACAGCCTCGTTCCCGAAAATCTAGCGCGCGAAAGTTACAGAGCGCCAAGGGTTAAAATAGCTAATGTAGCGTAGATACACAATTAACTGCACTTAGCAGCATAAATAATTAAATTACAAAAATAATTCCGTTACTTATATTACTAAGAGGAAAGGTATAAATTGGACTAAGATGTGATAATAGAAAGCAATTTGCATGACAGTGCATTTTGCGAAATCTTGCTTTGCTTATGATTCCCTTATGATTTCAGACAAACCTTCGTAAGGCTGTGCTGGTGAGGAATTTACCTCAGCTATGCAGAATAACTAAATATCACAAAGGTTGATTTTAGTAGGTATATAATGTAATATATTAACGCGGTTAATCCTCTTATCATGAAGAACGATCAAACAACTTATAGTCGCATATACACGGGCAGATACTAGACCTTTTGGCAGTAGAAGCATTATTTGACTAGGTTTTCATTTGAAAGTGCCATCAAGTTTCATATGTGAGCGGTGATAAATGTGCTGGCTATAAGCAGAGACATGGTAAGACGCTGCCAGACGGCGTTCGATATAAATTCATGCAATAGAGATGGGCACGTTATCGGCAAAAATGTTTACGTCAAATTACCTCCGCTTCCAAAGGGGAGCAGGCTTCTGCCCAACGAGCGCCCAGTTTCCTGTATCGGTAAGCAAACCACAGCCCCAGACACTTCCGCGTCTGAGAGAGGTAAACGGTAAGTTGCACGATCAGCTTAACCCTTGATACATCTTATAGGGATATATGTTACAACTCTGATGCCAAATGCATGTATAATGGAGTTGCTTCTTCTTTGTGAGACAATCCTATATTTTCAGTCTACCAAACCGTAGCTCAACCTATGCGTCACCACGATGCTTCCATCTGGCTTCCTTGTTGTCACTGTCAAAAAGCTAGCCAGATAAATTACCATGCACTACGTTACCGCAAATCTGTGACACTGTATATATCCCATGTTCCTTTCTACCACGGAGAAACGAAAACCAGTACCGGTATGCACTCAAACTTAAGGGTAAGGGTCTCAGCCTTCCGCCAGGCCTTCCACTTGCAGATAACTGGAAGTTGGAGGAGGTTAGAAAAGGCCTCAAAAACAGGTGGGCAGCTGGAAAGCAATGCCCCAACTAGTGGGTATTCTGTTGGTCAGCTGGGTGACAGGGTCTCTCTGTCGCTGGTCAAATTTCGTGGCAATGAAATGGAATCTGGAAACGTAATAGTTTTACTAACAAAAGGTGTAAAAAATAGGGTTTTAACATTCAGACTTGAGCAGAATCCCAGAACAAGCTTTCGAATATAGATCCGGCTGCAGTAAAACATTTTTGTGTACTAAGGTTCGTTGTTGCCTAGCTAAATAAACGATACTGTTGACTCTCTAGCTAGGGGTCGGCGAATGCACAACACACAAGGCAATTACAAGTTGCAAGCAAAACGTAGACCAGGCAAAACTGACGATGAACAAGACAGGCATTCGAAATCAGCAATCAGTTCAACCAACCACAACGGTCGCCTAGAAGTACAATGAAATACTAGTTTTTAGAATATTGGATCGGCAAACCGGGTACCTCCAGCACGCTACGTAACTCTCCACCTGAAGAGTCGGTGTGAGCAATCCTTCCATCCAAGTGAACACTGTCTGTCGTAGACCAGCCTTCCGCGAAACCAAGTTGTGCAACCTGACGCAAGTTCTGGGGAGAATCATGCAAGCAGACACTAGCAGGCGCCCACCCGTGTAATCCGTACGGTGGTTAAACCGTAACAAACTGTTTGTGGGGGATAGTTGGTAAAGTTCATGCACGCGGTTGAGCAGGAAGTTCTTTCTACATTTATCTGACGTGTGGGGAACCAGCGAAAAGTGAAACCAAGGCGCAACCAACCGACGGTGTATGCAGAAAGCAAAATGAAATAGAACAGCGTAAATGTATAATAATACCAAAAAGTGCAACGCGGAAAGCCTGCAACGCTGTTTCTGGATTTTCAAAACGTTTTGAGCTTTTGTTAAATTCAAAGCAATTTGATCTTTTACTAACATTTGGAAAATGCTTGGTAAGAGAAAGAAAATTCAGAAGGTATGTTCTGTGTAAAAGAGCTTGCGCTAAGGAAGTTCAAAAGCGAACTGAAATTTTAAGATTCCTACCGTGTCGACTGATAGTAGGGCAAGTAGTAATGCCGTCGGTTGAGGTTGTAGGTTACGCTGGAGCGAACTAAATGGCTTTCAACGGTGATAAACTCTGAACCTTAAGAATCAAGCGGCAGTCGGTTTTAATCTGGACGGTCGTACATCTCCCGCAGAAGGCAACTTGAGCGATGATCCTTAGTTTCTTATCCTGTTGCCTCATTAGATAGGTCACCTACAATTACATCTTCATTCATTCTCTCCGTCTTCCGTTCCTTTATACTTCCCTAAAGCCACGGATCTATATCGGCCGCGGTATTTTTAAGTCGCAGATCAATTTTCCATTTATTTATAACACACTTCCTTTCCTAGTATTCTATTTTGCCGTACATTTTACTGCGCACAGTGGCAAACCCCTCTGATTTGACGGAGAAAAAACCTAAACCATGACTTTGCGAACGTTTCCTTAGCTTAACCTTTATAACTAGTACTTCCCCTTTAAATGGTTTGTACTGCGCCACCGCCTACGTTGACCAAACTTGGTACAACTCTTAGTTTGCGATAATTATCTCAACTGAGACGCGATTTGGTGCACAAATGTTTTGATAGACCATACATTTTATCTCTCATCTGCTCTTACCATACTCCAACTGAACCGGTCTGCATTATTCTGTCTACTCTGCTCTCTTAAACCCCCGCTAACTTGCCCACATGGGCGCTGTTTAGCCAAACAGCGAAACCCCACCAACCCTTATCTCGTGGTGAATTTTAGCCCCGCGACGGCGCCGATATCGGAAGCATACGTAATTCAAACCCGTCATTACGAATGCACAAAACTGTTTTGATACCTTCTAAGTCAAATGTAATACGATGCGCACCGTCATTTATGTCACGGTCTCCCAAACCAAACATTTGCACTTCAATGTTTCTTCGCTTGGCCCCAAACCACTTAACTTTTATTTGAGTTTTAAATTGGCCAAATACCTTTGGAAACAACGGTAGAATGGCGGCATGATGAACCAGCTTCATTTTTGATGGCTATTCATGCCACATTAACATATAATATTTCATTTTCTCTGAAATCGGCATGAAAGCTAGCTATGTGCCGGAGACTCTTGTCACATTGGCTATCTGGAACTCTAGCTAGCTCAAACCACTTCTTGCCTTAGCTTTATCATTAGCTCAAAATTTAACTTTTAACTGGCTCCAGTGCCCACCCTGCATCATCCGTAGAGGTGTTTAAAAAAACTTGCTCAAAATCCTTGAGTAGTTTGATATTCCTGACTTATACTACTATTCATTAATGCTACCTGGCGAAGTAGAATAACGCTCACCAGGACATACCCGACGTGATAGTTCGTGTGATATTAAAGACCTGTTTTGCATCGATGGCACCTATATTGAATCTCTAAAATTGAAGATAAAGCTCATAAAAAGCAAACAGTTGCACACTAAAGCATCACAACGCTTGGGATAAAAAAATGCTTTGCGTCTGGAAAACCATAATTGCAGAAAACTAAGTGCTCGAAGCCTTAACAATGGAGGCATTGGAAACGTACACGTTTAGAAGCAGTTTGTCATTTTTCCAAAGCTTATTTCTTTATTCATGACAATAGACATATGTAAGTTATTGGCAGTGTAAACTTATGTATGACGATGCATAACACAAGCTAACGTTGATAAATCATGCGGGAATTGACCAATAAATTGATGGGGTTCCAGGCTACTTCTAGTCAGGTGGACACCGAGCTGTCCTGGATTATCCATGTAGACCAGACTCATGTAGTCTCAGAACTACAATTCACAGCCGCTTACAGTTAAATAATTTCGCAGCTGAACTTATCCAGTGGTAGTTTTGACCAACCAGTCACTGAAAACGACATACGGAGGTTTTTGACCATGGTCTAATTATAAAGACTCAAGTAATTTCGCACTGGCAAAACCTTCAATAGTGCCCTACAAGCGTTTTCCTGTATATTTTCCACCACACTGTTCAGTATAAAAGTCAACACATTGCCATCCTGGCACATACAAGGACTGCGGAAGGGTAATTTAATGAATAGAAGTCACCTGATTCGGCCGACCTCACCAGCTCAAATCGGTCGCAATCGACTCCAAAGAAGCCAATCACGCCACCAACGGAAATAAATTGGTACAACCTGACTGCGAATTACCGCTAAGACAATCAGTCAAGGGGCATCCCTGTCAACGTCATAGCACCGGTCATCAGTGTTCCAGGATTTGGTGGGTTGTCACCTGGCAATCGTTCTCCCTACAGAAAGCCGCACAAGTCTGTTTACCAACAATGCGACCTGGCGGATGCTACTCACCAATTAATAACGTCACTGACTCTACCACGCATTGGTAAATTGACCGATACCACATTTCACAAGTTCGGTGCATATATCCCCACTCATACTACTAAACCTACATGTTTGATCAGTGATAAGTCAGTACACTTAAAATGCTTTAACAGACGGTACCTCATGCTTCACGTACTGGCCCCGCTTTCTGTACACAACCTTATAATATCAGTTCTTCCCCACCATGCTGGCCTCCAAAGATCTCAGTAATTCTTAGTGTTACATCTTGCACGCTGCGAGCATAAACTTCCTGCAATCTTTAGACCAAGTGGCCAACACTACTGACTAGATCTGTACTACCCATGCTCTTGGACCTGCGCATTATGCTATCTTGTACAACACAGCACTATTCTTTTTACACTCAAGTAGCGTGCATCGTTATGACGAGAATGTTTATTTATTTATTATTAAGATATATCTGTAAAGTGTTTTTCCCTCGCCTGAATGGACGCTTGATTCCCAATCAAACCCGAAATCGCTGGCCACCCACAGGACAGAGAGAAGACAAGTCGGACGAGCAGAGCAACAGGAATGAATTAGCAAATCACACCGTTCATTATAAAGGTAAATTGGAAAGTTCGTGAACAGTATATTTAAAGCGACCGTGGAAAGCTCTGGAAAGGTTAACTTACAGCCAATAAAGGAACTTCAACCTAGCGTTCATTGGCCGCTTCTCCTGGTTGGCTCTCTGTTCGCCCCAACCAGGGCGGCTGGGTTTGGATAGCCGGCCGAGGCGATGGGGTCCTGGCTTGTTCGACTCGTGTATTCCTTCCTAACAATCTGCAACTGTGGCCATATACATATATATTTTTTATACTGACGTTCAAAACGTGAACAGATAATAACAGCTTACTATTTACCTATACTTCTCTACATACCTATATGCATTAGGTAGTAGGCCATTACTATTAGTTTTTAGATTAACAGCTTTAATGCGTCATAGGCATAGCGGCAGTCTGATGCATGGTTAGTCCCACATGCACTTGCCGTCCACAAGTTCATGTTACTCTGGGTTCCTAAACCGGGCTGCGCTTTCACCACATTACAAGCATACCTTCTCCCTTTGCCGATCCCAATTTAAGTACCTCCTCGTCATCATATAGGTATTATTATGAGAATCGCTACTATCTCCGTTTATTAAAATATTTGAAAAAAAGTATGTTTGTTACCCGGTGATGCGCAATGTTAACATACAAACAGCTTGCATTATTTTGCCATAGTTACGGAGATAACAGGATCTGTTTTGTCTCAAAGCACGGACCGGGATTCTAACCAACTAGTTAGGCCCATTAGCTCTTGAGAGTGGTGAGGTACGCTAGGCTAGAAGTTGGCTACGTTGATGGTGATAGTGAAAAGGTCTAACTCGAATGTCTACATGTTAGTCACCTTTATTTGGTAACATAAATTGGTGGCACTTGAAAGTCCTCTGCTGTTCTTTAAGTGGGTAACGTGTAATAAGCAATCATTGTGGCGTTAAGATAAAAGCGGCTATCATGGTAAAACATATGGCAACATTTACTTGTTTATTGCTTTTGTTTTCCCGTAAATTAGCTAACGTGAAGCAATATGTGAAGTACTTCTAAATGGCGACTGTGAAATCCTTTTATAAGCGGCAAAAAGGCAACACTTTCGCTCTCAACATTGGTTTGGAGGCATATTTCTTAGTGGCAGCTTAAAACATTTTCATTGTTCTAGCAGTTAATTGATCATTGTTGTCAGCAGGAGCGATTTTGATCCGCAAATAAACGCTCCTACTGCAAGGTTGCTTTGGCTCGTGGCAAAAGCAACGCTAAAACATACCTTTGGTCAATTTTAAACCAAACTAACCTCGGATTTTTGAACCTTTGCAGTTTCTGAACCCTTGCATGGTTACTCGTGATTTAACCAGTAGACTCTAACCAACTACTTCTCGCCACATGCGTGCCGCTATCCATTCAACAACCGTATTTACTTAGAATTCTCCTTGCGATTTTTTTATTGCCGTGGGACCTGTCTTCGGGTCATCGGTTTCCAGGTGGTTGGGCCTCCTCTCTTTCGCAAAACCTGTTGTTACCTGCTTGGAGTTCAAGTCGGCTCTGTGACGGCTGCTGCGATTTAGTTGGTCAATTTAAATACATTTGTCAAAATCTTGCAGACTGGTGCTCTCGTCGATTGCACTGGTTGTCACGTGTCCCAGTTCACAGACCTGTTGCTTTTGTCATACATTCACTTCATTTTCTGACACCATTCTGTCGAGAGCGTCGTCTCGTGTTGCTCAAACTTAGTTTATCCTCCTCCCGACGACTCGTTGGTTACGTATGCCAAAGGGGAATGTCTCAATCAGTTACCTAGGTGTACTGGGAAGTGCAATGGAATAGGTGTTGCCCTTGGTTACATGAGGACTGCACTGGCTTGCATCCGATGTAGTATACTCTATTGGCTAGTATCAAGTGCCTAACACAGTTGTGTTTACTGCTGTGTGCCTAGGGCTAAGCAATACTCTTCAGTAACTAACAGCCCTATGACTCTGAAAAGCCTGATGCTGCTGATGTGTTCGGCAGACCGGAAAGTTGATTGGTTTATGAAGTGTCTGGACTGCTCAGGTCTCCGTCGGGCTGCAGTGGAAGACAATTGCAAGCTGGAACTCCCGGCGTCCGTTTGCACACAATCTTTTGTCAGTAAACCAATTAATAATGGCACTGTTAGCCTCAAACCTTCAAATTTTCGACGCGGTGAATTTGAATTAATTGAATAATTTCGGCTGGCTAGTCTGTGTTGCTGAATCGCCCACATTAATGTTATAATACCGTCTGTGATATGCAATTATATCACACCGTCATCTTATTACTGCCCATCAGGTTTGCTTTGGAAGTTCCGTCCAATTCGTCTTCTGTACCTTTGTGGTATCATGCTCCATTTTGCTTTATAATGGTGTCTAAACGTTTTGCATCTGTAAGACGTAATAAATGAAGAGTAAAATCGACGACCTTCTCCAATGGTGAACACAACTCAGATTTGGCTGACGTGCGCAGTGTCTAACTCATGGACCAAATTGACCCCATCGTGAGAATCAAAAGTACCAGCTCAAACATTTGCGATATAACGATTGTAAATCCTATAGCAACCTGTGACGTATTTGCTCCCATTTCTTCTCAAGAATGCAACATCATGCTTAGGGACCCAATCACTGAAGCGATGCTAAAACTACACTTACAAAGAAATCAAGTAAATATGTAGAAAGTGACATAATGTGGATAAATGAGACTTTGTAGCAAGGGTTGCACCTAGTACAACTGTCGGGCATCCGAAGCCCCACAACGTCATCTAATCTGAGCCAGCCAGACAAGCTTCTGAAAGTAAATTGCTCAAGAAGCCAAGCAGCGCATGCGTAGCGCTAATAATGATATACTGTTTATTGTCCCAGATCCGTTACCACTTAAATATTTGCTACGTAAGCTTCTAAACATCTGCGAATTCGGGCTATACTGCTGCACAGTTTACTGCCTGAGAGATTCGCGGCCGAACGTATCCCATCATGCTTAGGTTTTCGGGTCCTGAATTTGCGACAAGCTTCATGGTTGCCAGCTCTCTCCTCACACAACGGGCTAACTTCGGGATATACTGATCAGGGAGGATATAATCCCCTTACAGAGGCCGAGGGGGCGCACCTGTTCATCATCATCCACAACAAAAGCGCGACACGAAACAACTGATGCAACGCCAATCACATGCTTTACACCACTGTACGTCGATGGTTTAGTTTCGCCACAGCAACAGGGAATCTCCCCTAAAGAGTGTTTATCCGAATCCGACATAGCTCGGGATATTACGTCTACGCCAATCGGTGATGCTGCCGAAAATGAAATATACAGCGGGGTGCTGAATTGTGGCGCAGATATGTGCGATGCTGATACTAAACCAACAACCCTATTATTGCTTCAATTGATACTCCCATCACCATCAGTGAACGCGACACACCGGACGCGCCCTGCGCAAATCCATAAATACCCTGTAACCCACGCCAATAGGGTCTACTACCCACGTCTACAACAGACCAATCAAAGAGCTGCAAGACGCACGAAACCCGGATTCACAAAAACGTAGACAGGACACTACCTGCGTACCAGATGGTAAACGCCAAAGCTTAGACTCAGGCGTGGCAGCATGTAAACGTCAAATTACCTTCCCCAAGCTGGCAGTCATCGACGTGGTCTGTGGAAACGGCTAGGCTATGCCAGCCACAAGCTATCCGTTAGCTACTTGAAGCCACTAAGTTAGCAGTCCGCGCTCCGACCTACCAACAAGCACCCAACTAACGAAACTCGATACCTGGAATTATTTCTTACGGTACTACCCACTGAACAAGGAGTACCAAAGCTGCAGGCTTCGCTCTAAACAAACACTTCCCAAAATTTGAACACCCAGTTCGCAAATCTGCATAACGTAATGGCACGCAGCACAACCTCGTTTATCACAGTCACATATTTATGGGACACTACATGGTATAGTTCACCAAGCCCAATCCACCACAAGCTAGCAGTTGCGCTAATTCTTCTCCGGCACCTCGTAGGTACACTACACCGATCCCGAAAGGGCTGCTTTCAGCCTTTCGGGTAGCTCCAACAGTCCCCGTTTATCCTCTTGGCAACTCGATGGCACATATTCATCTGTACCAAACCTTACCATCCCATGGACACACGTCAGAAGCATTCACCTGTGAAACGCAACTCTGTTCTCCAATTCCTCGTCCCTGTCCTTCCCAAGAAAGGGAAAATTGCCTAGGTTAACCCACGTTTGATTCCCCTATATAACGATGCGCATTCGCGGTCAATGTGCATTGACGAACCAATCTTCCCCCTTTGCGTTGGTCTATCTAGCCACGCTCGTTCCATCTTAGCGACCGCATTTACCCCCTACCTACGTCTTACCGCCACCACACCAACCCTGCACAGGAGCTGACAATAATGTACTGCATGACCTATATGCCCGCGACGATGCTACCGCTCCCACTTCAGCAACCTCCTTATGTGGCGGTCTAAAGTTTTATGCGCATAGGAATGAGCCCCTAGACCCGTTCCCTTAGCAAACTCCTATAAATAAATAAATAAATAGTTTATTCTCGAATTTGTCGAGACACACCAAGCAAGGCATGATCAATATTTACGTGCAATATTGCTTCGCAACAAACACGTTGCTATGAGTGTAGTCGGCAGTAAGCCGAAGGTTGTACAGTCTGCGGAAATTGTGTAAGTAGTCATGGGGGATAGTCTTCAATGACTGACGAAACGTTAAATTCTGTAGTGCGTAGTGTAAACAGTCAGGGCACTACATGTGTAAGGAAAACGATACATATAGGCATGGTGTAAATTATTATTGAAAGTGTCAGGGCAATATTGAATAAGGATTCTGGTCGACTTGCCAGTAGGTAGTTCTGGGCAGTGACTTTATTCGGTGGCGAGTCACATCCGCCACGTCGCAGTGTTGTTACGCGGACATTTGTGGCTTTTTATAGGGAAGACGCTTGCCAGGCGAAAACCCACCACGTCCTGGAACACTGTCAGAAATTTGTTGGTGCACTAATATACAAATGGCAGACCAGGTTGTCGACTGATTTCACACTCAGATATCCGCAGTCAAATGACCTTCAATTTTCTCTGTTATTTGAGCAGGTATCTTGGGCAAGGCCGCCATAATGGCTGAGGCGAATCGAGGATGTGGGCTTAATGAAGAATCCTCTTTGTGGGTATCCAGGTGGGCGAAACGTCAGTTTCTTGTGTCTGGATTTTTCAGGAGTATGTAATCTTTTCAGGAGTGTGAAGTTATCGAGTCCAGCTATCATAATTGGACAACGGTCATGGTAATGAGTGCAGTTGCATCCTTTTGTTGTACTGCCATGTGCTCCATAGGTCCTTATTGGTTGTGCTGTCCCGGACAGAAGCGGTTTCTCGGTCCAATCCCAGATCCCCAAGAAGTTCCGAACCTCGGAGAAAAGGGAAGGTGAGAGACAACCAAGGCCGCAACGAACAGGCGTGGAAACAAACATTGTTAAACTCCTATGTTATAACATCTAGAGTGAAGACAAATGATGTACAATGTGCAGCAATGATTGTGCTAAAAGTGTCTTTTGAATGTTTTTCGGAAGCAGTGGCCCTATAAGTTGTTTGCTACTATCTACAAGGAATACAGAGCGTTGCGCCATTAAGCACAGACGCAGTATCAGTTTACTATGATTTGACTATTGCGTGGAAAGACAGAAAGCAGAGTTCAGGGACCAGCAACGTTTGAACGGTGGATCGACGGCTGGTGGCCAGCCTACATCGAAAGAGATGGTAAGTCAGCGGATAGATAGGACTCAAGCGCTGAGTAAAAATTATCGGGTGATCAAGACAGAAAGACGACACGAGGGTACTAGGAGTATAGTGCTATGGCCTAATGAAATAGGAAAAGCCTATGAGAGCCAACCTACTACAAAGGTAAGTGTCAAAACCTTTGCTACAAAAACGGACCCAGATTACTAGGTGAAAAAGGATTGATCGATAGAAATAAGTTTAAAGATCAGTTAAAGGAAAGCGAACGTCCGGAACAAATGTATATGTAGCGTCGCGCAGAGAGACAAGTCATACTAGGGTACTAAGGAAATGGTGAGAAATGAACACCTAGAAACGTGAAGCTAACGGGCGTCTGTGTGCTGACCAAGTGAGAGGAGGGAAGAACTAAGAGGCTAAGAAACATTACTTGACGGAAGGGCAGGGAATAGCCGAAATGCAAGCGTAGAGTAAGGTTGCTTAGAGTATCAGAGCAGTGAGGCCTAACCGCAGCAGCTAGGGTGCTAAGATAATAGTACCAAGCTGGATAGTGCCAGTGAATGCTAGTCCGAGAGTTGTATGATTGTAGGTAATAAGGTCTAAGACAATACATTAAGGGAGAAATGAACAGTAAGAAGGGTGATGCAAAACAGCGGCTTGCGCTGAATACATGGATACGCCTGCACGACAGAAGAGAGCAAAGAAAGTATTCATAAAGAAAGGACAACGAACGGATGAATCCCAGGCATACGTTAATGCTCTTAACTAGTTTAAAGAAAAATAGGCGACGCAGAGATGCGCAAATAATAAGATCATGCTGTGGTGCTAAAGGAATAAAACTAGAGAAGACTGAGCCGGGAGAAGCCAGTGAGAATGCTGAAATACTATTAACTAGTTGTCATAGACGAGTGACAGCTGTGCATCTAGCAAGGAGCAGCTGTGCACTGACCGGATGAGGTAAGGAAGGTCGCCAGACGAGAGCTAAGAAGGTCGGATAAAGAAAGGACAACAAACAAGAAATATGCAAGCGTTCGGTGATTTGATTGAGGGAGTCATATCATATATTGCTGAACCACGGCGGTGTATAAGTTCACAATTCATGCTATGGTGCTGGGATATTACTACTTCGGGAGGAGCCTGGGAAAGCTAGTCTCACAGCTGGACGCTTACAGGTGAAAAAGTCGAAGACGTTACAACAACTAAGAGATATGAGGACGTCTAGTATAGAGAGGCTAAGGAGCCGCTGAGCACCTACTTGGAGAATTGGAAGGAGTGCTAGAGAAAGCTGAAGAGTCTATATGGAAGGACATCAAACAGTCGGAGTGCATGCATACATTAAGTCTGCTGAGGACATCGCAGCATATGAGTCAGAGGCGCGCAGATACTGAGTCCTGTTATGGTGCTAAGCTTTTAGCACTAAGGTAGACTGGGCTGGAAAGTGCCAGTGCAAGGTCTGGGATGCTACATGAGCAGGCGTCACAGCCGTTGCAGCAAGCAACGGATAAATGGAGTTTAGAAGGGAGAGGCAATGGAGCAACTGTGCGCAGGCCACATGAGTTATGTTTGCTCCACAAAACGGAGTTCAGAATGGTTTTATGGAGAGAGGACAGCAAACGGATGAAGCGGAAGCATACGATATGGTTGATAAATAGTTCAGAGCATAAAAGGCGAAGACGCGGCGACGCGCAGATGATGAAATCATACCGTGGTGCTAATGTAATAGAAGTAGGGAAGCCTGAGGAGGGAGAAGCCGGTGAGAGGGCTGAACTACAAGTAGCAAGCTGTCACAGTCGAATAAGTGACGGCTGTGCATCAAGCAAGGAGCGAGTAATGAATAAATGAGCGTCTAAAGTATAGAGGCTAAGGAACAGCTTTGGGCAGACCGCATGAGTTATGTTTGATCTACAGAAGAGAGTTAAGAAAGATTTCATTATGGAAGGACAGTGAACGGGTGGAGCGAAGGCATAAAATAAGGTTGTTAAATATTTCAGAGCATAAAAACAAAGACGCGGCGACGCGCAGATGGTAAATTCTTGCCGTGGTGCTAATGTAATGAAAGTAGGGAAGCCTGAGCAGGGAGAAGCCGGTGAGAGGGCTGAACTACAAGTAATTAGCTGTCACAGACGAGTGACAGCTGTGCATCTAGCAAGGAGCAGCTGTGCACTGACCGGATGAGGTAAGGAAGATCGCCAGACGAGAGCTAAGAAGGTCGAATAAAGAAGAACAGTGGACAGGAAGAATGCAAGTGTACAGTGAGTTGATTGAGAGAGTCATATCATATATTGCTGAACCACGGCGGTGTATAAGTTCACAATTCATGCTATGGTGCTGGGATATTACTACTTCGGGAGGAGCCTGGGAAAGCTAGTCTCACAGCTGGACGCTTACAGGTGAAAAAGTCGAAGACGTTACAACAACTAAGAGATATGAGGACGTCTAGAATAGAGAGGCTAAGGAGCCGCTGAGCACCGACTTGGAGAGTGCTAGTGAAAGCTGAAAAGTTTATATGGAAGGACATCAAACAGTCGGAGTGCATGCATACATTAAGTCTGCTGAGGACATCGTAGCATATGAGTCAGAGGCGCGCAGATACTGAGTCCTGTTATGGTGCTAAGCTATTAGCACTAAGGTAGACTGGGCTGGAAAGTGCCAGTGCAAGGTCTGGAATCCTACATGAGCAGGCGTCACAGGCGTTTCAGCAAGCCATGGATAAATGGAGTTTAGAAGGGAGAGGCAATGGAGCAACTGTGCGCAGGCCACATGAATTATATTTGCTTCACAGAAGAGAATTACGAAAGGTTTTATGAAGAGAGGACAGCGAACGGATGAAGCGCAAGCATACGATATTGTTGTTAAATATTTCAGAGCCACGGCATGATTTCATCATGCCGTGGTGCAAATGTGAAAAAAGTAGGGAAGCCTGAGCAGGGAGAAAGCCGGTGAGAGGGCTAAACTACAAGTAATTAGCTGTCACAGAGGAGTGACAGCTGCGCGTCTAGCAAGGAGCAGCTGTGCACTGACCGGATGAGGTAAGGAAGATCGCCAGACGAGAGCTAAGAAGGTCGAATAAAGACGAACAGTGGTCAGGAAGCATGCAAGTGTACAGTAAGTTGATTAAGGGAGTCATATCATATATTGCTGAAACACGGCGGTGTATAAGTTCACAATTCATGCTATGGGGCTGGGATATTACTACCTCGGGAGGAGCCTGGGAAAGCTAGTCCCACAGCCGGACGCTTACAGGTGAAAAAATCGGTGGCGTTACAGCAACTAAAATATATGAGGACGTCTAGTATAGAGAGACTAAGGAGCCGCTGAGCACCTACTTGGAGAATTGGAGGGAGTGCTAGAGAAAACTGAAAAGTTTATATGGAAGGACATCAAACAGTCGGAGTGCATGCATACATTAAGTCTGCTGAGGACATCGCAGCATAGAGTCAGAGGCGCGCAGATACTGAGTCCTGTTATGGTGCTAAGCTTTTAGCACTAAGGTAGACTGGGCTGGAAAGTGCCGGTGCAAGGTTTGGGATGCTACATGAGCAGGCGTCACAGCCGTTGCAGCAAGCAACGGATAAATAAAGTTTAGAAGGGAGAGGCAATGGACCAACTGTGCGTAGGCCACATGAGTTATGTTTGCTCCACAAAATGGAGTTCAGAATGGTTTTATGAAGAGAGGACAGCAAACGGATGAAGCGGAAGCATTCGATATGGTTGATAAATAGTTCAGATCATAAAAGGCGTAGACGCGGCGACGCGCAGGTGAAGAAATCATACCGTGGTGCTAATGTAATAGAAGTAGGGAAGCTTGAGGAGTGAGAAGCCGGTGAGAGGGCTGAACTACAAGTAATTAGCTGTCACAGTTCAGTAAGTGACAGCTGAGCGTCAAGAAAGGAGTGAGTAATGAATAAATGAACGTCATAGAATAGAGCGGCTCAGGTTGAGTAATGTTTGATCCGGAGAAGCGAGCTAAGAAAGGTTTAATGCTAGGAGGACAGTGAACGTGGTGTGCGCAGGCATAAATTACAGCTTTTAGATATTTCAGTGCATAAGGACATGAGACGCAGCGACGGGCAGAATTTTAAATCCTGACGAGGATGTAATAGTAGATAAACT
>OX104068.1:64013944-64142916 GCA_944474145.2 Dicrocoelium dendriticum
GGGTATAAGAACGCTTTATATGCGTGAAGTTGTGCAGCACATAAATCGTTAGCAGCAGAAAGCGGCATTGTCAAGATGGTTAATCAACGTCCGCGATGGTAAACGTAGGAGGCTAAAGATGTTCGAAAAGAAACAGGGGAATAACCGCATTCGCACTACATACTTTAAGTTGCTCAACAGGCGGTCTCCTGTGCTGTGCGGAATGCAACCAATTTTCGATGTGTCGTGTAATGTCAGCATCCGAGGCTGCATCACCCATACGTTGCCGAATAATGCCATTGTAGTTTTTATAGATTACTGTAGGTCAACCTACCTTGTACAAGGCTGTTCATATTTGTCCGCCTGAATGCAAACAAACCACCTGTGCCAGAGTAATTTAGCTCCGCTGCAAATGAGCTTATCCTTAGCCGCTCTATGGTACCCCGGACGAAGATTTGCACGTTATCACCGTGCACAGACTACAAATGGTTGACCTAAAGGTCTTTTAATAATAAGACAAACTTACGACTCTGTTTTTGAAATCTGGGTACTTCAACCGTTCATACTATCTCTTAAGCTCACTGAGAAAGATGAACGGCAGACAAAGGCCCGGTGCAGGACTTTGGGACGGTCGTTGTAGCATCCGCAACCATGCTTAGGACATGCGGCGATGGTCAACCAGTCCTGATGGAATGAGGCATAACTCATCTAAAATGAAGCTGAGTGCAATGCAATGCATCTGTGACGTCTTACATTTAATGGCCATCAGTTCCTGCAGCAACTCCAGATTGCATGGTGCAACGTCAGCAATAACAGCGGGCGCGATTTCTGTTTAATAGGGCCAATATGAACGCGATACTTACGGTTGCTTGTTGACGGCCCTGCACATGATGGACAAATGCAACTGAAGAGAGAAGTGGGCGCACGTGGGTACGTTGCTGCAGCAGGCCATTTGGGTTTGGTGGGACGCGCGGCATCTTCGTCATCGGAGCTAGGACGGACGGGCCGGCATCCAAGGGGAAATAAAAAACACCATGCTCATATTGGACGCTTAGTTGGAAGGCCCACCGGAATAGTAGCGTCTGTGGATGGCAGTATGCGGCGCCGTGATTGACGTTCCATTTCTAGGGCATGCTGGAAGCTAACTTAGGCGGTGAGTGAATATAACAAAAAGACTTACTCGTGCTAACGATGATGGACGCTGCAGTGCTGGCTAAACTGACCTTGAGTGCGGTGTTGTTTTTCACCGCTGCATAGTAGTGCGAACCGCGCGCGTATTTGGGCGTACGCACCTTCCTCTCTAAGCCAGGTATAACTAACAATATTTATTAAAACGTCGGAGGCAAGTAGCTTGACAGCGCTGGATCCATGAAAAGCCATCAGTGCTACAAAAGCAAGACGTTAATAGTTAGAGTGTATAATTGTGTGGCATAGGGTAAATCGCAAGGAAACCTTTCAAGGGAAAAGCGATGCACTTGAATAGAATATGACAGGCGGAAAAGCTACATATATCTGTTGACAATTGCGATGCACAGAAGATGTATGCTGCGGAGGACTCCACGCTATGCGTGAACAGAATACGAAGATTAATAAATTCCAGGCATTGCACGACCATGTTCCCAGACACATCCACAGACACACCTTTGAGCACTCTGGGTTTAGCATCGATGATGACCACCTTGTCCGGCTTCACTGTTGAAAACAAAAAAATGCCGTGCAAACGAAACGCTTTTTGACCCTTATATGTACATATCTCTACATTCCCACCCGTGCTTGCGTTGCTGAAAGTAGGAGGAAGCTGTTCCTCTTCCGACGTACGCCGCATGATTTGAACAACCGGACGCCGGGTATTATGAATCATGCAATTAATGGAAAACAAGTGAGACACAAAGGGAAATGCTGAGAAGCTGTCTAAAGCCCCCAACTGCTCTACGTCAGCGATCAGATGAACCAGTAAGTGAATGTTTCCCGTCATTTCACTGGGAGCGTAAAGATCAAAGCAGTCATGCAAAAAACATGGATTAAAGGAATAAGGGAATCTAATAAGGCAGTGTGAAGGTCAGCGTGGCACACAATATAAATAGCAAATGAGAGATCTAGAAAGTTATGATAGAAATCTTCAGGCAATACCCCAATTAAACACGCTGGTCCGGCCTATAGCAAAAACTGACGCAACTCAGTTGCCTACCAAGATCGGTATTTATCCAGTGATGGAAGCTTACGTGGATAGTCCGATGTCCAACAAGGTCCGAAGCCACCTTACCGTTGGTTTGCTAAAATCAATAGCTCCATGCGCAGTCGAAATCCACTGTCCACGGGCGAAGTGAGTCAGTTTTTATCAGGCTGCCCATTACACCCAAACATACTGAATGCCTATAGTTAATTGGAAAGTTCTCAACCAACTCTGCATTCAAGGCAGTGGAAAGCGACGGTGGGAAGACATTTCTTCGAACTGATGCATCAGTCCGCAGTGTGCTTAGTGGGTATGTAACCTTGCGGCTCATATACTCACCACGTTGGGTGTATTTGTCACAGCTGTTACAACCCGAGTGTTCTTTCTTGCGTTTCACCTAAGCGCGTGCAGTTTTAACATTCATAATGGCTTTCATAAATAAATAACTAAATAAATATTTATCTTCGCCAAAGCGAGGCACGCCTTTTGGGCATGGTCAACATATATGCAATATTGTACATGACAGCATGATTAGAAGCACCGACTGTGGGCGTAGGACAAATGGAGTCAGTAGTGTGTGCCCAAACGGCCCAAAGGTTGTACGACGTCTATGTTCACATAATGCAAGGTGTAGTGATAAGAAATCAGATCACAAAGCTGAGTATGGTGATGAGGAACTAGTCCGATGAGGTTGTGTACACACTGCGGGTTAGGTGAGTGAAGCATGAGGAAAGAGCCGCAGGAATATTTAAGGACAGTGGCATGTAACTGATCAAATGTGTATGCGTGTTCGTACGGAAGCAGATTTATGCACAGAATTTGTAAATGTTGTACCGGTCAATTGCCAACGTGAGATTGGGGCGGTAACTTTATTGCGTGGCGAGTCGCACTTGCCACGTCGCAGTGTGGTTAAATACACCTTTGTGGCTTTTTGTAGGGAAAACTTTTGGAAGATGAAGACCCACCACGTGCTGGAACACTACCGACTAGTGATATGACATTGCCGAGATTACATCTGACCGATTACCTCCGCGGATATTTGCAGTCAAGTATCATAAATTTGTATTCCACCTGAACTGAACTGGTTGTATGGTCTCCCTCGGAGTCGACCACAATTGGTTGGGGCTGTCCAAGTCGGATGACGCAGGTGACTTGTATTGATTTCACTGGTATTGCGGGTTCCTTTAGTTTGTCAGGATTGCGAAGTGCAGATGATTTCCTTGTTCTGTGTTGATGCCGTGTCCAGGTGAGCTTCGCAGTTATGTCCTCAGGTGTACTGTGCCCGTAATGTTATTCTTTAGAACAAGGGAGAAAAGAAATACGGACAAAGCCAACTGCCAAGGAGATAGAATAGGAATATGGTAATGTAAAAATATAACATTTGTGGTAACGTTGTGCTGGTTACAAGCAATGGAATGACCGAATATGTAATACATCCAATCCGTAGTTTTACGTGCAAAGGCCAGGTCCGATATTTGCTGAATGTGAGAGACAAATGCTGTCCGAATTGACCTAACATACGCAAAGGTTGTACTGTGTAGAACCCGGGAGTGTCACGCTTTGTTAACCGGTAAATGAGTTAAAGGAATCAGCAGAGCATAGTACGTTGTTTATTACGCGCTTAAGGTATGGGCTGTGCGGTCGGTTGACAGCGGTAGAGCTTATCGTTCTGACATGTATCAGAGCAAGTGGAATTGCTACGCCGGGTTCGAGAACTATGAAAATAATGATAAAGCGCGTTCAGTAATCGGATTCTAGCGAAACAGCTGAGTGAAGGAGTGGGACGGAGTGTCAAACTTATGACGAGAATGGGATTTATATGCTACAGCTGTAGGGGAATACGGTGGAATAAACCTTCGCTTTGCAAAGAACGGATCTCATACATTGTGTCTTACGAATAATCGTACACAGCATTCGGTTTTGAGGTCCCACCATAAACACTAACAATGAATAGCTTTGTGATCACTGTCTTTATGCCACGGTACAAAATCAAACATATATGCATCTTGGATGCATTAAAAGGTTTAAATCCGTCATATGCAACTGCTAGTTCACAGTGTCATCAGCTGCGAGCAAAAGAGCAGAGCATGTACGCTGTAAACCTCTCAGCAGACCTACGTGACCGTAAGTGCCTGGTGCAACAACTCGTATGTGGGAGTTCCGTGGGGTTCGCATCAGCGTCCGGTAATCATTTGGCAAAAGTGGCATCCACGGTTGCATAAGCCCCAACAGAGGACGAACAACAGACGCTGGTACCTGAGATTTTGCAACCAGTTTCCTCAAGTTATGGACCAATGCATCGGGGTTCCTGTCGTTTTCACAGCAACTGGTAAAGTTATCAGATGGCTGAACTGTGTAAACAATCATTTTTAATATATGTTAATAATTCTCTTACCCTTTTGTCGTTTAGCTGCTAACAACAGAAGCACTGCTTCGTAACTAAACCCTGATATCAAGCTTTTTGCTGCAGGGTAAATGGTGCTAGGAGACGGAAACTGTGCAGTTACTTGATAAATTTTTCGACGTGGCATGCTGAGAATGAATACATACGAATCAAACAAGCTATAACCGGCAAAACCTGATAGGTGTGCCTGAGGAAACGCAGCTTCAAGGGAGCTACACAAAAACGCAAAATCAAGCGGTATCTGTCACCAAGGTTACGAAACCGAAACTATGCAAATAATGTGACCTACCGATGCCTTTAAACCACTGAGGGTATGGTCAAATAATATCACTTATAGTACATACCAACCGTTTATTTATTAACAAATGTCAAACTAAACGCATTTAACTGCAACTAATGCATTACTACCTGAACTGGACATCTGTCCAGTTTATGTCAAGTTGGTTACGTTACTGGTACGATTATGCTACCAAAGCAGTCTATAAACTTTCCCCCGAACGGGCAGATTGAGGTTCATAAGGATAAGTTTTCATTTTGTTTGATTTTGTTGTTTCCAGCAGGTTGCTTGTCACGGGTAAGCTTTGCAAGTTACTTTATCAAACAAATATTACACAACGGCGAGTTGATAAACTCAGCTGCTAGTTATCTACTCACCTAACGTTATTGGATAGATACTCTACTTAAGCGTATCTTACTTGCTTCTAATCATTTTAAACGTAAATGTAAAAGTACAAACGTAGCAAGAAATAAAATGCGCCAGCACTTTACCAATAATGAAAGCAATAACATAAGCTATATCAGAGGTCTTAATATAAAATGTAGTTATTACTAACCCTCTAATATTATATGGTGTTGTATGTTATACCCAACATTTCCTTATATAAGCTTTACTTGCTACTTACCTTTCACTTTTGGCGGTCGACCTACTTTTGAAAGCAAAGAAAACAAACTAGCAACACCAACTGTAAATGTAAATAGTCAGTCAATACTCCGGTTCCGGCATTTCGTTTCACTTAAAATGCAACAAGTATGCTTAAATATCTATGCAGTTGTTGGTTAGATGAAATCAATTAGTTTGATTCTCGTGTTGGTTAAACCTATATTATGATTCTGGACAAGGATTAAAATAGTTTTTAAGAAGCTTTCTCAAATTTTGAAGATTAACTTACTGCATTCAACTGAAGGGACCATCTATTATTAGTAGTAATTAAATCGCAAGGTCCTAAAATGCTAAAGTACTGTCTTTGTAACATTTTTCAGTAATATGGTAGCCTTGTAAATACGAACACTATGAAATTATTAACAAAAGTAGCCTTGGAAGTTTGCGTCGTGGAGCACTGACGGGCTGTGGACAAAGCAGGCATTGTTGTTATATTCAATATGAACTGTTACGTCAGGATGATGAAATGCGGTAGGATTGATTATTGTGTGCTAACGATATGAGAGAAACGTTGTTAGTGAACTTGTTATTAAGACACTAAATTTATTCCCGCTGAGTATTCAGCGGATATGCATAACAAGTTGACATGACATCAAGCAGAATCTCTACCGCTTTGAAAAAGAAATCAATTTTCTTATGTAATATGTTTATTTCTCACTATGCAATCTTCTAAACGCTACCATCCCACAAAGTAACCCCCTTTGCTTGTTGTGTACCTTTTTCAACCGTGCTTCCATTTTTGGGAAGCTTCTTAAGACGCAGTTTTCGGGATGGTGAACAGGACTCTTGTTCCATTGTCTCGAATCTCTATTACGTTTTGAAAACGACGTCTTTCAGCATGGTTTTACTCTTGGAAAATATGTAAACTCCGCTGGGTCTAGGTCCAGCGAATACGGTGGACAAGCACGCTGGGAATGTGAGTTATGCTAGATAAATGCGAATAAGTAACGATGCGTGTGTTGGCGCGTTGTCACAGTGCAACAAACGAGTTCGCATCACCCTTTTCTCAGTCAACAGCAGATGGCATGATGCTTGCTGACATCCAGTACGGCAGCAAGTACTCGAACAGCTAAATGACATTTCCAAGCAGTTACATATGTAGTTTCTCGGTATGTCTATCATCTGTTGATGTGAAAGTTCCTCCCGCTTTGTGGTCCACCCCGATGGCCATTCTTAGGCGGTTTATAACGCTACAGCCACTTAAACCATTGCGTGTGGTTCATATAGTCAACCCCTTACGTTGGGCTAAACAAAGTATATGTCTCTGTTATTGTTTTACCCACGTTGTAGGAAATATCCGCTCACTCACAATGTTATTCAAGCCAACTCATTGGTACCCTGACACAAACCTGCAAAGCTGTTTATGCAAGAGCTCACTTTAGTGGTTGTACCATGCTAACTAACGGCCAGAAAAGCGGCAGGTGGCTGGATAACATCTAGGCAAACCTCTACGGGTGTTCAGAAGCTGCAGCGCGCTGGCCCTGCAGGTTATTCGGCTATTACAAAAGTCACTATTTTTAAACACAGTAGTATTTTTAATAATTGCATAAACTACCACACACTTACTAAACCAAAAATTATTTTGAAGTTGTTACCATGAAGCCTGACATTTTGTTCGCAACTAGCCAATCCTTCTACTCAGCATTTCTGAAAAGTGTTTACAGCAAACTCGGAATGACGTGGCATTATGCAACTAGAAAGCTGTATATTACAAGCTGCACAGAAGCTTGGTATCTTCTCAGAGTTCGGGGTAGAATACATGGTCTTTTAGTTTGCCCCGCTAATACACAGTTGACATGCAACTAATGAAACGGTAAGGGACTCAAGGTTGTAAGACAGCAGACACAGCAACCTTTAGCCTAAAGCAAATAATTTTCGGACTACTTCTCTCTGTACCAAGGCTTGCAGACATGGTTGGCAGCATGCGGTTCCGGAATTTGTCGTTAAACATGGCCTATGTATTATATCTACAGGATGCTTTTGCATACATAGGGAAATGCAGCAGAGAACGTATGTGCTTCCTATGCATCAGTAACAAAGAAGAAACAAACTTTCAACTCATTTAATACATACGGATCTAATATTGGTTCATTATATGCGGTTGTCAGAAGGAAAGGCTTCATCGTATCAGTAAACTATTAACGCGTGCCGGTATGTCTCCGTAGGTAAAAGAAATAATGGAACAATGGCATAACACGGATAAAAGACCATGGCTTAACGAGTCCCGTAGAACGGTTTATAGGAATAAAGTTATTTCAAGTTACACAAGTGGAAAACACATCGGTGGACTCAACATATTCGTCAAGTTAACATGTAGGTATAACCGTTTAACCGGATTTTGTGGGGTTGGAGAGCAAGACTTTTGTCTGCGCCTTGTCACACAATAAACGGAAATTTGATCAAGTACTGTAAATGATGTAACCATCGTCCAGTCGTAAGTTAACAATGAGTGGTATAGGCGCGTTCCACGGTTAAAAAACTCGAAGAAAAATGATTGCGGCGGCACTCTAGCCGACTGCTCTGGGTGGCAAGTTGCAGCTTATGGCCCTCAATCCTGGGTTGCAGCCAAGCTTCAGGTAGTGGCGGCAAACGCGAACGGGGTTTTTCAACACCTGGATCGTCAGTATGAGCTCACCTCGTAGACTGTCAGTACTTCCGCTGTAAACTCTTTAGTCTTTCTGTCGCCTATTGGATTGCAGGTGGGACAAACTCTTCACAATGTTTGTTGCTCATCGCTGTACGATCTCACGTGTAACCAGGTCCCGTTATATACAAGGCTGCCAATCCTGGATCCCATACTCTACATGGGCCACACATAAGCAATAAGCATTTGGGTAAAGACGGGGGATCGGAAAACCGAACGCTCTGCGTAACAGACCAGTCTGCTGGTTTGCAGTTTTGGACGCTTTAAAGGTCTGCGCCAAACAGCCGGGGTCGTCATGGATTACCAACTCAAGGTCCCTCCCCTGTGAGGCCGTGTTAAGAATATTGTCGCCAAGCTAATAAGTTGCTTGGAAGCGCGACACGCATATTCTACTGACATGACTATGTAAGGTAGAACAGGTCTAAACTACAGTGAGGGAACAATTTTTAGAAGCAGCTTAAATCCTCATCTGTCAATTGGACTGCTAATCTGCCTTAAGCATTGCACCTACAGCTTCCAAAAGTGCCTCAAAAAGTGCAGCAGCTCGCATCAGTCCGATTGGCGTAGCTACGACGCGAGTTACGGCATGTACGAAAAGCATAAATGTCACCATGTCGCACATTAGTGAAGTGCTATCTATTGTGATAATTAGTTTAGATGCAGCAGTTGTGGAAGCGTCCCTGGTGCTTACCGGTATCTTGGTGGATCTGAGTGAATTTACTCTTCAAGTTGAGCCAAGTTTTAGAAACGGTATGCGGAAACTCAGAATTTAAATCGCTTCAATGATCTCGCTTTCTTCAAAACTTATGGGCGTACTCATGGTTACTTGCAGAGATTATGGGAACATATGAAATTGAAATATTACGTATTAGCTGCCTGGGTAACACAGTCTAAGTACCTGCCGAGGATTTAAGCTTAATCCAACACGTCTTTCAATTCCACGGCAACCTGCTCGGGTTTGCTTGATACCAATGTCATGTATTATTAAACTACCACAGTCATTGCAAACCTGATAGCAGATCAAAGGTTGCGGGACAATCACAACCCGAATTCTCAAGGCCATATATACCGAATTTCGAAAAGGAGAATTAGTTTAATGCCACGGGGTTATCTTGCATTAGTAACTCGTGAACTGCCTAGATTTTTTGCATCTAGTTTGCTTGTGACTAGGAATAAACCTAGCGGTTTACCAGTAGATTTTAAAGTATTTTCTTAGGAATGGTAAGATCTTATAAGCGTCATGGGCCAAACCTTTGTAAAATTCATACCACTAGCTCAGCTCCCGGAGAACATACAGAACAATTATATGGATGAACTCAAACTGAGAGGGGAGCTTCTTACACACATTGCTAATGAAGTTTCCGAATAGGTTCGCCGTACAAATAACGTAATGATATTCAGTGTTCCCGAAAAGACCATCATCCGTCTCTGCAACATGACTCCTCAATCCTTCGAAATCAAGGGTCTGCGTAAAACATCAAAAGGTAAATCGTGCACTATACATATCAACCTTAGAGCTCAAGGACGGTCCAAGTCTCTAATAGCAACACAGTTCATTAAGAGAGAGGCAGCCATTTTGAGGCCTATCGTGATCAACCTGGACAAAACACCTCTGCAAAGAGCATTTGCATCCTCCCATAAACTTCCGCATAGGCAAATAGCGGAAGTTTCCCCACCGCGACGGGACTTCGTACCCCACTTCCAGTAAATCTTGTTCTGTTGCAACGGCATGTGGACCCAACTGTGACAAAGGCCTTCAGCACGGAATACACTTCGTCCAAGATAGTGAAGGAGCCAACCCACTCGGTAGAGCACTATGAACCTGTTACCAGCCACGATGAGGCTGATAAACCGAAATATTCCGACATTGTGACACCAATACGCAACCTCTAGCAAAAGAAGCTATTGGCAATGCATCCAATAACGCTAGGACAAGCACCCCGCTGACTACAAGGGACTCCCACGCAACCGTCCAAAAGGAAGGTGCATCCGAAGCTAGTATCAAGGGACTTCTAGGCGCCGAGACATCAACCCAGTGAACGTCCCAACGAAACCAGGTAACTCACACACCCCTTGCTCCCCAAAAAGTGCTTATCGTGGAATAGACTGATGCATCCTTGAAGGCAATACCTAACAACTATGTACCACTTTGGTAGAGTACGATAAGGAACAAAGGAATACCGATCCTGAGAAAACCACACGGTTCCAAACTCAACACCAGCTGCTTACCATATAAAAGCCAATAACCTCAGCCACGACAAAAGCCTGCGCGATGCCTGCACCGCACTAAATCCAGTCGGTAGCGCTAACTTGATAAACGACGCCCCTGCCCTAATACACCGCCCCAGACAAACCACTCTCTCAACCCGAGACTGTCCAATATAACACCGTCTGCTGACAAATCCACACCCTACTCTAAAATGCCGCCGTTTCCGCGGTGCTTCCAAGAAGACTGAACCTTTAATCAATGGCAGGTACCCCGCAACAAACCCGTTGTTTATGGAACACTCTGCAAAGTAAAGAAACGTACCACTTCACCTTTGTTTGCAGATTATTCGCTTGCGCTTACAAGCCTTCCAATGAATACTGAACTGCCTAACACGACACTACACATTCCCGTTCTTTCCTGTGCAATATGGCAGGCTGTGGCTCGTCACAACTCTCTAGTCTACAGGATAAGGTTTGCTCTATATCAGCTGTAGAGGCTCTTAAACATCCCACAGATGCCCCTGAGCAATTGCTACTAACACCTTTAACATCTCCTGTAGGGGCTGGTTCAGTAACAACCAATTCCAGAAATGCGCTGCAACATCAGTCCATATCACCCCATGTGCAACTGCTAAACAATTCCCCACTTGTGCAACACTGCTACCCTGGAGTAACAGCGGCTCGTTTTGCTTCCCCTTAGACACGTCTTGCCGCACCTGTGAACTTCTCTTCTACGCCTTCAACGGACGACCCGAAATGGAGACTCCATTGCATGAAAACATATTCTCTCCTTTCCGCGTCATCTTTTGCGGCACAGATAACACATTAGAAAACCATGTGTTAGCAGGTCAATGCATTGCAAGACTGCGCAGTCACTATGATCCATCGTTATGTTCTTACATTTACGTCCAACCTATCCCTATGAATACCTTATTCATCGTTACTAACCTTACGAACAACCACAAACCTGTCTTATCTGCGTCGTATCAGCATGGTAACAAAGCGACTCACTCCTACAACCCAACCTACTATTTGGTTACTCCGACGCTGACACCGCTATCCCTGCTACCAGGAATTGCACACAGACCGCAAACGCAGTTATGCCACATAACGACTCAGAAAAAATCTTCTTACACAACGCGCAACCAACCAAACATCCAATGCATCTTCTAAGACTTCTCATTATGTTAATCCGTCCGAAGGTTTTATTTAGTGCATAAACTTGGCACCCACCTGCTCCACGTGATGCGCTGCTGCATATTCCAGGTTTCACTGTTTTCTGTAATGGAGGTGTAAGCAAACGTAGAAGTGGCTATTTTAATTTACGTCAGCCATAACTTCCATGCATTAATTTTCTAAACTATATCTACTAGCTATCCAGTAGATTTTGTTTGGATTCGTACCAACGGAGGCCAGCTCGTCCTCCTAATGGGTTGTGTGTGTAACAGGCCAAACTATGCCTGGGCTTGTGGTACCAATAAGGGAAAGCTACTTTATGAAGCGTCATTCTTGCCAGCACGTTATTATGTAACTGGCGGAGATTTAAAAGAGCCCAAGTATTCATAGCTTAAACGGTCCGCACGTTCCATTTATAGGGCTTTCGTTGACCCGGTTTTTACACATGTTGCACTTATCAGGTGCATGCTTCCACGTGTGGACCTAATACCCTGAACCTGCTATGCACGAGAGACATACCCCACGCATGCGTTAACGTCTTGAACAGTCTTCAGGGTGGTGAACATGAGCTATTGAGGCTCATAATTTTGCCCGCTAAAGTTCATCCTCACCAAGATATTATCAAATGTTCACTAGGAGCTCTCCACCGCATCAGTTGGGAATCATTTTCTCTACTTCTAAGAGTGGCACCTCTGGATGACTTCTTCTTGGCGGCTCATATAGATATAGCGACTTGTGAACAGTAGAAAATCCTCACGCCTTGCTTAGGCGCCCTGGCCCCAACGCACATCAATGTAAGAAAAATGCAGTCTCCTATTGACGCCACCACCAGAAGAGTCGCTGCCAAGGTCATGAGAATGCGCTCTAACTACAACATGACTAATGCTTTTCATCTCATTATCCGTATGCTCAAAATCTTGGTCATTGGGAGAAACTCGCTGAACATGCACCAGATATCAGCTGAGCACCGCGCACTTAGTGCCCACAAAAGTACCATCCCTTGTTAGACTTATGAAACATCGGCGTGACCGCACCGATGTACCCATTGCCTCACTTATGCTTCCTGACAAAAGGATATTTACTGATGCAGTCCATCTATGCGATTGCTTTAACATTCACTTCTGTGTCTCCTTCACCGCCACACAGTTGATAGTACCGGTTAGCATAGTTAGGTTCACTGACCATTTGCTGTAGACTATCGACTTTAACCTTGCAAAACCGCGCGAGCAATTCGTTTACTGAAGATATCACATTACCCTGGCCCAGCCGGTATCTTCCCTACACTGATGAAACTTGAGGGCCCGAACATCCCGGTTCTTCTTCTTAATGTTTCCAAGTTGGCTAGGACGAGCGGCTTCTACACAAAAATTTAGAAGCACGCGACTGTGGTTACACGACATAAACCAGGCAATCTTCGAAATTGATGTCTACCGTCCTATCAACGACACGTCTATCGACTTTAAGGTCATGAAGAGAATAAGTAAGGTGGGAGCGCTTGCATTCCTACTGTATCGTAACCTTATAAACGGGTCAGAGCACGGATTTCTACCTTCAACGTCCTGCCAAACTTACCCGTTTGGATTTCTAAACAACGCAAAGGGGCTTCATAGATTTGGGACAGACACTTGACGTACCAAACGCATTTGACCGAGTCTCACACAAAGGACTACTCACGAACTTAGCCGCACTTGGCATTTCAGATAATCTTTACTTCTGTTTGTTATCGCGCATCTGCAACCGAACACAGTCAGTGCAACTAAGTAGCACCAATTCGAAGAGGACTCCTGTAATCCGCGGTGTGTTCCAGAGAAGCGGACTTGGTCCCTTGCTGTTTCTGCTCTACATAAATGACATTTCGTCTAGATTTAAGTCACGACACACCATGCCAGTTTGTTGACGATGTGAAGGCGGCGTATTATTTTGATCCTACCGACCAGCAAAACAGCCTCTCTCATACGAAATGACCCAGCGCACTCGAAACCTGTTGTGGGTTAGGTAAACGTGAATTCTCTCATCAAAGTGCGCCGCTATATCTTACAGGCGTCCTGTGCCACCAAACACGCTTTTTCTTAACGCTACTACTCTAGTAATTTGCTCCACCGTTCCTGAATTTAAAACTGCACTACTCAAGACCGCTAGCATTTTCTGAACACGTGAACTGTAATTCTGCAAAAGTTAGGGCAATTATCGGATACCTTTTCAATTCTATTCAAGCAAAGGAATCTCGGCTCACTCTTTACGAATTATGTACTAACGCCAGCAAAGTAGATAGCTTAGTGCTCGAGAATGTACAGCGCCCGTTTACTATACTATTCTCAGTTACCAAGACCAGTGAGTACCTCGGGCTAGAGCCACTTTGGACTGGCAAGCTTAAAGCCAAACTTATCTTCCTGTATAAACTCGTCAAAGGCTCTAACACAGGTAATAGCTACCTTTTTATACGATGGGCAATATCTGATACACTTCACGTAAAATCCGCACATAATTTCCCTTACCTAAAGCCCACTGTTCCATAGATATCAACTTCTTCCTGTACAGATAAGCCAGTGTATGGAATTAGGTTCCAGATGCCGTCAGGACATCTGAACGTGTAATACTATTTCCCTCGTCTATAAAGAACACTTACATTTCCCACAGTAGCAGAAATATTCGGCACCAGCTTATCTGCAGACGAGTTTTGAAAAACCGGCCTACACATATATAGCTGCACAACAAAACTAAGCTGCGTCTATGTATCACTAAACGCTAGCTTTCTCCCTCACCGTCATCCTTTTCCTTCCATCCACACTTCTATACTCTTTAACTACCTATTGCATCTGCTCCGTATAATTCGGAGTTGTATGGCACTTCACCGTTACCTAGTCCAGTCTGGTCTGAACTGTCTCGACGGCTCTTTGATTACAGACGGACGATTGAGACATACCGCCAAATGTGTCGCCCTTCCACTGATAATTTTATCTTCCTAAACATAGTGTGTTGCTCGTCTCCACATATTATTTAAAGCCATTTCAATCTAAACATTTGCTTATATGTTAGTGCCATTTATCCAACTCCTAGCTCGCCTAGGTTGCTTGTCATTTGCCGGTTGCCTTTGGTTCGTAATGCCTAACATAACCCTTCTGCATCGAGACTGCCCTAAGACCATATACGTTTAGGTGCTTGACTTATAGCAGACACACTACGTTACGATTACTCACTTCGACCACTGAGGCTTAATAGCCTAATTAACGGCAGGTATTCGTTGGGATTTCTTCTACCCTTAACCTGTTTTGCTGTACTTTCTCAACCCACTACTGCCTACCATCCTGTACATTTGCTTAACTGTCTGTAGTACTTGCTTGATCTTACCTCAATCAGACCGCTGAATCTCTGTTTGCCTCTTTGGTTTAACCCAGTCTAGCCGACCTCTCCACCTACTATCTGACGGCTTTCAGACTATTTAGATATAATCGCGTCGGTTTCGGCAAATTTAATGCACCTTACATCTACCCTACTTCCGTAAATTGCTCCTCCTGAAAATGTTAGCTTTTATCTCCCAAATCTCTGCTTACTTCCTTAAATATAACCCTCGGTTCTGCTGGACCGCGTTGTCTCTTCTTTCTGCCTAATCTTGTCTCGTCAGAGCTGCTTCGCCTGTTAGCTGACAGCCGCTAGGCGACGAAGGAATACTGACTCAGGTTTGACACCTCCACTGCTGTTTCATTTTCCCTGCTTTGATGGTTGCTTCTCCTCAACATTGCCCTAAAGCCATTTCAATCCGAGGATACGCTTATTTGTTTGAACCACTTGTGCAACTCGCAACTTACCTGGCTCGCTTATTGCTTGACCAGTCGTTCGACAGGCACTGCCACATCTATCTTTGTTGTTTCTTTATCCTGCTTAGCTCCTTGAGGCTTAAAAGCCTGCTTTACAGCAGCTTCACCTGTAGTATCATTTTACATTAACCTGGCTAAGGCTCTTTTACATCACCTTTCCAAGCCCTTTCAGTATGCGTCTACGCTAACCTGCCTGATTATCCAGTTCTTGATCCCGCCTCACCCTGGTCTTCTGGATTCATGCATGTCATTTTGGATAAGCAATGTAACGGCTGATTCATCACAGGTTTCGCCTCCCTTACCTTCGTATTTAACTTTGCCTAAACTTTGTCTAAAATTTTGTGTCATACAGCGCTGTTTGCGTTCTCAAATGTATCCCTACTTCTGCTGGGCCGCCTAGTCTATTCATACTGCCTAATCCAGTCTTGTCTAAGCTGTCTAGGCTGTTTTGTGACCGCTGCTAGGCGTCTGGGTTGTACTGACTTATGTTTGGCCCTTTCACTAATCTTTCATCTTCCCGCGCTTTGATTGATACTCTTCCTCACTATGTTGCTTAAAGCCAGCTCAATCCGCTGGCACGCTTATTTGGTTGAGTCATTTATTCAACACTCTTGTCACCTAGATAGCTTGTGGCCTGCCTGCTGCCTTCATCATGCATTGCTCCACCTGCCTTTGCCAATTCCTTATCGCTCTTGGAACACGCAGGCTTAAAAGTTTGCTATACCGCAGACTCAAACGGTTTTTATGCACTTTACCTGGATAAGACTTTCAAAATACTTTTCCTAGCCCTTTTATTATGAGTCTATGCTAACCTGCCTGATTACCCTATTCTTGATCCGCCTCAATCTGTCCTATGAAGCTGTGCATGTCACATTGGATTAGGTCAGTATGACCTGCTTATCCTGCCTTCTGGCTGGTCTGCGCCTACTAAATCTAAACTCTGATCTGTCGCTGGCTACACAAAACCTCTCCTCTACCTTTCTACTGTCTGGGGCTCCTCCCCAGCGTTCTGTTGCTGACTTTGTGTATCAAAGCTCTGCCTGTTTACTTTTTTATACTTCTAACTTTACGTTGTAACTTGACGGTTTCTCGCCTCTCTTTGCTCTGGATACTAAGCACCTTGAAAGCATAAGTTCAGGTCAACTGTTATAGTTAAAGTTATCCCATTTCCTGCTTCCCTATATAGTGCCCTTTACTATAACTTGCCACCGTCTTCGCTTTGCCCTCACCCACCCTCTCATTCCTGCTTCCAGTTATTAAGCAACCTTTGCCACCACAAATGCTTTAGATGGTCGCGGAACGCAAAATACAGCACATTCTCTTTGCTCCTCGTGTGTCACTATCATCATGTTTAACGTATGGCGTTTACATTCACATGCACAATATCACCATTCTCCTTGGTGATCTCTGCTGCCCACCTTTTCCTTATTATTCTCTTCCCCTTGGTTTAAAGGTATCAACGGAATCTTACCAAGTATCCCATGTGGCTTGCGGGTTTGCGACCGAATGAAACCGCAAGGACAAAGTGGATAACAACAGACCATCAACACATTCACGCCATCCTGCTCTACTAGCACTTGCCGATTAGATCTGGAGGCCCTTAGCTATGGGAGTAGATCATCCAAGGCCGGCCTACAATAAATGTCTTTAAAACAAATGGGTACCGCAACACACCTGAACCAGTCCATACCTGCCTAACTTGTGGCCTAACTTGTCAAGCGTCCAAGCACTCGCTTATGGCTTGTCAGTTTTCTCAGACTGTTCAATCAACAACGCAACCTTGACTTCCCCGTGGCACCAGCTGGGTGTTTCTGCTCTACCTTCTTCCAGCAAAGATTTAGGGACAGTGCTCCAAGACGTGGTGGGTCTTCGTTTAGCAAGCGTTCTCCTGCTAAAACGGCCCTAATGTCTGTTTAACAGCATTGCAACAAGGCGGATGTGATTCTCCTCCAACTAAAGTCACGGCCCCATTGGTACCTAACGAAGCACATTTTCACCACGGTGGTCACTCAGCCCTACTCACGCTATCCACGTAATCAATCACAATTGCAGTGGCACTAATGCAAACTGGAATAACAAGTAGACACATGCACACCCACATACTTGTATATACTAACAGCCCCATGCTCATAACTAATTTGCAATAGCTTTTATACCTTCCCCGACATTTAGTTGCACCTTGGACATGATCATGCTTGCAAAGCCGTGCCTTGCACTGCCTGAGAAAAGAGTTATCTAATTAATTAATTATTATTTATATTGCGTAGGTACTTAGGTAGAATGTACTTGGTTTACGTTTTATACAATTTAAACCAAATTTCCTGAGATGAGAACGCACCTGAGCTGCATCTCCTAGCTCACGCTTAACAAATTTTAACAGGTTTTCATAGCGGCGGAGCATGTTTTGAACTTGAGTTTACCATCCGGCGAGTAACGAAATTCGTCCACACTGTGGGCCAGGTTGTCTGCAGTGGAAACCGTTAAGACCGTCGACGCAGATTGTGGAGAAATTCCTGTTTGTAGTATTTCAGTTATACGTTACCGTAACGCCTCAAACTGTGCTTGCGGCCTGGGCAGCATATCCTGAAAATATTGCAAATGGAGAGTCATGGTTTACAAACTGGAATGCAGTCGCTAGCCTACTCTAACGGCTGACTGTAACAGGATCCACTCCAAACGGGTAGCAGGAACACACGGCTCTGGGACGAGCTGTATTGAGAATCTGACACACCTGCGCAAATCTTTACAAAAAGCAACCGACTACTTAGCCAACCACAGAGGAGAACATAGCCACGGCCTGTCAACGGCCTGCCTCTGAACAACTGTCTGGCGTGCGTGCAACAAACACACATATAAAACCAGATAAAACGTTTGGCAAGGCTCGAGGTCGCCAGCTCTCCTTACTCCTTTCTTTACGTTCGAAGTCCTTTTTTCTAAGACCTTATCTTCCTTTCCCCCGCCGGACCTGCATAGAAGCTGCTGAATAAACTTACCTGAAGCGTAGTATCTATAAACATGACCTATAGACATATATGGACAGCGTATACCATCACCTCGGGCATTCTGTCCCCTTGACTGGCCTCATCTAGCGGTTTGAACGACTGCGTACAAATCATTTTCACTTTCGGAACATTACCTCAAGAAAGCTTCATCTACCGGCAAGTCTTCAACTTAGTTGCGATGTCATGGCGTTGTGTTCCGTTCACCTCGCCAGTGGATTATTTCGTGGTACCAGATCCTTTACTGGAATTCAATAGAAGCCTAAATTGACGGTTTACACTTATTTTTACTTTCACTTCAACCTTCCTACGGGACGTGTAAAGCAATCGCTATTTTACCTGTCATATATCGTTGTTCATTGTTTATATGCTTGGCGGCAATATCCAGTGGATACGTTACCCACCTCTTTAGTGTGGTCTGTCGTCAACTCTAGGCAGCTGGAAGCCTATCTATTATGGAAGCTTTTTGATCTGTACCTTCCACTGGTTTGAACAATTGGGTTCAAATCATTATTACCTCCAGAACATCACCTAATTAGCTTCATCCCCTGCAAGTGATCAACATACTTGCGATGCCATGTGGTTACGCTCCCTCCACCTCGTCAGTGGATAATTTCTTCTGAAAGCCTTTTGATCCATATCCTCCATGAGTCTGTACAATTTGGATCAAAACCTTATGACTTTCGGCAAAGCTGGAAAAACGATTTTATCTCCTTGCAAGTGTTCAACTTACCTGCGATTCCATGGCTTTATGATCCGTCCAACTCGCTAGTGGATTACCTCTTCCTGTTTCTTACCCACCTAGCCAGCTTGGTATGATGATTTTATACCTTTGGACGTACATTGACTTTGGTCTATACTACTACGCTTGGCCATACCTGATTCCAAAGACAACAGCAAGCTCCTCGGCCGTTTGAACCATCCTCTCCATGCAAATGTCCCACTTAGCTGCGATGGTTACCTCCAGTGGACCTACCAGCGACACGCACCTGGCCCGTGGGTTATCTGCTTAGACAAATATACTGCTTATGCTTTTAGTTCTATGCTCACCTGAATAACACAGCACCGCAATTTACACAGCTTAGCTCCGAACAGTACGGCGTCCACAACCGTGGCTGATGAATCCTGTCTAAGCCTTCCACCGAGCCAACCGAAAATCTGGTGTCCCAGGACTGCGATTAGCTGCTCAGCAAATCGGTCCTACAAAAGAGTTAAAGTGTCTCAATGTTACGTACATTGTAGCCACCGGCAGTTTTTCAGGACGTGGTGGATTACCGCCTGGCAAGCGTTTTCCCTATAAAAAACCACAAATATCTACTTAACGACACTGCGACGTGGCGGATCTGACTCGTCACCGAAATAAAGTTACTCCCCACTGCTTCACACGAAGACTGATCTCAATACTCCATAGTTGCAAGCACGTGTTTATCAAACGCTATCAGCATCCTACGCCTATGGAAAACGGAGGTCAATCTCCGGAACCATTCGAACCCGAAACCGGCATTTCCAGAACAGCAACATTTAGGGATCGTACAGCGCTTCGGCGCCATCTTTCTCTTTGACACCAACGATCAAGCCCTTCATCCCTGCATCCTTCCTGTGCAAAATTATGTACAATTTTCAAGCCATGTATTTTGCCAACACGTATTTCTCTCGTGTGGTGTACACCAGCTTTATTGTTTCTATGGCTCTGTCAACCACTGGATCACTGCTGTACTGGTGTGTCTCGTTCCGTCGAGAAAATAATTATTTATTTATTTATTTACTTGACAATACGGTCCTGAATTTCAACGATCCAGCTGTGCGCGACTGCCAAGAGGGGTCCGTCTACCACTTAGAAAGTAGGAACGAGTATTTATCAAGTGAATGGCTGCTAAACAATTCCTCAGTGGGTTTGTATACAAAACCGCGGTTCGTTGAATGTCTGCATGTTTAAGCTGCCAATAAGGATTAACACCCTGTTGACGACATATACCTTCTACGGCAGCAAAATCTGGTGGCCATGCGGCTAGCACATGATGAAACATTATTTGCTCGTGTGTGATATCGCAAAGGGGCAATTGTGCATTGGCCTGTATAAATAATGTGTATAGGTCATGATGTTGCAAAGGCGGGTGGTTCACATAAACTAGGTTAAGCTTTGGTAGTACGGATTGTGCTCACGTAACCGGGTAGGATGGAACTACCATAGTGCTTTGCAAAGGTAAGTCAATAGTCAGGATAGTACAATGCGTTACGCCAGGCTTAGCAATTTTTATTGCCGCTTAATTGGTGACTGGTTAAAAATGCAGAAGCAAAGGCACTAATGTAAATAATAATATTTTACGGTTATACTTATATAGCAAAGAGTGAGCCATATGTACTTACATATAGCTCTGAGTGCCCTTCCGGTTGCAGTGCGGTTGCGACTAGCTTCGTCGGGTATTGCGTAAATAATGGGGTGCACACGTCCGTTGTTCGGTCTATCCACTGTGCCGTATAGTGAGCGTCTTGATGTAATACATGTCTTGCAAGTGAAGCGAGATAAGGTACATTATCAAGCGCCCGTGGCTGTCACTTGCTTTTGGCGCCCTGCGCGCACTGGCACAATTCAAGTGCTGGTTGGACTCTAGCATCGCTTACGCAGTGTGTGATTAAATAAATAAATAAATATAAAAGGTATAGCTACATCAACTTTTGTGTGCTGAGAAAGTTGCGAACGGACGTAACATAGGCAACTTGAAGCGTCCGACCGTAGCTTGCTTGGTTTCCTGGAATGGCCACGTACGTAGGACATTTTAGGGAGCCTGGTTACGCGGGACAATACTCTGCAACTGAAACAGTAGCGTCTGGATCTACCGCGCACAGCATACGGAAGTTCATTAGTGTCGATTGACAAAGCAACCAATCAACCTTACATGTTTTTAGCTTACGTAATTTTCGACGGATCCTCCCCGTGTGCTCACGGATCGATTGTATCTTCAACGCAACCAAACTGCGTTCCGTGAGGGCGCAGAGCGTTAAGGGGTCCACACAGATGATGAACAACAATGGGAAATTTGGTTGTCGGAAAGACATCCTAGCGGTCACCGTAGACACTGACGTGTCCCGCAGTGTTCGGGTACTGTGCACGCAAAACCAATGTTTTTATTAGAACACCTAACTCTGCATCTATTTCTAACAAACTGCATCCAATGACTGAATCGGAGGCACTACTGCAGCCGAAGCTTAAAACTATTGTTTGCGTGCGATATTTGTGGCGACGCCAGCACTAGCGGCATAGGAAATATGTGGGCTATGCAGCACTATCCTGGGAGCAACATTGCCTGCTATTCCATATTGCACAACTTTCGCCATGCAGCGTGTTGAGGAAGGAGAATATAGCCTTTTAATTTTGACAACACCGGTGCTTGGTTACAACCAATAGGGTTAGCACATTCGTCGCGACTAGCTTTATGGTTGATAGGCACTAAATTTAGTCACGCCAGTTAACTGAATGGTCTCTGCCTTCCATACCTGTATGGACAAGGAGGGCAGTGCATTGCTGATGACATCACCATCTCGCATACGTATTGCGGGTACGAACGATTACAGGTCAGCAGCACGAACTGTTCGAAGCGCCGCAAAGCCGTTACCGATTTCACCTTCCCACCGCTTCCACAAACAAAATGGCTGTGGGTCAGCCGGCAACACCTGTCTGAAGCGGAAGCGGAAATGCCAGCAAACGTGTTCTGCGCAAAGAGTCAAGCGGCGCTCCGTATTGCGGGTATGGACACGCGCACTGTCCCAGCTATTCCCCTGACGGTTAGTTTCCTGAAACAAGTGGTTCGGATCAGGTGGAACAGCTTGCAGTAAGTGTCTACAGCACCGGCTTCGTTCATTTCTATACCGTGTTACTGGTAACTTCAAGCACAGTGCTAGTAAGTCAAAATATGGTGTTGTGCATTCAACTTCACGCGGGAATCAATTCATTCACTTCCAGAGGGTTTACATGCACGCACTAGGAGTGACACTGTCATTGATCATGAGGCTTTAGCCCATGGGACTCCTTGGAAGTATGCACAGGGTTAGTTGTATGCTTTTGAGTAGGTTGACCCATTGCTGTTAACGGAAGGCGGACAGAGCTGGGATTGTCAGTGCTAGGGGTCACCAACAATACGCCTGACTGCAGCTGGTCAACCTAGGATGAAGTGTTTGTAGTTCTCCGTCAGTAACACTTTAACAGGTCTTTTGTCGGAAAAAGTTGCCATGGACACGTATTCTGACCCGGCCGGTAGCCAATATGTCTGGGTCGAATTTCGAACGCTCTCATAGCAGCCGCAACGTATCGAGCGCACAATTTGTGCTGGACACATGATGCACAGTACCAGGGCCACATTTAGGCTCCAGGAAATTATTGCCTCTGCTCAAACAATATATCGCATTGAGAAATAATGATAATAATAATAGTAAGAATAATCGTAAGAATAATAATAATGGTACTAATAGTAATATGTATTAGAATAATGGGCAAGTTTCTCCTCAAGAAAATAGCTGTGGTAATATTTATCACTAAACATACACGAACAGGTGAGTTCATGCTCTCGCAAGGGCAATGTCACGTTATATTCTTATAGTTGTCTGCATTTCTGGCAAGGTATTTGACCCAAATGTTTGCTTATGCAATTCCAGGTGGAATCTTCGCAGTTTGAGTATGTTGGAGACACTGAGGACTAATTACACTGCTTGAATTGGTGATATTACACAAATTAGACATAGCTTAGGCTTCCACTGAATGGACGTTTAAATGACTCCCCGAGAAACAAGCGACCTAATGGTGTCCAGGTAGAGATAGCTTTTCATCTTAGAGCGAAGGAATTGCAGAGTCTCGTACGACCTGGTGGTGAACGGCAACCGATACCACGGCAAAGCATATATAGTAAGACGAAGGTTAGACCGCAAATTGGTCTTGCCTCCTAGTATAAGTAGGGTAAGAACTTTGGTACCCAGAACGCGCATGTAATTGTGCTGCAATATTAAGGATGCGTCCATTGCATTGTATGTTGTCATAATTTACATCGTGTAGCGGTCTTCAGTTATGTGTTAGTCTTCGCAGCCAAAGAGGATGGAAATGAGTGGCTGGAATCTCTTTCTAGTGTTTAGTATAGAAATGTCCCCCCTACGCGCTTGGCAAACGACCGTTGAGTATGTTCCATCGAAATTCTGTATGCTTTCCTCATATTGCCACAAAATATGTAGCGGTACCACAGGATGGACCGATTAATCATTTTACATAGTTCACCGTAGTTGTAATTGGAAGCATGTCGAGAGATGTTAGCGAAGGATAGTCTGGCTCGCGCTAACTGTTACTCAGTCTGTTCAGAGAAGTTGAAGGTGCAAGTATATTTGTTTCCCAGGTCAGGGGTAGACAGTCGTACACAGATGCGTTTGCTGTTACTTGTGATGAATGCCTTGCTGTCACATATTGCACCCTGCGGCGGAGGAGAATCAGCATGCTTACGGTGTCCTTCAAGTATGTTGATGGTTGATTGATCCTGCGGCACAATCTGAAACGGCGGAGAACTTGGATTGCGGTCAATGTTAAACGGGATCCGCACTTGGACATCCACACAGTGTCATAGACGGGCGCATAACGGTTCGAGGCTTGCATGAGGTGCTTGGGGGAATCGATGTGAACGTCCCAAGTCTCGGGTCAGCGGGATATCTAAAAGCGTTGGGTATTTTGCGTGCTTTCGAAAACGTTATCTCCGCTAAGTTAGATTACAACATTCGCTGCGACACGTCAAAGTGTTCAGAAAGTATACCGCTCTGCACGGCAAAAGTACCACGTTTATTGGGAGATCAGTGTGAGGTGCAAGTTATTGCGGCGGGCTCCGTTTAAATGTCGGCAAACTTTGAGGACCGCGTTATGATGGTTGGCAGTTAGGAAGCCATCCAAGAGCCGTCAACTACCGCTACGGTGGTCTTTTTGGAGGATCCAGGGCATCGGAAACGTGCGCGCAAGAAACCCTCGATCCATCGTATTTTAACTCCGGCTCCCGGTACCAGCGCAATGTGCCTTACGCAAGTTCGTCTTTTGCCGACGACTGCGACCACTAGATGTAGAACGCAGAGCAAACGTGGTGCACATGGGAGTGCAAGTGGCCAGTTTCAAACAACTGCTTGTGAATTGTGTCTGCAGGAAGAGGATATTGGAACGCGTGGTAGCTATTTTTCCTGGGGATGTGTGACAGATGCTCAAGTTGGTTTCCTCAAAACTGCGCATCATCATGGTGAGGAGACGTAGGAATGCGTTCTCTGCAGAAGGTAGGTTCCCAGTATTCCATGTAATGATGAAACGTCTTGCAGGTGACCGGGAGAGAACAGCACGGACTTTTGCAGTTGAAAGCCATTAGCAGAAGTGAACGCGTTACATTGTATTCGCGAATGTCCATCACACCGTCGGTAAGTTTCTTGTTTTTAGGAAAACCATCATCTCAGGCGCTTTTAGTTGATGTTGACTTCCTTGGCCTACGTGTATTAAGGCAGCGGTTGCAGCAGCGTGTGCCGTTATGTTAGCAAAACGGCATGCTCTGTGAATTTTCATCCTGCTGACGCCTCAACTTCTGTACAAATGAAAGCGTTATCATCATCATTAAATATGTTAGAGGTGGAAAAACCGTAGCTACTCTGTCGCAAAACGTAGGATAAAAGAGGAGCGAAAAGTTCAACAGTTGCAAGGCAGCTGAGCTACGGTTATCTGATGGGCAAGGTTCCGGTAAGCTATCAGCCGGTTACTATTCAGCAAAAAAGTACCATAAGAAATCATATATCGCTATATAGTGAGATGATGGTTGCATTGGAGGCTAATAGGGATTGAGTAGGACGAAGGAATTTAGCACGTACGTCCTTAAGGTCGGCTGGTAGCCATGACAGCAAGTGTATGCAGTCACATCAGTTCATCTTTCGGACCTGAGCCAGTGAGCCTAGACGCTCCGACCGATGGCGCAAACGCGTCTCGAGCTTTTGCCATACGGTTCGTTATGTCATCTTCCAGCCCACTGGCTGATACAACTTCCCAGGTAGTTGAAGTTTTGAACGTCTTACAGCTTATCCCCACCAACGGCCAACGTAGTAGGCCGTCTAGGCCAATGTTGGAGGAACGCTTTGCACCTCGAAGGTGGGAACTCAAGCCCGAAGTGACGGACAGCCGGTGCTAATCTGTCCAGTGCCTCTTGGCTACTTGGTCACCGGTCACACATATTAGGTCAATATCAATAACATACTATAAGTCATGAAGTAGTTCTCCTGGGAATAGCTCCACACCTCCTAAACCGTGTCCTGTGAATGTGATTTACATTACTTCGCCAACATAGAATTTGCTGAGGAAAGGTGACATCAGACATCCCTGTCTCACACCGCTGGAGAGATAACACGGTGGCGACAGCGTTCCGTAAGCCCCAACTCAGCCTAAGCTACGCGCGTATAATGCTCGGATAATATTTACGTATTTCTCTAGAAAACCCACCCTGAATAGACATTCCCAAAGTGCACTTCTATCCACGGATTGGATTGCACCTTTGATATCATTGGAACATTGTATTTAATGGAAATAAAAGCTCGAGCTTTAATGACCCATAGAGTAAAAATAATTCCTGTCTGGTCCAATGCAAGGCCAAGAAACCTTCTAGCGGGTTGGACTAGCGTGCTAGTCGCAGCTTCATCGGGCTTATGCTGCATTTAAACAGAATACACCCAGCCTCAAAGCGTGACATCCAACCACGCCCTCCGAAACGGCTATGGAAAGGAAGTAGGTTGGAGAAACATAGATAGGAACTCCATCAAGTAGTAGGTAGTTATATCTGGGAATATCGCGGTGTAGCCAGGCCAGAAGCCAGTCCAGGCGTGTCTTAAAATCCGCCATAGTGGGTGCAAAGACTAAATCTGCAGGCAGAGCATTCAACGGTCGGCGGATTCGCAAAGCGAAGTAGTGTCGTCTGCAGTGCAGCCGAATTTGCTAATGTGTGCTCCTCAGTGGGTGGCCGCGTAGGTGGGAGCACGGCTGGTGCAGTGTGAGTAGGTGGCGACAGGGATGTCCAGGGTTGGATAAGATCATAAATACAAGGATAAGGTCACCCCGTAAAAGTCGGTACTTAAGCGAGTAGAGGCGCAGGCAGTGCAGTCGTTGTGGAAAACCTAGATGCTTGAGACCTCGGGAGAGTTTTGTTGCTCGACGTTGTTGGCCTTCAAGTATGCGTTGGTTCTTTAACAACCAGGTGCCCCAAGCCTGAATAGCAAGCTCCAAGTGTGGTTGAAGAAAAGCGTTGAGGAGAAGGCGGAAAGTGCTAGGGTCAGTTTGACCGAAGGCTCCTTTCAGCCGTCTTACCATGCAAATAGCAGCAGCTGCTGCTTTCCCGCAGGAAGCGGAAACGGAAACACTGGTCTGGGTAATGCTACCCAAGTCTCTTTCGGCTGAGGAGATCTGGTGGATAGATGCTCTTAGGTAACATATAGGAGAAAAAGCGGAAGGGCGGGTAGAAAGAACGCCACATTTCGAAGCCTTAAATGGAAGGTTGGTTTCTATAGACCACGGACGTAGACGGTCGAGGTCCGTCTGAAGTGCGTGGACATCGTCTGGAAGATTAATCGTGCGCCACAGCTTCGCGTCCTTCGCATATAGCAACAGTGATGCATCCGCTTGCGGTTTAATGTCATCAATGAAGGCTAGGAATAGGTGCGGTCCGCGAACAGACCCTTGCGGGACTCCGCTTGTGGCAAGGAGGAGGAGAGAGCACGCTCCGTCGACGCGTACTTGGACGGTACCGTCTTAAAGGTAGTTCCGGATCCAGTCCATCAAGGCCCCTGAAACGCCGTAAGAAAACAGTTTCTATAGTAGGATGCTGTGGTCGACCTCGGCGAAGGCTTTGGCGAAATCCAGGGATATAACAGGCGTTTCTAGGCTAGCGTCGGCAGTAGTCGTCCAGCTATTCCTGGAAAGTAACGGGTTACTCAGGCGCGACCGTGTCCGCCGGAAACCATGCTGGTAATCAAAGAGCAGTATCTGGGCCTCCATGTAGTCCATTAAACCGTCTGCGACGATCGATACTATCACTTTGGAGATAGTAGAGAGGAGAGTTATCGGTCGGTAATTGGCCGGACTTTCACGAGTACCGCCTTTGTAGGTTGGTATACTAGTCCCACATTTCCAGTTAGTGGGAACGTTGCCTTGCGAGAAAGTGTGGGTAAAAAGCTCTTCTAGCGGTAAAGTTAGAGTTGCAGCGCACGCTCGCAAGAGGCTTGGGTGGAAAACCGTAAGTGCCAGGAGAGGCCGTAAACCGCATGTAATTGAGTTTCGTCGGGAAATTCGCCGGAGTAAAATGAACAATCGTCAGGGAAGTTAGGAGTGAGACCGAAGAAGGTACTATCCTTGTATACATTGGTGCAAAGGAGAATGTGGATGCGTATTACTGGTACAGAACTTCTGCTGCCTCTTTCGCTGGCTTTGTGAGCCCTGTGGGGTCACCAGTGCGGTGACACCGTGCTTGGCTTGTCGAGGACTATTGACGTGACTATATAAGGCTTTTGGATTGGATAAAAATTTACGCATAAGCTGACGCTGATGCTCACTCTTACCTTCTCGTACAAGCTAGACGTATTGGTTACGGATGGATCGGCAATATTCTAACTGAGTGGCCGTTGGATAAGAGCGATAGTTTCTCCATGCCGTGTCCCTGGAGGCAATCCACTTCCTTGTACGACATCGGGCGAGTGCTGAGCTTCTCTTCTCTACGGAAACTGGTTTGCAACTCGTCGTAGTGGAGCAGACATCACGTAGGGTAAGGCAAAAGCTTGACCACGCGCTGTCGGCACTCGATTGAGGCTCGGGTGACCAGCTGTTAGCGGAAATGAGAAGGTTCAACTTTCCGTAATCAGTCCAGCCTTTGGTATAATTTGGTGTGCTGACGGGTTTTCGGCGAAGCATATAAAGTTGAAACAGAGGACGCAGTGGTTGCTAAGCCCCAAAGGGACGTCATACTTAACGTGCTCAACCATCAGTACTTCGAAGTGAGGATGAGATCTAGCAGGGATGGTTGGTTGTTGGATCGGAATCTGGTTGGCTGATACGTGTGGTTGCACAACGGGGCCGTGTGAAGGAGATCGATGAGGCCTGATGCAAATGAGTCAGTGGACAGGACAGAGTGAGATAGCCGAAACAGGTTGAAATCTCCCATGATAAGAAAGTGTGTGCGCTTATGGGATAACATAAGGTGGACGTCGTGCAGTAGTCATGCGTCCTCTGGGGAGCTGTTGGGGGGCGGTAAATGTTACCAAGGCTGCTGGAATGTTTGGTGGTTAGTACGACCTCGCACCACATGGTGTCTGGAAACTGCAGGGCTGTGTTTGCTACCACGTTGCAACTGGGGATGTCATAGTACGGTGCGACCCCGCCACCTGGGGTTTGCTCCGTCGGAGCGGAGAACTGACACGTGAGGAAGTTGAAGTTTACCCTCGGTTATGTCGTCGGGGAGCCACGTTTAGGTTATGGCTATAAGGTCTGCTGGCGTTGACGGAAGTCGGGCTTGGCGCTCCGGAAGTTTGGACATGAGGCCCTGTGCGTTCGAGTAGATACAGGCGAGGCCCGTTTGAGTGATGAGGGCGGGAGTAACTAGGGTACTACCGGTCAACAGATGACCGGCAGTGCACCCTCTTTTGGTTTAGAGAGGTGGAGCCGCTAAGGTTTGTAGTTTGGGAAGCAAGGTGTGGGTCGCCAGAGCACACTTGGGTGCTGGCGGTTGGGTCGTTGAAAGACTGAAGGTTGGAAAGTGTAGGTGAGTAGCTTACTCCACGCAGTGAGGCAGATGGTTCGGTGATGGACCGTCTGAGGACGGTTTGGTCGGAGTATGCCGGTACCGAGTTGGCTGTTCCTGCTACTGCAGCGAGGGGCCAGTGGGAAGTTGTGCGCCTCGGTACCGGGTGCCAATTAGGACGCAGACTAATATCTGGTGTTGTTCGTCTTTGATTAGCATACCAGATGGTGAGTGCATCGGTTGCCATGCTAACGGTGAGGAACGTTACTTTCAGGAGATGGAGCTGTTCCTGTATAAGTTGCTGGACGCGATAGGCGGTGAACGTCCTTTGTGGTTACGCTGACCATATTTGTCGTCTGCTGAAGGAACCGCCACTAATTACATCCATGCATTTGTCGTTGTTATGAGGTTGCCTCAAAGTCGTACTTTTCTGAGACGTCATGCACTACGATGCAGCATGGCTGCGCTGGTGGTGTCAGTTGCAGCCTGCGCGCAGCGCCCTTCGTCCAAGGGATGTCGGGGAAGATACCAATTTAGTAAATGCCGAGAGACGCGTTGTTTCTGAGTAGGTGTGCTGACAACAGCACATCCTCCATGGCCGGACCTGGCTGCAAGTCAACACGCAGAAGTGTTTGCTTACCGTTGCTCGGTGATGAAGGGTGCCGAGTCAGCATAGTGAGACCAATGGGTTTTGTTTCAGAGAGGTTTAAAGCGATACACATTGAGCTCCACATAGTGGAATCATGAGAATATCGATGCTGAAGTTGCCGGTTGTTGGATTCGGGCACGTCACCTTTGCCGCCGCTATCAAGTCCGTTGCATGCCTGGTAAGCCTATCCGCTGTTAATAAGAGGCATTTAGCACTGCTGTGTATCCGTGCTGCCTATATGGTTAAGCCGCCAATACTGGTCAGCCTCTACGTAACCTCTGAAGCCGCTATCTAGTCCATTGCTCCTCCGGCATGTATGTCCACTTTTAATAATTGGTTTTTAGAACCGCTGTTTATCCATGCTGCATATATGGGTGATCCACCACTACTGGCCAGCACCTACGTCACAGTTGCCGCCGCTACGCACTTCCTTTCACCTACGGTGTGTTGTGTGTTCTAATGTGACTTTAAGAAACGCTGTCTATCCGTGCTTCCTACATGGTTGATGCTTAACTACTGGTCTGCCACCATATAACATATACCGCCTCTGTCTACTCCATTGTACATCCCGTAAGGGTATGGGCTATTAATAGGTGGTTTTTAGGACGCTTCTCTATCCGTGAGGCTTACTTGATTGATGCGCCACTACCAGTTTCCGTGCATGTAACATGTGCTGCCGCCCATATACTCCGTTGCACCTCTGGTCGGTGCATTGCTTACTCACTTTTCGCTTGCAGAACCCCTGTCTATCTGTAGTGAGGGATCCGCCACAGCTAGTTTTCCCATATGAAACCCGCGCTGCCGCCTATATACTCCGTTGCACCACCTGTGAGTTCATTGCTTGTTCACTTTTCTCTTTCAAAACCCCTGTCTATCCTTCGTGCCTATTTCAGGGGTCAGCCAATACTGGTCTGCCTCCCCTTCACATGTGCCACAGCATAAGCACTTCTTGGGACGACAGCTAGGTGTATTATTCCGTAACATGTGGATTTTAGTACTGGCGCATATTCCCTTCGTATGCATGACTGCTGTGACCGTCCCTGCGCTTGAAGACTAATGTAGAGAGCCATGCGTATATTCATCACCGCGTATTTTACACACCAGATGTGTGCAAGTAACATTTCTTTATAACAAACTTACATATTTATACTGCCTTACGTGTTCTTTTATGCGATGTCCGGTTAACCTTGATTTCGAACTGCCACCGTGGCCTCTTTTGAGGCTTGCGAACCAATTTCTCAGTGTTCACCCCTGCTAAGTTCAGAGCTACATACTTGCGCACTCACCTAGTGGTGAATATTTTTGAATGGTCCAAACGCCCGTCACGTTTATTGCGCCTGCTTTCATTATGTCCGGAACCATTTACATCCACCGCTGCATATCCCCTGGAACCTTACCCAGCATGGCTGTTGCCTTACCAATTAGTCTTAACACACTACAACTACCACTTCGGATAGTACATTGTAGCTGTGTAAACTGAAGAGCCTCAACTCAGTAACCCATATTTATATGCATTGCATTTACCGCGTGTCTGCCAAGCTGTGCTCAGAGCCGTGAAAAATGGATAACGCTGCATTTTCCAAAACTAGTACAATACAGGTGAGTCCAATGAGCTGATTACCGCCTCATTCCATCTGCTGCTCTAAAACCGTGAACCCCTGCATATTCCCCCTTCGTCTAGTTTAACGGCTAACATTAGTCCCGACGAATCCATGCAGCACTCCACCGCTCATGCACATGCAAACCTCAAGTAAACACTTATGTCCCGTTATTTCTAACATTAATAAATACATGTGCACTGCGTCGATTTCCTTTGATTTGTTTTGTAGCAAAAACAATGTTTCACGAACGCATATTGTTTCCTGATTGGTAATATGGCCGCACATTTCATGGGACCTAATTGTGCTAATTGGCAATCGCTCATGGAAGCTCGTGCAACCCAATGGCATACGTTGCAATCCCGTTAATAATAACTTCTTCCTATCGGGACGTGGACACCGTTATTACGCAGCTTGATGTTCCAATAATGAAAACATCCAATGCGTCACAGTTTCACAGTAGATGATGACGCTATGGTTACAGTATTTATACTCTTTCCATGCATAAATGTAACGAACGCCATCCATGAATCCGGTAAAGTATCCACATTAATGCGATACAATGGCACATTAACATGGCCATAATATGCAACCGTCATGTTCGCAGGAATACCCAGTAATACGTACTCATGCGTAAATGCGTGCTACACATACATAAAATTATTCCCATCCCTGTTCACAACTTCCCTAAATTGCTCACTTGTCACAAGGTGACTGCATATGCTTCATACAAATCAGACCTTTACGTATCCTAAAAAGTTTAACTATAACTTATTATGTTAATTAGGTAATGTTTTAAACGCAACGCGCATTCCAACGACGCTAGTAAATATATTTCAACATGGACAATCGCATAGACCTGTTAATCTGTAGAATCAGTAGCAAGTTTTTCTCGAGTATTTTACAATTCACTATTAACTAGCATATTACAAGCTTTACTTAGATGTACATTTCAATAATATGCTTAAATGTGTACTTATAACACAAATGCGAAGGCATGAACATATAGGTTACGTCTACAATTATATATATATATAACATTACACTTGTCCATACAGCCTTACATTTTACACGAATACACGCATAGGTTTGTGCATCCGTAATTTCATGCAGTCTTTTATGGAATATATGGCAAGCTATTTCGATTCCCATTGTCATTACCACTGTTAATGGCACATACACATAAGGACAAGCGCAGAAGTGCACAATCAAAAATGCTATTGCGATCCATCAGTTTTTGTTACCGTGCACCAATAAACCGACATACGCTTCCCTCCCATTGCAAGCATTACGTTTGCATTTTCAAACTGAAATTAATGCACCTATTTTGTATTCCGTTTCTATTCTTACTCGAATTACAAACTTTATTCAGTTAATGCAATGTATGTCACATAGATGCTTCATTGATATCTAGACCTGCTGAAAGATAACATTCCACCTCTATCTTGCACAATTTCACCATATTTTCCTAGATCTCTAGATCAGTTGTACCTCGAGGCATCACCTCGATTTTGAAGTCGCGCGTGTCGTTAAGCGGTCCCTCTCCCCGGCGTGTGCATTAACATAATACGCAAACTTTGCCGATTCAAAAGCGTGCGCATTTTCAAGGACGCTAGCGTGCAATGAAAAATGATCATCCTATTTACTTCAATTATTCAAACGTACCGCCAATTATTAAAAGCCGTATATAGTAGCGAAATAAACTTGGTTTAGTGCCAGTTGACAACGGTGTTTGTTCGTTCATTTTTAAACGTCTAGAAACTCCCTGCTTCCACATCGATTAAATTAGTGCTCTAAGTACTCTTTCTATTATTAAAAATTTAGGAAAATAAATTTTAGTTGCCCTTCAGCTCGTTGTCTTTGCACAGTTGTTCAATATTTTAAGTACTCTGTTTCAACTATTTTCCTAGCAAATCAGCGCAAGCAGAATATAAGTACCAAACTTTGAGTGTCTTGTTGGTTACCTACTAAAATTTGGGTAATGCATAGCATGCTCCGGCTTCATATGACAATAAACGTTTTACAGCATCTTCCACACCACGGCGCTTTACTTATAACTCGTTTCGTAGCGACCTAGAGAATCCGCATTCGTCAGGGCACGAGTTGGAAAATCTTATAAGATTATTGTATACCTCTTTACCTAGGCAAAGTAGAAAGCTTGCCTGTCGCAATGTTTGTTGTGTGCACCTGTGTGAACCAGTCGTATCGCACTTCGCTTGTTTCTGGCTCTTCTCCTCGGAGTGTGTTCGCGAAGTCTGTCCAGATAACTAGTATTAAAAACTTGACCGTACGAGTTTGCTGTTGCATTCAGCTGGCGCGAATGTGCTTTTCTACTATAAACGTATTTCCCCCTAGTTATTTGCCTTCCTCCCGCTTTCCCTAAAGCAGGTCTTGCCTGGACTCATAGCACCCGAACGATTGCGCTGTAAGTGAGCGCCCCGACAAAACCTTCGTTGCGACGTTTGTAGTATGCGCCCGGTCGAGTGTGCTAAGGGCTCCTTTGTCCGCTGCACAAGTGGGGCGTGAAAGACCAAATGTGCTAAACTGCAAAAGCGATACTTTGTAAGTGGCTGGACAGTTTCATACTAACTGCCTGGTAAGTAGTGGCGCATCTCTGCATTATCAACTTTGCTGTTGGTGTCCGAGCCTGAGGTGACTCGATAGAGAGCAAAGCAAGCACAGGAGTTGGGTGCTCTCAGGAGACCAAAGGCAAAGCAAGGTGAGGAAGAAACGACACTGGCCCTCTCATCTAGGCTCGACAGCATGTTACCTGTTAACTTATTACAGCGACCTTATGACGCGCAAAAACGTTATAAATTTCTTCTTTTCAGTTTCGGCAATTCCTACTCTACTTTTTATAACTACGTTTTCGTACTGTTTAGTGTTTGCTATTGTTTGCAGTTTATCTTTATCACTGCCAAATTTGGAGGACAGAAATGCATTCCGCTCATATGGCGAACCCTAACCAAACCGGAGCAAAGTGGCGCTTACCAATAGATGGCAATCGACGAGGATTCAAGTACCTACACCACCTTCGACAGCCATCTTGGTTTCTTTCGTTACGTACGCATGCGTTTTGAAGGAAGCTGTGAGTCAGCTATTTTACGACGAATTACTGGCTCATTGGTGAATGCTACATAACTACATGCGCGAGCACGCATGCATGCATGCGCGGAAAATCAGCCGCTTCTTAGTATAATCACATGTTAACATAAGATGCCCCGAATTTCCACTCGGGGCTTTTTTGTAGCTGAAAAGTGACGGGCCAAAGCAGCTGGTCTTGCCGTAAGTTACAGCTGTCACGGTTTCACCCTTTATTGCTGCTGGTTCTGGCGTACATGCATCCACTCTGACGGTCTCTTGGTGCGTTTATGCTTATGCCCAGTATCTGGTCAGACAGGACCACCGGTATGCTCTGCTTACTCAGCCACAACTGCCTTGTCCTATGACACTCAGCCTTAGTGTAATGATATCTCGTCCGTCAGCGAATCTTTCTTTACGTGAAGCGACGCCTGTAGCTGATGCGGTGGTGGACCAGTGCTTAATGACCCGGACGGCCAGTCTCTAACTTCAGCAATGAGCGTGCGTCCGCGTTGGCAACGCGATTCACTGCTGTAATTGCAAATTTTCAGGTGTCTCCCGTGTTCGACGTGTAACGCCTTAACCGAACACGACAGCCTGTGTTGCGGCGTTAAAGAGGTATGTCAACTACGCGCCAACATTGACGGTACTAAACCTGCCGGATCTGATGGGCCTTATTCCCCGATTCTCAAGTCACTTTCGACCCTCATCTCTCTTGGCGTGCATGACCATTGCAACAGGGCGCCTTCCGAAGACTCGGTACCGATTGACTGGAAATATTCCATTGCGAAGCCGCTTCCGAACGGTGGTGACCCTAGCAAAGTACAGCACTACGGGGCAATTTGTTTGACACTTATTTTGACAGCGGTTGCTAAGAAATTCGTGAACGTGGGATTGCTACAGTTGGTGCAGTCAAAAGAGGTCCTGACGCCCGCACAGCACGGTTTTCTGCAAAGCCGCTTGTGCATCACAGAACTGCTAGTGACGAGGCATGAGTGGTTGAAGTCAATAAGTAAGGGGAAGTCTGTCGATGTGCGATCCATCGCTTGCGGTTAAGCCATCGACAAGGTCAGCCATGGGATTCTGCTTCATAAACTCAGGACCTGCGGTGCCGGTGGATCACTGTCTCGGGGGTTACGCTACTTTCCTTTTAGGCCAAACTGGAAAGTACAGGTCTACGACCATAAATAAATTTAAATAAATTTTATATTCTCGGTGTTGAACACGACAAGCCAACAAGGCATGACCAGATGGGTACCATCAAATCTGCGACGACAGCATGTGATCAACTTTGGTCCTAAACTTGGAATGTGTAGCAAGTGATATAAGTTTGTGATAACTGTTCGAGCTCACCGATTAGACAGCTTGTTTACACAAATGTAAAAAGTTTACTAAGCAGTTTATGTGATTCTGGGATTCGTTCCGACTAAATGTTATGGCCCGAGGCAGATCTCGTGTCCTGTTACTCGCAGTCAGCTGTTTATCACTTTCCATGCTCAAGTATATGGTGTATTCTGTGGTCGCGTTGGGTTTCAATCCTGTTCAATCAAGAGGCGGGTGCCTTGCGTCGGAAAATATCGTGGTTGCAAAGTGTGCACCATTAAGTTTTTGAAGGATTGGTTCAGTCCAGTGAACCTTTCTGTGTGAACATTACTAAGAGACTGAATGGTATCCCACTAAAAGTGGCGGGCCACAAGGCATTGTGCTAGGGCCCACTCTGTTCCTGATCTACATCAACGATCTACCTCTGCTTCTGCGGTCGCCATGTGCCTTGTTTGCGGAAGACACGAAGAGTTGAAGAAAACTGGCGATCCCGAGGACGGTGGCGTACTTCAACTAGACCTCAACCACATATCCACATGGCTACATAAGTTCATCTCCCGCTCAACCCAGTCAAGTTTGTAGGGGTGCGCCTGAAGAAGAGTGACAGCTGCCGAACCCAAACGCTTGACCACCAGCTGCTATATACCACACCCTCAGAGAAGGACCCAGTTGCACTGTCGCGCTACTACCTGAAGTCCGTGACAAAACAAACAGGCTATTTCGGAACGGATTGCGCCCAAACCTAACTTCAACAGTGATCTGAAGAACTTGCCACTCGCCTCTTCTCTACCATCAGTAAAGGGATGCCAGAGTATTGTTCGCTGCCTGGTTTCAGATCAACCAAAGCGAGGCACCAAAGATTGAACGGGTGCAACACGTTGCTATCAGGCTCATCCCGAGATTGCCTGGCCAGGGATATGGAGAACGGTATGGGTAATTGGACTCTACACCTCGTCCTACAGTGGGGAGCGAGCCGAATGCAGTATGAATTACCGTATTATACATCTCGGCGACTAACCCATGCTGAGACCATTGCTGCCACTACTAGAGCCAGGCAGCACAGGTTGACATAGAAACAAACTTGTCTGGCTAAAAGTGAAGCGTGTTCTCCACCAACCGTGCTTGGAACGGTGAGTGGTAAATATTTGGAACAATTTGCCTGAACATGTGAAGGAGGCAGCATATGTTTAGCAGTTCAAAAATTTATTGGATTTATGTTTTATCACTATTCGGTTCAGAGACGATTGTACACTTAAGGTGACATGTCACCATTGTAATTCCTGCAATATGGTAGTATAATATTTTAAATTCATATGAGCACTTTAACGATATTCACAGCTGACGCTTTTAATAAGGTTTTTAACCACATACCAAAGGAGTAGTACAGAATTCATTTCTACTTCCCTATAATAAAGTATTCAGTCTTTAGTATTCCTGCGGTCCCAGCCGTCATTCCCGCACAAAAGATATCGCGCACGCACCGCGGTCTATTGTCTTTGGACACAAAATTCTACGTCAGTTGAAACGAATTTTTGTAGAAAGATTTTCATGAAACCACCATTTTCAATGGATGCAAATCCCAAAGGTTTAGTCCAGGTTTTTGGAATTGTTGCTCGGTCGTTCAATGATAGCGAAACCTCAGTTTTCTACCCATTGTAAACTTTGCATTTTTTATAGTAACCCATTGGTAAAATTATAGTTGATAATGTACATGCTAAAAATGCACCCTTTTGGGTACATAAAGCTTATACTGACTTGACTTGATACGCAAAGTGAGTTCCGACGTAGATATCAGTTGAAACAGGTGGACCACCTCGACGGATACGCAGCTTGTATACCTAATTTACGCTGTAAGCAATTTTAGTCGGCTGCTCGGACTTAACTAGAAGTAAACCCGTTGTGATGTCGATACAATAATGAAGTACTACGCCAGCTTAATAAGTTATACATTTGTACTTTAATAATGCAGATGGCTTTGAGCATGCGTGTTGTTAGGTGCAAATCTTCGTTTGTACCCCTTTCTTTGACAATAGGGGCACTTTATCCTAAAAACGGCGTATGTCTATGCATTTGACAAAACACGCCGTTGGTAGTCCTGCAATTATTAGAATTTTTCATGAGGTTGAAGAAGTCCTTTGATTAAACGATATCGGCTTCCCCGCGGATGCTGAGCACGCAATTGCACCCGCTGTAACAATTGGTCAAAGAACTTCCATGTCATTACCTTGGACGAAAAGCATCCCATCTTTGCAGGGAAATATGGCTTAGTGATTTACGGACCCAGTTGTACCAAATCGCAACAGCTTCCATGTAGCAGCTTTTCAATGGCCGCACGAACATGTGCTTGTTGTCACTCGGACGTGAAAAGTATGCGTTGGAGGGGCTGAATAATCTTAAGACTGATTGGTATGTTGCGAAGTTGTTATCCGGCTGTAACGAGACTTATGAGACGAGCAAGGGATTTGGTCAAAACAATTGAACTGTTTGGCCGAAACTGTCAAGTAACTTGGAGAAAACCTGAGAAAATCAATTCCAGCCGTCACAACAGGGGTGCCTCTTCGGCTAAAATCAGTAAAATAAGTGACGAGTTTGGTTTCCTCCCTCATCGACAGTGTGCCAAAGGATAGACTCGCAACGTTAAAATTGATCTGGTAACGAAGTCCGTCTTGTCTCGCTCTCAATTTGTTCAGGCTTTTAAAGGCATTTGTTGTCTCTAGAGTATACTTTATTACAAGTTTCACTTATTCTTTTTCGTTAAGATTACGGTTTTGTTGCCGTCATCTTTCCATTTCTATCACTTCGTTTAGACATGGTCTGTGAAGGTAGTCTTAACGTCCCCATCAATTGTGTGAGTCCAGAAAGTTGTACCACGGCCTGTCAGCAAGAACTTATCTGGCACAACTATACCATGCAACATTTACCTGACGGACAGCTTTTCTCTGAGTTCCCAAATGGCCGAGCTTCAAACTGACGTGGTAAGGATCAAAATGATCATTAACGCAATGGTACTTTATACTGATAGACTGGCAGACATAGCGACTATGCTTCAACCCAAAAGCTGCATGGAGGTTAAGCAAGCGGAGTTGGCTGGGTGGTTCCTTAACACCATTACCACCACAGTGATGAATCGGCTAAAATGTCGTAATGTAGGGTAGTGTATAATGTTCCAGACCGTCTGAAAATGCACACCATTCGCAAAGTACCGCTGAAACTGTGTGGCTTGGAACACAACCTTCTGAGTTTTACAAGGCTGAGAAACGGGGTTAGGATAATCCATTGCTCCATTTTGGTCAAGTTCGATAATGAGAGCACGGCTCACAAGTTTCTCTCTTATCAAAGCCGATGTAGTACCCGAACGATGTTCATAGACGTAAATTTAGCACCAACAATTACAGGTTAGAAACGCCGTAATGATAGACTAAGAGAGAGTTCCGCGGAGACCGGAGGTGTTCCGGAGAATTATGCTAACTGTCCGGCGCCTGTAAACCTAAGCGGCTCAACTACTATGGATCGGTACATTTCGGCTGATATGGATACTGGATTGCTAGGCTGCTTGGATTAATCTGAAAAACCTATGACCAGTTCTATCCATAAAGCAATATCATACATGGATCAAATCGGCCAACCTGAGAACAATATAGGAAACGCCTCAGTCGTCACTACTTGTTCAGCTGCTGCCACAAATCGCCCCCTGTACCGGAAGGGACAGTGGTGAAAGAAACACTGAGGCAACGTTTAAATAGCCCAGTTAACTCGTATATGTTAAGAAACTTCTACGACGATCGAAGCGAGCTCAGCATAACCTACGTTCAGAGAAAAGAACTGCCGGCGCCTCGAGCCAAAAGACCCCGTGTATGGGCCACACCAACGAGTTCACCTGAGCCCCTGGGGTCAACAACACCCAGTATGAAAATAAGAAAACCGGAGGCCCTAGCACCATATAATGCTTCGTGTGGGAATGGATTTTGTAGCGCACCAGTGTTCAATCCTCCAGGGGATATATGGTTGGACGCATTTAGGCGTGCAATCACTGCGGTCCATGGCATCACAGCGAACGCGCTTCAGGTCCAACGGCTGATCAAGAGTGTAGCCCAAGTTGCGGCTCCAGTCAGACAGTATGTAAAGGACGAGGCGGTATTGCGTACTCTCACAGCTAACCTTGAACAACTTCGCAATGCAAAAGCGCTGAGCCTGATTACCTCCGGCCTGCTGAAACGAAGCATAAGTTAGGGTGCGACAACTCCTAACATCAACACCGGATTTAGTCAAGATGAACCCAGCGCATCCATCAAAACACGACGATCGACATATAACCTTTAGACAGCACCGTGTCTAAAAATACGAAGGCTCCTAGTGCTAAAAGGGGCCTGCAAAGTGAACATACTTAGACGCTCACTTACAATGGATGGCTAGCCGAACATCCTCCTGGTGGTGCCAGCTGGGTGGTTCGGGTAAATCCCGTTCCTGCAAACCGTTCGGCGGCAGTGTTCCAGGATGTGGTGGGATTTCGCCTGGCAAGCGTTCTCCCTATAAAAACCACAGATATCCGTTTAACAACACAGCGACTTGGCGGATGTGACTCACCACTAAATAAAGTCACTGCCTCTTACCTTTTCCGGAGGTTCATTCACACATCACGAACGTCATCCGCTTCAAGGCGTTCCATTGACTCCCCCTTTGATGGCGAACACAACGAACAAAACACACAGAGTTACATTTACCTACTCACACCACATGGCCCCTTCCAAGTACACAGTTAAACATACTTTTACTTGTCAACACACATAAATTCCTATGCTATTTGTCAAAATGTAATAATTTGTGCAATTGCCGATCATACAAGTCTGTATTACCATGATCACTCCCTTGACGGTTTGCCTCGCAATGACGAGAATAAACTTTTCATTTATTTTTTTAAATATGACCTAACTTTATCAAGAACGTTGACGAGCAGTCACCGCAACCTGGCTGGAACGATATGGAATTCACCGCACTTGCATTTATTGTCCCTGATGGCATACCAACGGACAAGTTAAGGTGTACAATCGTTAAGATTAACGGTATGCGGAAGACTTTGTGCAGGTTAAGAGGATGGCCAAAAGGGTCAGCAACTTCACAACGCCAAGCAAACTGAGAACATACAGTATTAGAATTTTGCTCCCCATAATATTGAATTGTGCACAACTCCGCAATGACACCAAGTTAAGGCAATTATATTTCTGCTCACCAAGGCGAACGCAACCGAATCACTCCCCAGATGCTCGTGAGGAGGCACCGCGTACCACCACCGCAAACAATTCATCTGCGGCGAGCACTATATTTGACAATCTACACAGCTCCGCTCCACGGCACGCGCATCCAGGTTGCCGCTCACCTGATAACCCTTAGGCTTATGCTGTTGGTCTAGGTACATAGGCCAAACACCCAATGCTTCCTACCCCGCCATGCGTGCATTTTTAGACCCGGTGAGGATGAGCCGCGACAGGTTCATCCTGGCACCAACACCTCGTCGCCCAACTACCCAACGTAATACCTTGCTACTCACATCACACAACTACTGCAAAAAGGGAAGTAGCTATCATCAGTTGCTTTTCCTCATCCGTGAAGCTAGTAGACCCCAAGTGTTCCTTCTCACTCCAACTTATAGATGCTAGGTCCCTAAACAATAACTTGCATATCTTGCGTTCTCTGTCTGTCCCCACTAAGCCTTATACAATACTTTGCACGAAAACATGGTTTCAACCTTATGTTTCGGAGGAGGTTTACTTACTATCGGACTATCAGTTGTTTATGCAACCTCGTGTAAATAAACGATGGGGCGGGTGCGTCAGTTATGTTAACAATCCTTACCCAGCCAAAATGTCAGATATCATGAACGCAGCTGACGCGATACATTCAATATGGATAACGGCTGATATTCTGGAATCGGCGGTATTATGTGGGTGGGGTTACTGACCACCCACAACCTCAAATAAGGTTGACAACGCACTTATTGTGGCTACTGCGCAGGCATCAAAACTTTCGTGCAAATAAAATCTGGTCGCATGGGATTTTAACTTGCCTGAGTTACTCTGGTTCCCACCTGCTGCAACCACGAAGTATGCAGGCCTACTACCATAGTGCAATTTTGGGGCTGGAGGCAACCTGTATCTGTTACAACCAAGGCGAAACATATACTTGACTCAATATTTACTTTTGGCATCCCATCAACGCGAATGTCAGTCGGCTGGGATTTTCCGGGTAGTAAGCACAGATTAATGCATTGCTCGGCTTACTTAAAGCGACATAATGCCTACCCAACAAAAGCAGCCGCAGTCGTAGTGTACCGCCCGAATCACATCGGTAACCAAACAACCTCTGATGTAGTCGTCAGCTCAAGCAATTGGGATGCCTTATTTATATCTGATTCTGTAGATCGGTCGCCTGAGCTGTTTTATGAGGAAATATTTTACTGTCTCGACTCGCAAGCTCCAGTGTCACATTTGATACGGTAATCATCTAAAAGTATAGCCAACCTAATATGCACAACAGAAGGTGTCAGCTTAGACGACCCTACAACCAAACCTACAATCTTACCCACATCACGAGGGCAAATGAGATAGTGAACCAGCTATCTGCCAGATCTAAGCAGCAGCAAACCAACCAAGAACTAGCTGCACTAAAGAGTGCAACCAGAGCTGAGAAGCTCAGCTCTCGGACACCTAACTGTGGACGACGGATCTCTACCTTAAAGTTTGGTCCCAACGGCACAAACAGTGACGCAAGAGTATTATGTGAAGTCTTAAGCACATACTTTAAGGTATCATAGTTTCTAGAAATAGATTTAAGATTTCAGGTCTTACATTTCCCGGCAGTCAATCTTTGTCCCCTGTACATTTTGACATAAATAGTGTCCGTTCTGCTATTTCAACCATTAAGCCATCCTCGATCCACGTTCCAGGCGGAATACCGCCCAATCTAATTAAGCAAGGCGGCGAAGATTTCCCTATGCTACTTTTGAAACGCTTCACTTTATCAATTCAGTACCCGATCGCTTGGAAGCATTTCAGCATTATGCCACGGCGTAAGGGTGGCAACCAACAGAGTGTTGGTAACTATCGCCTTATTAACCAAACTGCAATTATCACACGAGCGATGGGGAAGTTTGTTCAAAGAGCCCACATGAGTTACGTTTAAGCAGGTGAGCGGATACATGAAACACAGCACGGATTACAAAGTGCTCGGTCTTGTGCGAGCTGTTAGCTGGACTTCCTCAATTTAGTCACCGAGGCTATGGACTCCTGTCTTTCGGATGTCATTCTTCACCTTGATATGCAAAAGACGTTTGATAGGGTACCACCACCCATGCGACGGCTGCATAATGTGAAGGCTTTCGGGGTAGAGAATCATCTATTCCACTGGCTGATTTCCTATCTAATAAGACGCACACAGCCTATTACAATTGAGCAAACTGTATCCAACCTGACCTCCGTCCAAGGTGATGTGGTGCAGGGGAGCGTACATGGTTCTAACCTATTTTTGCTTCTTATCGATGACCACTGCAGGAGTTTGCATCAAGGGTAGTTCTTCATCTTCGCTGACGACGTAAGTCTTGTATACGTCTTTCCTCCTGGTAATGAAATATCCGCAATTAATAGTATCATCGAGGACCCTAAAGCACCTGAACAGTGGTGCGAACGCTGGAAAATGACGTACTCCACTCAAAAATCTGAAGTTATGACTCACAAATTTTCTATACTTGCTGGGACCCTAACAATAAACGGCATAACTATCAAACAAAACTGCACAACAACCGACCTCGGCTTGCGCTACACCATGAGTCTCAAGTTTGCAGAGCAATTTCATTAGTAAGCGGCATGAAGTAGTAGATCAGCTTTCCACCTATGCCACTATATAAAGACCGCAGTTGCAAGGCTTGAGCTTTATAAGAGCCACTTCTGTCCACATCTGGAGTATTGCTTTTTTATATGCAGCAAGCTACGGAAGCGAAGCGTGTTCTGCTTGAAATTGCTCAGCGTTGCTTTACCAAGATGTTGACGCCATCACAGCACGCGCTGAGTTATCGACAAAGGTGCGAACACCTTAAAATTCCACCCCTTCGGCAAAAGCGCACTATCCTTAACCTGTGATTCTTACGCAAGCTAATTCATTAAAAGCTGCACAATAATAGCACTTGTGTTAAACTAAGGAGCGCGTCTGAATCTTAACTCCGAAACAACGTGCATTCCATTACCCCGCTTAGGACAAGAAGAGACTGCTATATCGTTTCTTCTTAGTTGTAACCGTGAACATATGGAACAGGTTTGGTATCCAGCTTAAGAAATCCAAAACCTGCTGGCATTCAGGAAGGAGATACAAAGATTCCTATGTGTAGACAATATGCAACCTATCTTCAATCTCTGCTATCCGCAAGACCACTTCTTCGAAACTGGGGCTGATGTAGCTTGAGGACGCCCACGGTGTATTGCAAGGCATCAAATTACCTTGAGCTCATTCATTCATGCATTTTCCTTACCGTCTTAACACCTAGGCGACTTTGGCAGTATCCGTCGCACTCACTTTATAGGTTTTCAGTATGGAATACCGAATACAAGGTGATCTTAGTCTTCAACGATCTATTCTTTACTTGCTTGTGTTCTATGGACAATTCCGCCTTTTGACTGCACTATGGGAAGAGTAGACGCCACCATACCAGCATCCTTTAAGGGATAATCGGTAGCCCAACCCCCGTGAAGTGTCTCCATCAATGACCCCCAAGGTTTTATCTTATCTATTACCGCAATCACAACACCCGGGATGTCTTAGTCGGATCAGTCGCACGCACCTTACAGGTGCCAAGGTTAGAATACTGAATTCAAAAACTATTCAGCCATTTCTGAATAGTTACTGACTTACTTTGGTACCCTCACTGTAGCGTTAGTCAAATGACTGCATGGACCAACGGGTATCTACAACCCTCCGGCTTTTCTTCTTCAAAGTCCACGTTGTCAATGTTTCAAAAGTTTAACAAAGAATACAGCCTAGCCTACTGACGGACAGGTTCGCAAAGCCGTACCTATTCCTCATATAGGATATTGAAGGGCAATAACAAAGCCATCCGAGCAAGCAATGTTAACGCCTTACATTTTATCTACACCTTCATTCTTCGGCTTCAGCTTTACCTTTAATCACTTTTAAATTCTTAGGCCACCGGGTCCGTGGAAAAAGTATTGTGCACATGGCTTTTGATGTACGCCCAGTAAAGTCATCCTACTAGACATAAGCCTTGTATAAGATGTTGAAACCACTTGTTACTGTTGTTACACCTGAGGATAGTATTAGTATTGTCTGATCCATCGCCTATACACCAGCTCCAGGTTTATCTCTATGTACCTCGGTAGGTTTCAGTTGCAATTTGGCCTTAAGTGATACCTTTTCATTAAGCCTGAGTATTAGCCACTTTACTTCGTCGTTTCCAACTGCAATCGGTATGCTTCCGAAAAATAATATGTAAATCTGCCATCTTGTGAATAAAGTGACCCCTATAAAAGTTATAGGCTTGAGCGTCAGACATTTTGCTCACTACTTATCTTCATTCGGCCACATAAACTTGACTTTATCTGTTACAAAGTTGCCCATCACTATTGGCAACAATATTAGACAGGCATCATTAAAACCAGCTCCTTTTTCATCCACTTTTGCTGGTAACACGCAATTCCAGTCTCCATTTCACTAATATGAAAAGTAACCAGCGACAGGGAGGCCCCTGTCACACTGGCTGGCTGGACGTCCAGAAAATTTTGACCACCACTTCGCTTTAGCTCGGCCGCCCGTGCGTTAAGTATGTTTTATCTGGCTCCAAAGCCTACCATGCATTATGAGCCATGGTGGGTGGACAACCAGCTCCCACCTTTTTTGTTACTTACTATCCTGCGCTTGGTTTACCTTATCCCTCTTCTCTTAGGGTGCCAGAACAGCTCTTGCCAGGAAAACCAGAAAGGAAATAGCTAGTGCGACAGTACAATACTAGGTAAAATTACCACCTGGAGAAACACTGCTGTCACTTGCTTCAAAACATAAAATGGGAGAAAATTGCTCGAAATTAACCAAAGAGCTGCACAGTAGTGTGCGTCAACACATGAGGTATCATAACCCCTCATGTTTGACAAGATGAACCCCCAGAAGTAGAATTAGTAACGCCCACCAACGCAGACCCAAATGGATTTCACGCCCCGAAGCATTTTGCTAAAGTTTCCAATACTCATTTCTTTATTATTAGTGATAGGCTCCTCTAGCTCACAGCGGTTGGAGAAGTAGCCTTACGATTATGGAAATCGGTTCTAAGAGATACAATGCGATATTTATTTAAGAAATGTGCGCATTTTCAGGCCAACATGTGTCAAACAATCCTTAAGGTCTTCTGCACTATTCAGCTAGACCTAGCTCCTGCCATCTTGCTATAAACTTTGCAACCACATAAAGGCTTGATTATTACTAAACTCTATTCTTAGAGGTTTGTGACTCAGTATCCACCGAAAATGTACACTGTCCGTGAGTTAATTATAAGCTGTCCTGCCGTCCCTTGCATACATAACACATTTTACTGGATTCATAGTGTTTTCGCGAGGGCTTCTCGCTTATTTGCCTATATTTGATACGTAGGCCTTAAAAGTTTGATTTTCGGCCACCTGCGTGCTACCCAGTTGTTGCGGGTATTAGAGGCGACATAGAGCGTTTCTAGATAGGTATGCCCATTTAGAAGTTATATCGCTTCACTGCATTTTACATTTTATTTTCATTTTTCTGACGCCTGCTTGACAATCAGATGGCCATATTTAGCGAAAAAATAATGGTGTTATTCGTAGGCCTCCAAACCATTGCGAATAACTTGTGAACCACTGCATGTAATGCGTTGCTGTTATATTTAACGCAAGCAGCAGTGAATACTTGTTTTGAGCAACATATTTTTGTACTACTTTTCTCAATATTCTAGCTGTAGAAAAGGCTTTTCTTTTGCTCTGAGATTTACTAAAGTTGAAATTCGGCAATAAAAGCAAATTTAGCGCAAGAAATTTTAATTATAAATTTTTAAGTTGTATTTTTCTAGTGAAATACGCCGCCCTAGTATGTTTCCTAACAAAAGCGTTTTATTTGATTTGCTTTTCTAGAAATTAGTTCATACCTTATCATCTTCCTTATAATTCCGCCGCTCTTATTTCTTTCCCCATGCGCAAAAATAAATATGACAACGGTAGTTGTGGTGCATTTGATCACGTATCCAAAGAAAACTTGCAAAACTACGGCTTTACGTAACTTTCACAACGAAAATATAAAGCAGCACAATACCGCTTGAGGGAGCCAGAAAGTTTTTAAAGTGGGAGATCTCAACCCCATAAGCCGTAACCTAACAAAACCAATGCAGTCGCAATTTCCAAAAAATAAAATATACCCTCTTTTACCCTACTCATATGCATGTGCATAGGAATAATGTAACCATTGACGCTATCCCATAGGAGCGCAGCATGTAGTTAGTCCAGAAATATAACTATAATTTTATGTATCTATACATTGTACAGGTCCAATATCTACGTTTCTACTGCCAGTCCTTCTCTCAGGCCACGAGGAACACTGCAAGGTGCCTGCTTGCGAGAAACTTGGCATCAAAGATCCACCCATGTGGCGTACGAAATATGCCGGCGTTCAGCCGAACTTCCATTTATTGCATGATGCATGCTAAGTGCAACAAAAGCAGCCAAATCTTTGCAGGTACTTTTCTGAGTCACTTTTAGCTATTCCAGAAAGCGTTGCGAAGGTGATCCAAACTGACAGCGCAAAGGTCCCCTAAGATCAATTGAAAGATATACGATCACTCACACTGCACCAAGTAGTCAAGTAAGCAGACCATTCACCGTTAACACTACTTGAGTTCCTTATCAAGCTACGGACTTTCCGCCGCTTAACGTTCTAAACCTGGACTAACTCAAAAGTTTGTGTCTACTTTAACCCTATATTTTCCGAATTAATATATCATTTCCAACAAGTATATTACTTTCTTAGCACATGGTGACTCGGTTTTACGTACTTAGGTCGCAGCCGGCAGCCTTGCATTCAACCGATAATGAGATTCAAAGGCAAAGCATAGAGGTCAGCGGAGCTAGGCATGCCGGCTAGGTGAATCGCCCCGGTTCACTAGTACGTTTGGAGGTGATCAGCCAGTATGTGCGACATGCTTTCTACTCTCATTGGCTGCTGAATAACGGATCAGTTGCATGCCCGGCGCTGTTAACTTTTGAGTCGTTTGTTTAGTCGCTCAAACTCAAGGCCTGAATTCGTGCGATTCGCAAAAAGTACATAAACAGCTCAATATGCTGGCAAGCGAGTGAACCTCTGGACTCGAAATGATACACAAGCTATGAACTTGATCCGATAATTAGTACTAGTCGATTGATCCCTTAAACAATGGATCCGCCGGGTAATCCTTAGTTATCCGTGGACAATTAATGCACACACATGCATTGATAAATATGGTTGGCGGCATCCGGTTTCGGATTCGCATATCACTGGGGCCAGCCACAGGACTCCTGCGACTACAGAGGGACCATGGGTGCCTTGCGCTGTACCACCCACAGCTCGATCCACACACCCCATATCCAGTGTAAACCCGAAGGAATAAGTCCGGGAGGCATGTGGTTGGGGCCACGTTGCAACAACGGAGCTGGCCCACACTCCTTCACAGGCAAACACAGGCACGCTGCATTTGGGAATCAAGCGCGCACACAAGGCGGTGGCTGGACCATAGTCCGCTCCACATTAAGTGCATGGAACCACTCTTTGCTCCTAACACGGCCACAAGAACCGTGCAGCCTGTCCCCTCCAGCAACGACCAACTGTCTCCTAGAAACAGTATGGGCGAGGTAGTAGGTAATAGACAGATAGGCAACTTGTCAACATGCACATCAAGCGCAGCCCCATTGGGGACGTCAAGCAACAGCCAATTACTTGAGAGAAAGATAACAAAAAAATAAATCGAATAATGCATGGGGAAAGTGAGCAACTAAATACGTTGTTAACAAAGGACCCGTGGTAAGTTCACGAGGCCAGAAAGTATATTTACGGAAATGACACGAACACGAAATGGTTAGCGAAATTAAATACAATTGGCTTAAGCGAGGTGTGCAAGTACAGGTAGGCATTTACATGAGAATGAAAAGCATTAGGGCAAACTTGAAAACCCAACACCTGAAATAAATGGACTTAGCATGCAAGCACGCGGTTACAAAATGGAATTCAGCGTACCAACAAACGCTGCGCTGGTCCTTCCTACGTTCTCTGCAGGACCAGTCCTCGCTTCCGTAGTGGTCCCGAGTGGCCTCGCTCATGCCTCACTAAGCCTGCCTGGCTCAGGCACCCGCGATGGCATGTGTTACAGCACCATGCGCTTGATGTCGATGGATTACAACCCATCGGTGCTTGCCGCTTCCGCATTTGCCGCTTCTTCTCTACATGAGGTCATTCTTCCGCACCTCGGCAACTGTCTTCGTGATTAGGTCGTGCCATGCACGCCGATCAACCACCTATGATTCCCATGACCTGCAATCTAGATTAGAACCTGACTGGCTCACGTTGATCAGGTCCTGGTAACGTAACATTTATTTCCCCATTTGCGGCCTCCAAATACTTAGCTGACCATATAATAGTTGTTTCGGTATCCGCTCGCATCCATACGGTTCACAAGACCGAGCCACCTCAGGCGTTTCAGCAAAAGTATGCAGTCCACTGCATACATCCCACTTCGGCGCAACACTTCCGTGTCAGCAACTCTGCCGCCCCAACCGATGCGCAAAATCCGTCGCAAACACTGCTGATGGAACCGCTCAAGATATCACATATCCCGCCGGTACACCGTCCACATTTCACTGTCTACAGAAGAACGAACTGCACCATGGATTTGTAGAGCATCAGCTTCGTGCTAATTTTTAAGCTGATGGTTGTTCCACACTCCGTACTCAAGCTTTCCGATTTCTTCCGCTGCCTTTGACACGTGGATACTAAGTTCACTGTGTATCTGTTGATCAGTAGATATCACACTCCCAAGGTAGCAGAAGCGGGAGGTGGTTTCCAATAATTCAACACCGATGCTGAATCGCGGCAATATTGAAGATGGCACTTCCGCTAAAGGCTGAGAATCAGAAGATTTTGATTTTGTTGATGGTGAGCCCGACTTTGGTGACCGTCGAAGCCAAGGTACTAGTCTTTCGCTGCAACTAATCCGCGCTGTGCGCAAACAACGCACGGTCGTCAACCAGCCGCAACCTACGGATAGCTTCTCATGACTAGATTTCTCGCACCGAAAAGACGGTTGTTCAGCAACCCACAGTCCATACGGCGTTCCACACGAACAGCGTAAGCACAAGCGTCAAAAGCACAGGAGAAGGTTGCATAAAACGTATATTAAAAAGTGCAGAAGCTAAGACACAGCCTTGTTTCACACCAAAGACAACATCAATGTCATCCGAAGTTTGTCCACTCAGCTGCACCCTCGCTCGCATACCAATTTGCAGATATTCAATTAAGCTTACAAGCTTACGCGGGCAACCCTAATTACCCAACACCATCCCCAGTGCCTCACGGTTACTCGTATCAAATGCCTTGGTGGCATCAACAAAATGTGAGTACGAGGGCTGGTGTCGTTCTCTAGACTTCTCCTGCAACTTAAGGGTCACAACCACCATCTCTATATTGCTGCTACCGGGGCGGAATCCACATGGTTCTTCCTCCACGTTAAGTTCCACAAACTGAATGATGAAGCGGTTGAGCAGGATTCGGGCATTCACCTTGCCCACACAACTCAACAAGTAGGTGCCACGATAATGCGTACAACATTGCTTGCTCCCTGTCCTTGTACAGTGGTAGCACAAGAGCGTCCTTCAACTTCGGAGGCAGCTCCTCCTCAATCCAGATACGTTGCACCAAGTGGTGCAGCGCATTCACCAACGTAGGTCCGCCGTGTTTCAATAATTCAGGCGGGATCCCGTCGGCTCCGACACACCGTTTTGCGGCTGAGCAAGAGCTCTCTGAGTCTCATCCAGTGTCGGCGTATCCGCCAGATCCGCCTTCACATCGTGCTGCTTCAGGCCATTCAATGTAGGCCAGTCGATCTCTGAACGGTTGTTCAAGAGACAGTCAAAGTGTTTCCGCCAGACCTGCATTATGTCTGCAGTCTGGGTGCAGGTAGCGCCTGAACTACCATCGATCAGTGTCTTCAGCGGCTGCAATCTCGGTCCATACGCTGCCTTCAAGGAGTCAAAGAATTCCTTGTGTTGGCGGCGTTCGGCGTCGCATTCCACCTGCTTTGCCTACTCCGTCCACCATGCATTTTTATACCACGGAGCTCCCGGGTCATTCGCCTTCGCCGCCCGTAGGTTCTCCCAACAGTTGGCAATGGAGGCCATCGGATATTGCAAATGCAAACTCGTGCTCACATGATGGTGAGGCGGCGTTGTCCACCCGGTAGGATGTGTAGCCAGCACCTGCTTCATACAACTTACCTTGCTCAAAGAGCCGGGTATCACTGAGCGCCGCAATATCGATGTGGTAGCGCGCCTGTTCCATCGCGACCACTGCAATGCGTCGCTCCGGACTCTGGCTATAGTTCCGGTCCAGTAGTGTCCGCACGTTCCAGCACCCGATGCTGAGTGCCTTGCGCGCAGGCATACGATTGCATTGGTGGGCACTCGCACGCGAGCTGGTCGTTGTGCTTCGGAGGTTTGCTTGAGGGACTCCACCCTGAGCCTTTGGCTCAGTATCCTGAACCACAAGGCAGTGGGGAGCAGATCCAGCTCGGGAATGTGATTGCAGACCGATTGGGATCTGCTTGACGGCCGTCACACACAGCGTTGGAAGTACTGGAACGAGTTATATATGTGTTGGGATTGTAATAGGATACACCTGCGACCACGGCCAGACGCAGTTGGGTTTTGGCGAATTTGCACCAATTTGACCAGAGGCTGCCTGGCTTGATGCGGGCAGTTGCAAACCATTGAATACCCGGAGGTGCTCTCCCATTGCCAGAGCCAATGCGTGACGCACGTGCTCTACGCCAAGCGAGCTGTTAGCTAATAACTAGTAGACTTGTTGTCTTCCATGGCTAGGTTTTACGGTATAAGGGCGATCGACCACTTCCTAAACTCCGAAGAGGATGGACAAGTACACTGGCAGGGTGCCCACACCTGACAGGAGCACGACTCAGATCCTCAGACAAAGCCTTCGATTAAATGTACAGCTGAAAGGCAATGGGTCTAGCATATGGTCAGTTAAATAACTCATGCGGATTGGTGTCCTGGAACTAAGCAGGGAGATGGGCGAAACCAAACTCCCACCCAGCGGTCGCCACGAGGAGGTATCCAGGACATGAGCCAATGGCGCGACAGTAGCAGCAGTAGGTAGATCATCCGTCAGGATCTAGCCACAACCATCCTCAGCGCACCACAGGCCCTCCCGCCATCAAAATATATACACATATAAATATAAACTTATGTTTGCCTTTCTATATAAACGTAACTGCGACATCGCTGCATAGGCGACCGGCCCCGCAAATAGACAGGATACTGCTAGCACGTAAGAGGATAAATCTGCGTAACAGGTGGAAAAAGCCTTTGTTTTACTTCTTCATAGATGAAGATAAACGAAGGCTGGTTAGCATTTGTGTCCTTCCTTAACAACACATTATGAAGCGAAGTCTTCGCAATGCTTCGTGCTTGTTTAACTAGCGTCGAACTAATCACCAATAAGGGGGCTATTTTAATTACAGAAATGGTTAGGTAAATGTTTACAGCTACTGTATGGCAAACACACATAAAATATTTGTTGTCAGGCAACGTAAAGCTGTTTTTGTCTGCATGCAGTCACGGAGTTCAAACTTGAACTGCGCTGTCATTTGATTGTGCCTAGTTGCTTGTTGGAACCGGTGGATATTCGAGAGGCGGTAATTTAAAATATGAAGGTGATGTTCACGGGACCAGGACCCTCACATATGGCGGGAACGAGTTTGCGGGCCAAGATCAAACGGCACAGCCTGGAGTATAATGGTAGCGTAGGATTCTGATATGTAGATAAATAATTTGTAAACATTCTAAATAAGCCAGTAGCGGATGTATAAACGAATCGGGGTCCTGTAGCTTTTATAGTACTATAGTTTACCGTAACCTTGGTAGCAGGTGCCCGAAGTTTCAAATTTCATAAATGGGTCTATATTGGACCTAGGTTATTGGAAAGTAAATAGTGCACTCAGCTAGTCAGAAAATGCAGAATAGCCACTTTAAGGTAGTATCTGAAGAGTAATACAAATAAATTGAAGTGGAAATGAATATTTTGCTTACCTCACATGCTCCTATGTGATTTCTTTTTTGAGAAACGACTGGGCACATTGGTTGGCGTACATCGAGAAATAGGTGGAAAAGGACGGAAATGACTGTGAGAATAATATGTAATTAAGGGGGTAAACGGATGTGGCGGGAATAGACAAATAACCATGCCATATGCGCATAGGTATTTACGTATGGGACTTGCTACGGATTGCGTATTTATAATGGAAAAGTAACGCGAAAGCGTCAGTTGCATATACGAATGCCTGAGGAGCAGTTAGTTAGGTGAGCTAAAGTGAAGGAGAAGTGAAGATGCATGTCGGTCCCTAGTCAATATGGGCGCCACAATAAGTGCGTTGTCAACCTTATTTGAGGTTGTGGGTGGTCAGTAACCCCACCCACATAATACCGCCGATTCCAGAATATCAGCCGTTATCCATATTGAATGTATCGCGTCAGCTGCGTTCATGATATCTGACATTTTGGCTGGGTAAGGACTGTTAACATACATGAAGCACCCGCCCCATCGTTTATGCACACGAGGTTGCATAAACAACTGATAGTCCGAAACTGAGAATGAGACTGAGACTGTATTTAAGAGCAAGCAGCGACGTTCCTGTACAACTTAATCGAATAACGAAAAATTAAATCATTTAGTTGTGTCATCAGCAGTTGTGTCTGGTCCGTTAATCGTTAATCCTTGTTCGCTTAGGAATTTTACTAGTGTCATTATTTCCGGGCATACAATGTATTCTTTTGGCATTGTAAGTGCATGGTTGCACAAAAGCACAGTTTTCCGAAATAAGCGTTGATACGGTTTTTAAAATAATTCACAATATCGGCCTCCATCAATCCTTCGCGTAGAGTATTCCATAAGTTTAATATTCTTCGTTCGTTACACAGCTGATATGATACTTTGTTCGTGTTGGGGACCCTGAGTTTGTAACGGTGTCCTCAGGTGCTACAGGGTTCCCGCAGGTGAAATATTGGCCGCAGCATGCGGAAGTGATCTAAGTGTAGTACTCGGTGGTTCATAATAAGGTCAATCCTTACTCGGCGGTAGGATAGTTTGTAGAAACCGAGCAGTTCACAAAGCTTTTCATACGGAAGCTTTTGTAGATGGGGTATCATCCTAGTTGCAATATGCTGTATTTTCTCTAGCTTTTCAGGTTCCCATTGGGTTATCGAACGGTAGGCTGGGGCACCTTATTCAACGATTGGTCTAATGAGCGAGGTGAATAGACGAGCGACGGTTTCTTCGGACCTTGTGGAGAAACTGCGTCTTAATGCCCAGAGCAAACGAAGTCCCGCACAGTACAATTTCTCAGTATTTTCTAGTGGTCTCATATCATGTCGTAAGAGAACTCCTAAGTCTCTTACAGATGTGTTGGGATGGAGCAACTGGTCTTCCAAGGTGTATGATCGAGTGGCAGGACGTCTAGTGATACTGATGAACTCCAACTTGCTTGCGTCAAGAGGGAGTTGCATTTCAGTGGACCAAGTTAACACTCAATCTGCGCTGGAGGCGAGCACAGTCGTCCTGGTTTTCAATGATCCTACAGACTTTCAAATCATTTGCAATCAGGGCACATGTTGACTGGAGCTGCTGCGTAAGATCGTTGATATGAATAAGAAATAATACTGGCTCAAGTACAGTTCCTTGAGGCACGCCTCTAATTGATGGGAACCAGTCTGTCAGGTAGTCATTGATCTGTACTCTAAACTTTCGTCCACCATAAACTCGTGTAACCACTGTAGTAATGTGCCAACGATTCTGTATGTCCTCAGTATACCAAGGAGTACCTTGTGGTTCACTCTGTCAAATGCCTTAATAAAGTCGATGTACACCACGTCAACATCCTTCCGTTAGTTGAGAGCCCGCACCCACTGATGGTTTGCGTACATCAAGTTGGTGATGCAGGATCGCCCTTTCGTAAAGCCGCGTTGCTCTGGCGTCAGCACGTCCAGCGATTCGAAGAACGAAATCAGACACTTTTTCACAACCTTCTCGAGCACTTTGGATAATACCGAAGTCAAACAGATCGGTCTATGTTTCTCTAGTTTACTCGGATCACCACCCTTGGGAAGCTGTCTCACCATCGAGCATTTCCAGTCCTTCGAGACAGATCCTTCAGAGAGCGATTTATTGAAAAGGTTTGTCACGGCTGGTGGGTGATAATCGATAGGGACTTGAATATTATTGGGTGAAGTCCGTCTGGTCCTGGGGGCTTTGCACCATCGAGGTTGGCGAGTAGCTGGTACACACTGACTGCATCACATTGTAGGCTGTTGAGCAAGACTGGCGCAACCTGTGCCAGCACCGAAACCGCCGCCGGTTTACTGGAAAATACAGTGAGGAAATGCGTAGCCAAGGCGTCCGTGCGCTCCGCGCTTGAAATGAGTGTCTTTCCGTCTAAGCTCTCTAAGACCGGTAAGTCACCCCCAGGATTCAGTTGACGTTTCAAGTAGGCAAATATTCTTTTGGGTGCAGTTGTGGCCGAGGATGCTAGCCCCTCTTCGAGCTGCCGGCGTTCCTTGATCTTTGCTGCGTTACATAATTTACGTTGTTTCACTTACACCGTGTAATCATCATCACAACCCGAGCTGATATATCTATCCCAAGGTTTGCGATGCCGTCGCGCTAACTGGCTATATTCTTTATCAAACCGATGCGGTTTGCCAGGTCCGATTTTTGAATACTTAAGGGGAACGAACCGAGTACAGAACGAGTTAAGCTTCTCCTTTATTAATGACCATTTGGCCTCAAGTGACGTTTCACGTGTTAGTGTCCAATCAGCCTGACTTGTAGTTTGGACGAGCCCGTTGAAGTCCGTCTTCCAATAGTTGAACGTCGGCTTCCGTTAATTGTATTATGGTAACGACAGTTCTAAGCTTGCCACAATGGAGCAGTCGTCACTGTTCGCCAGAGGTTCGATGACTCTGATCCCGTTCAGCTTCTGCACGCAGCACGTAAACATTAGGTCCAGGAGAGGTGTCGAGTGCCGTGTTACGCGCGTCGGTTGGATGACATGTTGCGCTGCCCCGATTTCAATAGTCATTTTAGTGAATTGTGCCCCACCGTTGCCATGACCGGGCAGAAGTCGAACTTCTGGCCAAAAGATCTTAGGTACATTTAGATCCCACATCTGTAAGAACTGAGGACGGCTCCTGTGCTTCTGTACATGTGATAGCCAATAGCAACAAGGGTTTAATGGGCACAGGTAAAAACCCCCCACTATTAGTTCCGCGCGCCTGAGGCGGATTGTGCACCACAAGTGCTCGCACAAACTATCCTCGCTCCAATAAGTGCTGGTAAGTTTGCCAGCTAGTGACGATTTTATGTACAACAGAACGCCCCCGTGAGCCTTTGATTTTCGGTCGCATCGGAAACAAGACTATCCTGACAACACGAGTTCATGGGGTATGACGTCGGAGTTCAGCCAAGTCTCTGCAAGTCCTAAAACTTTCGGCCGCTCTGAGGCAACGAAGCGGCACAGTTCGTCACGTTTGCTCATCAGACTGCACACGTTGGCGAATGCCACACGGAGGTCCTAAGAGGTACTGCGGGACGTGCCAGGAGGTTGAGCAACCGGTTGATACGGGTTCGTACACCCTACTTGATCACCAGAAAACTTACAATTTGTAAGTCAGGCTCACATTCTTCTGTACGGCGTTTGAACTCAATGACCGCAGTCTTCAAACGCTCCCGGTCTTCGGGTTCTAAGTCTCGGCGGATGTGAACTTTTATGCCTTTCAGCCTTGACTGACAGGACAGTATGAGCTGCGCCATATTGGGATTTGCAAAGGTGATTCTCGGAGGTCGACATGATTGGTTAGTTTTCTGGCCAAGTCGGATTACTTGTTTAATGGTCACACTGTCCTCGCCCACATCCAAGAGTCTATCGATGAGCCCCTGGAGGAACTCAACATCGTGATCTTGGCGTATCTGAGGGTTTCATCTTTTGACTCTGGTACGTGGAAGACCATGAGATTACGACGCCTCAACGAAATAATTGATGGACTTGTGAGAGCAGAACTGGAGACGCTTAACTGATTGGGTTGTTGTTTATCAGGTGGTGACGTCTGAACTCGATTACGTGGGCCCTTGCGCCTTTGAGTGGTCCATGGATCCTCGGTGTTCAGAAGTTCACAGACAGCCTCTGAGAAATTCACGGACCGATCAGTGAAGCGGCATTTCGTAGCTTCCGAGTCTGAGTCTTCCATCGGTGGGGAACATTGAACCTGGGGCTCGGCCGGGGTCAAAACACTGGGGGCGATGCGGATCGCGGAGTGACAATAAAAGGCGAGGCGATAGAGGTACTTTCACGAAGGCGTTTGACCCAACGTGGTGAATGGTTTGTTTCTATCTGAAAGAGAGACTTTCCCGTAGTTGCTTGCGGGCACTGCGTATTCTGATGTCTTGTATCGCGACGTTTATCACAGAGAACTTGAAAAAACGATGTCGGACGTCGAGCGATTTTCGAAACACGTCGACGGATAAGCCAGTGCGCGAAATATGAAACAAAACACCCCAGCCGAAGCACCGAGGTGCATGAGCCTTACTTCCCCCAACTTTCGAACACGAACCACAAGTAGCTTGAGAAGGCATCACAAACTAGAGCAAATCCAAGATGGAGGATAGAGGTGGCAGTAGAGCAAATCAATGAGATATCCGGAAGTAACTAAAGAATAGTCGCCAAATTTGCACTGCTTGGAAAATACGCCAAAGGAAGAATATTGGTGCACAATTCGCACAGATAAAACGCTGATAACACAGTAATCTGAGGCAAAAATAGTATCCAGCACACGCCGATGCAAAAATCCGCGACGTCCGTGGGTACAGCCATAAGGTGTAAACCATGTTTTCGTGCAAAATATTGTATAAGGGTCGGCGAGGACCGACGGAGGACGCAGGATATGCAATTTATTGTTTAGGGACCTAGCATCTATAAGTTGGAGTGAGAAGGAACACTTGGGGTCTACTAGCTTCACGGATGAGGAAAGGAAACTGCTGATAGCTACTTCTCTATCTGCAGTAGTTGTAGAATGTGAGTAGCAAGACACCACGGTGAGTAGTTGGGCGACGAGGTGTTGGTGCCAGGATGATCCTGTCGCGGCTTATCCTCACTGGGTCTAAAAAATGCACGCATGGCGGGGTAGGAAGCATTGGGTGTTTGGCCTATGTATCTGGACCCGCAGCATAAGCCTGAGGATTAGCAGGTGAGCAGCAACCTGGGTGCGCGTGCCGTGGAGCGGAGCTGTATAGATTGCCAAATGTATAACTCGCCGTAGGTGAATTGTTTGCGGTGGTGGTACGCGGTGCCTTCTCCCTAGCATCTGGGGAATGCTTCGGTTGCGTTCGCCTTGGTGGGCAGAAATATAATTGACTTAACTTGGTGTCATTGCGGAATTGTGCACAATTCAATATTATGGGATGCAAAATTCTAGTACTATATGTTCTCAGTTTGCTTGGTGTTGTGAAGTTGCTGACCCTTTTGGCCATCCTCTTAACCCGTACCGAGACTTCCGCATACCGTTAACCTTAACGATTATGTGCTTAAACTTGTCGGTCGTTATGTCATCTAGGACATTATCTGCAAGTGCGGTGAACTCCATATCGTTCCAACCAAGTTGCGGCGACTGCTCATCTACGGATCTTGATAAATTTAGGGCATATATAGGCGACATAACCATTGTAAGTGAGCGTCTAGGTATGTTCATTTCGCAGGCCCCTTTATCACTAGGAGCCTTCGTAATTTTAGACACGGTGCTGTCTAAAGGTTATATGTCGATCGTCGTGTTTTGATGGATGCGCTGGGTTCATCTTGGCTAAAGCGTGTGTTGATGTTTGGAGTTGTCGCCCTCTACCTTATGCTTCGTTTCAACAGGCCAGAGGTAATCAGGCTCAGCGTTTTTGCATTGTTGTTCAAGGTTGTTCAAGTTGTTCAAGGTTAGCTATGAGGGTACGCAGTACTGCCTCGTCCTTTACATGCTGTCTGACCGGGGCCCCTCAACTTGGGCTGCACTCTTGTTCAGCCGTTGAACCTGAAGCGCATTCGCTGTGATGCCATGGACCGCGGTGATTGCACGCCTAAATGCGTCCAACCATGTATCCCCTGGAGTATTGAACACTAGTACGCTACAAAATCCATTCCCACACGAAGCATTATATGGTGCTAGGGCCTCCGGTTTTCTTATTTTCATACTCGGCGTCGTTGACCCCAGGGGCTCAGGTGAACTCGTTGGTGTGGTCCATACACGGGGTCTTTTGGCTAGAGGCGCCGGCAGCTCTTTTCTCTGAACGTAGGTTATGCTGAGCTCGCTTCGATCGTCGTAGAATTTTCTTAACATATACGAGTTAACTGGACTATTTAAACGTTGCCTCAGTGTTTCTTTCACCACTGTCCCTTCCGGTACAGGGGCCGATTTGTGGCAGCAGCTGAACAAGTAGGGACAACTGAGGCGTTTCGTATATTGTTCTCAGGTTGGCCGATTTGATCCATATATGATATTGCTTTATGGATAGACCTGGTCATAGGTTTTTCAGATTAATTTAGGCAGCCAAGCAATCCAGTATCCATATCAGACGAAATGTAACGATCCATAGTGGGTGAGCCACTTAGGTTCACAGGCGCCGGACAGTTAGCACAATTCGCCGGAACACCTCTGGTCTCTGCGGAACTCTTTCTTAGTCTACATTACGGCGTTTCAAACCTATAAATAAATAAATAAATGGTATATTCTCGGTAAAACGAGGCACACCTGTAAAGGCGAGATCAAATATGCACACAAGCATAGCTTCTTTGGAATGTTAAAACATTTCCTTTTAATGAAAGGTATAAAAGAAAAGGTGTAGTTCATATGAGTGAGCATATTGTCAGGTAATAGTCAGACCAAGGAACATGATGGCGCTGTGGCGCGCAAAACTCAGTCAAGACATGTTTGGGTACTTTCGCCAGGTGGTGATCCGTGAGTACAGGAGCCCAGGTAAGGTCTTGGTGCAACCAACGACCATTACAAAATAGGGATGATCTGTGCTTCATCAAAGCATTCTGCATAGTAGGATTTGGTTACACAAGATGGATGTAGAAGTCTGAGGACTGCGTCCGTGTGAAAGGTTTAGCTGTGACTTTATTTTGTGGCGAGTCACATCCGCCCCGTTGCAGTGCTTTTAAGCGGACATTTGTGGCTTTTTATGGTACGAGGGCTTGCCAAGCGAAAACCCACCACTGCAGTTGCTGGTGCTAAATTTAAGTCTACGAAATTCGTGCGGGTACTACATCCGCTTTGATAAGAGAGAAACTTGTGAGCCGTGCTCTCATTATCAGACTTCACTAAAATGGAGCATTGGATTTTCCTAATTCCATTTCTCAGCCTTGTAAAACTCAGAAGGTTATGTTCCAAGCCACACACTTTCAGCAGTACTTTGCAAATGGTGTGCAGTTTCAGGCGGTCTGGAACATTATACACCACCCTACATTACGACATTTTGGCCGATTCATCACTGTGGTGGTAATGGTGTTAAGGAACCACCCAGCCAACTCCGCTTGCTTAACCTCCATGCAGTTTTTGGGTTGAAGCATAGTCGCTATGTCTGCCAGTCTGTCAGTATAAAGTTCCATTGCGTTAATGGTCATTTTGCTCCTTACCATGTCAGTTTGAAGCTCGGTCATTTGGGAACTCAGAGAATGGATGTCCGTCAGGTAAATGCTGCATGGTATAGTTGTGCTTGATGGGTTCTTGCTGATAGGCCGGGGTACACCTTCCTGGACTCACCCCCTTGATGGTGACGTTAAGACAACCTCCATAGACCATGTTTAAAGGAAGTGATAGAAATGGAAAGGTGACGGCAGCGAAACTGTAAGCTTAACGAGAAAGAATAAGTGAAACTTGTGACCAAGTATACTCTAGAGACAACAAATGCCTTTAAAAGCCTGAGCAAATTATGAGCGAGACAAAACGGGCTTCGTTACCAGATCAATTTTGATGTTGCGAGTCTATCCTTCAGCACACCGTCGGTGAGGGAGGAAGCCAAACTCGTCATTTGTTTTACTGATTTTAGCAGAAGAGGTACCGCTGTTGAGACAGCTGGGATTGATTTTCTCAGGTTGGTTTGCTCCAAGTTACTTGACAGTTTCGGCCAAACAGTTCAATTGTTTTGACCAAGTCCCTTGCTCGTCTCATAAGTCTCGTTACAGCCGGATAACAACGTCGCAACATACCAATCAGTCTTATGATTATTCAGCCCATCCAAAGCACACTTTTCACGTCCAAGTGGCAACAAGCACGTGTTTGTGCGGCCATTGAAACGCTGCTACATGGAAGCTGCTGCGATTTGGTACAACTGGGTTTGTAAATCACTTAGCCATATTTCCCTGCAAGGATGGGATGCTTTTCTTCCAAGGTAATGAGATGAAAGCTCTTTGAACAATTGTTACCGCGGGTGCGATTGCGTGCTCAGCATCCGCACAGATGCCGATATCGTTTAGTCAAAGGACTTCTTCAACCTCATGAAAAGTTCTAATAATTGCAGGACTACCAATGGCGTGTTTTGTCAAATGCATAGACACACGCCGTTTTTAGGATAAAGTGCCCCTATTGTCAAAGAAAGTGGTACAAACGAAGATTCGCACCTAACAACACGCATGCTCAAAGCCATCTGCATTATTAAAGTATAAATGTAAAACTTATTAAGCTGGGGTGGTACTTCATTATTGTATCGAATTCCCAATGGTTTTACTTCTAGTTAAGTCCGAGCAGCCGACTAAAATTGTTTACAGAGTAAATTAGGTATACAAACTGCGTATCCGTCGAGGTGGTCCACCTGTTTAAACTGACATCTACGTCGGAACTCACTTTGCGTATCAAGTCAAGTCAGTATACGCTTTTTGTACCCAAAAGGGTGCATTTTTAGCATGTACAGTATCAACTATAATTTTGCCAATAGGTTACTATAAAAAACGCCAAGTTTACAATGGGTAGAAAACTGAGGTTTTGCTATCATTGAACGACCGAGCAACAATTCCAAAAACTTTGACTAAATCTTTGGGATTTGTATCCATTGAAAATGGTGGTTTCATGAGAATCTTTCTACAAAAATTCATTTCAACTGACGTAGAATTTTGTGTCCAAAGACAATAGACCGCGGTGAGTGCACGATATCTGGTGTATATTTTTAAAGGTAGGTGGAGTAGAGAGCTTCAGTGACCTTGGAACTTGTTCGAACAAAATATCTTTCGGCGTAAGCGTGCAATACTGAGGTATATATTGTAGCTAATGTAAAAATGATGTTCGGCGACAAAGGCAACGGCTGATTTAAATGTTCCGCCTTTGCAGAATAACACCACATATATAAGCGTAGAGAAATCTGTGAAAGGAAATACTTTTTGACAAACCAGCATAGAACCTTCAAAGAATAAAAGTAAACCGCCTTCTTGAGGTCACATGAATGCTTACCACGCTTATAGTTGACCGATAGATGCACCTTTGATACCATTTCAATAGGCAGCCGGGGTTTCCAAATTGATGGAATAGAACGAAACAGTAAAATGAAAACTAGTGCCCAGATGGTCGTGTATGTGCGAAATTTACGCAGATGGCTGCCCACTTCTGTTAGCACCTAAGTTATTTAGAAACAGAGCCATATCTACGTACTGGTCACTAAAAGAATGCATGTGCATGATAAGTCCTTCTTGTTCACCGCTTGTATTTCGCCATCCATGAAAGCGAACATAAAAATGTTCAGCTCACTTGTGTCCATGCCGCAGTCATAAATGTCCGAAGATGCGGATATAGCTTGACAGGCTTGACAAGCATTTATGAAGACAACGAATCACATAAGGCCTATTGTATAGGTTAAGAAAAATATCATGGTGCGATGAAGGAAGCAGAACTACACACATCCACGACCACGTCGATACACACACAATCACTTACTGTTACGGCAAACACGTATTTTTGTGGGTATGCTTTTGCACGCTTGTTTACTGAATACTGAATACTGTATTATAGAGCAAGTAGAAATGGGTTCTCTACAACTCTTTCGAAATATGGTGAAAAACGTTATAAAAGTTGTCAATCGTGAATATCCTTGTCGTTCTTATGTAATATTTAAAATATTCGACTTACGATATTTCAGGATTCACAAATGTGATTTGTCATCGTAAGTATGTAGTCGTTCTCTGAATCGAATAGAGGCAAAATACAAATCTAACAACGTTTTGAACTGTTGCACAGATGTTGCCTCAAGCACATGTTCGGTCAAACTGTTCCAAATATTTACCACTCTCCGTTCGAAGCACAGTGGGTGGGGAACACATTTCATATCCGGCACGACAAGTTTGTATCTGTGTCCGCGTGTGTTGCATGGCCCTCGTAAGTGCAGTATTGGCCTTAGCATGGGGAACTCACCAAGATGTAAAATTCGGTAGGTCATAATGAGGTCGACTCGCACCCGACGGTAGGACAAAGTGTAGAGCCCTAGTTTCTCGCACCGGTCTTCATACCCAAAGCCACGTAAACTCGGGATGAGCCTGGTAGCAACGTGTTGGACCCGTTCGATCTTTTGTGCCTCGCCTCGGGTAATCGGAAAGTAGGCGGGCGAACCGTACTCTAGCATTGGTCTAATGATAGAAGAGAACAGGCGAGTGGCAACCTCTTCAGACCATGTGCCGAAGCTACATTTGAGCGCACAAAGCATGCGCAGTCCTTTCCGATATAGCTTGTTCGTGTTGTCCACGGACTTCAAATCGTAGCGTGAGAGTACACCTAGGTCCTTCACGGAGGGTGTGGGATATAGCGTTTGGCCGTCAAGAGTGTAAGTTCGGCCGTTAGCGCCCTTCCCCAGGCTCATAAATACAGACTTGGCTGGGTTGACCGGGAGAAGAACTTCTGCAGACCATGTGGATAACCGGTTGAGATCTTGCTGAAGTAGGCCACAGTCATCGGGAGCGTCGATTTCTCTCCAAATCTTCATGTCGTCCGCAAACAAGGCACACGGCGACCGGAGAAGCTGCGGTAGATCATTGATGTGGGTCAGGAACACAGTGGGCCCCAGCACAGTGCCTTGAGGCACGCCACTTGTAGAGGGGTACCAGTCAGTAAGATGGTCGTCGACCTGTACCCACCACTTTCGTCCAACAAGAAAGTCGCGGATCCACCGGTGCAGGGAGCCACCGACGCCACACATGCTGAGTTTGTGAAGGAGAACCTCATGACTGACCTTGTCGAATGCTTTACTGAAATCGATGAATATCACGTCGACGGATTTCCCCTTGTTTATTGCCTTCAACCACTCATGCCTCGTCACAAGCAGGTTCGTAATGCATGAGCGACCTTGCATAAAACCGTGCTGTGCGGGCTTCAGGACCTCGTTTGACTGTAGCAACTGTAGCAATCTCTTCTTCACGATTTTCTCAGCAACCTTTGCCAAAATAGGTGTCAGACATATTGGCCTGTAATTGTCTACTTTGCTAGGGTCGCCGCCTTTCGAAATAGGCTTCACCACCGCACATTTCCAGTCAACCGGCAACGAACCTTCGGACAGCGACCTGTTGAAAAGGTCAGTCACGACAGGAGACAGGATGGTTGAAAGTGACTCGTTCGACAAAGCTACATTAAGGCTGCGTGACAAGATACAACCTAGTGCTGTACACCACTGTGTACCGTCGCTGCAGGCTATTTTATCGTCACACATTTATGACTGTATTATTACGTGTATTTCACCACCCGAAATGTGCATTCCTTTGTCCAACAGTGCATCTTGCTACGCATCACAACCAGACCCGCTGACCGACGAAGACAAATGAGGCAGCCTACAAGGTGTAGATATCATAACCTATAAATGTATTTGAACAATTAACCTAAGAGCCAGAGCATTTGTCTACGGGGAACCCAGTGAGGAACAAACCCACGGACAATCGTAGCTCAGCCGAGTGCGAGACAGTGATCTTATCGAAAAGCATGTATTCGTCCTGTGCCAATTTCTGCAACGCAACAAATATGAACGCTAAACGTAACGGAAGAAGCGGCGCATCGACAGCCAGGTTGTGGTTCGCTGACTTATGTCCATATAATCCCTTAAATAAGAATGTTCAAACGCTTAGGATAAGCTATGTAATGCTGGCTGTTGTCAGAGTAAAAGCAAAACGGGTATTTTGGCTATGCTCACTTTAACAAAGAAGTAAAAGCATAACGAAACAGTGATGACTAATCTGTTGTGTTGTGAACGCCAATTTACACGGCTGCTCCGGAGTTATTTATCTTTGAATGCATGATCCAAATTGGACATGTCCATCAGATTGTCAATTTGCCACCAAAACGAGGAAGCGTTGCTTTGGCGTACCGTAATAGATTAAGTGTTTAGAGGCTATGGTAATGTTAACGTACAGTAAAATAAGGTAACATGAGATAAGTCAACGTAGCCCAACTGCGATGAAGTAGCATGGTATAGGCAACAACAAATCTCAGCCTAGAGGCACTCCTATGTGGGCCTCTGTGTTCGGATTACTAGTATGACAAATACAGTGCGCCTGCGTCGTTGCAGAAGCTATGGGCTGTTGTCGCTGCGCTGCAACCCTAGATGAATTAGTGCAGTAGCCGCGCGAAAGTCCACCCGTCCGATGTTGCCAGCGAACTGGGATTCCTTTCTGACTTACCTCGCTCCATAACATTTGGCAGATGTAACCTGCACCGGCTCTTCCCAGGTACGTACCAGCAAGTGCCACATGTCAGCCAGTGATGCTTGGTCCAACCGTCGACCTGTTCACCTAGGCCAGACCGGTTGGACTAAGGCAGACACGGCCGCATGCAATACAGCTCCATGTGAAAGTAGCCGAATAATTGTAGTTCTTCAGCAGGTGATGCAAGCTTGCTGCACGTTTAATTTCCTCGATGCACTAGCTGTCTTTCTTACGCTAGGGTACGCGTGATGAGATCACGCCTGGCGCGACGATTCGTCGTCATCTTCTCTCAATCAATGTGGTCAATTATTACTTTCGACAAATTAACCTTGATATTGTCTTGGTAGCGCAACTTTGGTTTGCCTGCGGTTCGGCACCTGCGCTCAGTTGTCCATACAGCAGTTGTACTGAGCTACTTGTCGCATTCACACGGCGTACATGTCCAAGCCAGCAGAGGTGTCGCATCAGTCGTATGCACTCCATTGTTACACATCGCTCTGGCAGATCACTTCAGTGTCCGGCACATTGTCCCACCAGTAGATTTGCAGCAGCTAGTGAAATCACTGTTGATGAAATCATTCTAGAATTCGGCTGTACAGTGGCTACGATTCCGATCCATAGATAAGGACCAAGAGAACCATTGATTTGTACACCATCACCATGAGTTTAACAGTAAGATGATGATTCTACCACACGCGATGTTCCAGTTTCTCAAAGCCAGGCTCGCATTTGCTATAAGAGCGCGCAGTTCGTTGGTGATCCGCAGGTCGATTGACAATGTACTCCTGAGGTAGCAGAATGTTGCCCTTTTCTGTAATACTTCAACTGTAACCCGTATTGCTTGCACGCACATGCGTTTCACTCCTGGTGCCGACTGATATAGCCATACGGTCTTGCATGTGTATATGCTGAGTCCAAACGTAGTCGCCGTGGAAGCTACTATAGTCATCATGCATTGGAGTTCTTCCTCTGTATGTGAAAAAACGCACAGTCGTCAGCAAACAACAGCACACAGATGGTTGTTTCACGCACTAAGCTTCTTGATCCAAAGCGGCGGATGTTATGTAAACCCCATCCATGCGGTGCTCCAGATGCACATCATATTCACGCGTGTTGAATGCGCACGATATCACAGCCGTGAGATAGATATTGAACATTGTGGGGGCTAAGACGCATCCTCGCTTCACAGCGGAGATAACGGCAAGGACATCTGAAGTCTGTCCAATCAGCTGCACCTTTGCTCGCATGCCACTATGCAGGTAATCGATCAGACGAATAAAATTGCAGGGTATCCAAACTTTGCGGGAATCAGCAACAACGCCTCACGGCTCACCGTATCGAACGCTTTGGTGTAGTCGACGAAGAGTAAATACAACGGTTGATTGCGTTCACGGCGTTTTTTCAGCAAATGACGCGCTGGGAACACCGTGTTGATGTGCTTCGGCCCGAGCGGAACCCACATTGCTCCTCGGTCATGTTCGGTTCTAGTACATGTGTCACAAAACGATTGAGTAGCATGCGGGCAAAAATCTTACCGACGCAGCTAAGTAAGTTGATGCCACGATAATTGTTTGTGTACTGCTTGCTACGCTTTCACTTGTACATTGGAAGCAAAAGAGCATCCTTCAACTCGCCAGACACTTGTTCTTCCATCCCGACGGCTTCCACCAAACGATGGAGAGCAATCATCATAACTGGTCCTCCTTACTTCAGTAATTCCGGAGATATGCCATTAGCACCAGCGCAGTTCCAATTCCGTAGTTGAGCAAGCGCCTTCTGTATTTCGTACCTTCCCGGTGTGTTCTCCAGTTCGGATAGTACGCTGTGGTGTAGCAGCCCGTGCAGCATGTCCCGGTCAATATCGGATCGATTGTTCAGGAGCGTGTTAAAGTGTCTGACCACATCTGCAATAGGTCACCGGTTGGGTGGAAACGGCGCCAGTCCGTCAGGGTCTTCATTTGCTGCTCGGTGTGGCGTACACTTACTTCAAGGAGTCGTAAATCTATTCTTACGGTGTTCAGCGTAGGACTCCATCTGCGCACCTTACATTGTCCTCCAAGCGTGTTGCAGCTGACGCACCTCACCAGCTAGCTACCTTCACATGTGGCGGAAAGTATTGCTCTTCATTGCGTTGTTAGGGTCAACCTCGGATGAGATGAACACTGTGTTTTCGCTCGTACTGATGGCCCAATGGTCATACCGTTTTCATTGAACCAGTCGGGCCGCTTACAGATTGTACACCTAACCGTCTCCTCCGTAGCAATGGGCACCTGTTTCTTTAAGTGGTCCCATAGGACGGTGACAGAAGCCGATATGTTGTCTTCACCGAGGTGGGTTCTTATGGCATTCTCCAGTGCTTTCTCTGTTTTACCCTCATTCTGATGGCTACTCGCTGGAAGATACCACGTTTTGTAGGCATTTATGTATAACCTTGTTGGGCTAAACCAACTTACACTTAAACTAGGTCGTTTTCAGCTGGATAAAATTCATTCCGCTTTATTTGGTTTGCTCTGCCTCCGTGAATAATGTTCTATTAACTGGCCACGTTGCTTACACTAATTGCGCTTATCTTCGGTAATTTTGTTGCGTTTGTAGCATTTTAAGTAACTTGTGGACATTTCTTACTTATCACGGATTTGGTGCTGACCAACTTACTTCATATGGTAATTTAGCGAAGAGTTATGCCACCGTATCTGTATGCATTATTGGATTTATTTTATTTCAGCTTGTCGTTTAAATTGAATGGCTGTAGTTTGATATCCCTGGTATGGTTGCGCTTGATGTGTATGTTGACAAGGTGCCTACCTGTCTATTACCCACTACATCGTTCATACTGGCTCCAGGAGACAGTTGGTCGTTGCTGGAGGGGACGGGGTGCACGGTTCTTGTGGCCGTGCTAGGCTCAAAGAGCGGTTCCATGCACTCAGTGTGGAGCGGACTACGGTCCAGCCACCGCCTTGTGTGCGGTTGATTCCCCAAATACAGCGTGCTTGTGTTTGCCTGTGAAGGAGTGTGGGCCGGCTCCGTTGATGAAACGTGGTTCCCATCCGCATGCCTCCCGGTCTTATTCCTTCGGGTTTACACTGCATATGGGGTATGTGGTTGGAGCTGTGGGTGGTGCAGCGCAAGCCATCCATGGTCCCTCTGTAGGCGCAGGCGTCCTGTGGCTTGCTACAGTGACAGGCAAATCCGAAACCGGATGCCGCCAACCATGTATAACCTTGTGCCCACCAGCTTATGATCAATCCCACATGGAGCTCCACGCATTACCCTCGTTATGTGCGCTTTACGCATGTCCCGTTGACATAAGATGACGTAGTCCAGAAACTGAGCATGACCACTCCGGGGGTGGGTTCATTTAGCATGATCACTAGCACACAGAGCGAACTGAGTGTTTGGGATCGTCAAGCCGTGTGTGGCACACATTGCGAGCAAACGCTCTCACTTTCCATTGACAATCCCTTGCCGCCCAATCACCTCAGCCCACACTGTGGCATCACGCCCTACGTGTGCATAGACGTCACCAAGCAGGAATAGTCGATCACTCAATGACACAGACCTTATAACAGAGGCCAATGGTTAGTATTAGTGAACTTGCATGTCAGCCGAATAACTCATGGTGGGACCATATATGGTTGGCGACATTCGGTTTTGAAATGGTCTATCACTGAAGCCAGCCACAGGACGCCCGCTACTGCAGAGGGACCATGGGTGGCTTGAGCTGCACCATCCACACATCCAATATCCGGAGTAAACCTGAAAGAATAAGACCGGAAGGCATATAGATGGGAGCCACGTTTCATCAACGGAACTGGCACACACTCTTTCAACAAGCAGAGCAGAAGCATTCCAGCCTATTTGGGATATCTTGCAATCAGATGTACACAAGGCGGTGACTTGCCCGTAGCCATTTGAAAACAGGTTGCGTAGAACCACTCTTTACGAATAGCGCAGTCACGAGGACGGTGTACCGCGACCCGTCCAGCAACGACCAACTGTATCTTGAAGCAAGCATACATGGTGGAAGGTAGTAGACAGGTAGGTACTTTGTCAACATTCACATCATGCGCAGCTACAAAGTGGAGCTCAAAAAACAGCTACTTCTGAAACGGCAGAATACTGAACACGCAGTCAAACGCACCTCATACGCTGCCTTATTGACTTGGATACGTAAATCGCATGGGAGCATGCACATTTCGTGTTTCTATTCCGCGTGCAACAGTGCATTCTGCTGCACCTGGGCAACCGCCCTTTTTATCAGTCCACGGCATTCGCATTAATCAATTTTGCTTTGGATCCGCAACACCAGAAATCAACATTAGTTTGCCATAACTTTAATCTCTTCATGTCATAATACTGTTATATTCCGTTTGCTGCTGTGCCGCATTCCTGCACTAAGTTGGCGGCACAAAAGCGGTACGGGTAACCTCGTCGAATACATGGTTTATAGCATCTGGTTTCGGATTTGCCTGTCACTGTGGCCAGTCACAGGACGCCTGCGTCTACAAAGGGACCATGGTTGGCTTGCGCTGCACAACCCAGAGGTCCAAACACACATCCCATATCCATTGTACACCCGAAAGAATAAGACCGGTAGGCATATGCACTGGAGCCAAGTTTACTCAGCGGAGCCGGCCCACCCTCCTTTACAGACAACCGCAAGTACGACGTATTTGGGAAATCAAGCGCACACAAAGCGGTGGCTGTATCGTAGTCCGCTTCACACGGAGTGCTTGGAAATACTCTTCGAGCCTAGCACTACCACAAGGCCCATGCACTCCGTCCTCTCCAGCAATGACCAACTGTTTCCTGGAGCAAGCATAAACGAGGTAGTGAGTAATGGACAGGAGGCACCTTGTCAAGATGCAAATCAAGCGCACCCACATGGCCGAAATCAAGCAACATCCAAACACTTGAAAAGCCTATATCTAATTAAATATATCTGTTAAAGCATACGGCAATGCAGACATAACTGTTCGGTAAATTAGCATATGAAGTAAGTTGGTTGTCAACGAACCTGCGATTGGTACAAAATGTCCGCATTTATTCAAAAAAATGCTGCAGGTGCAAGTAAGTTAACGAATATAAACAGAACTAGCGCAAGCATCGTGTTCAGGTTAATAGAAGAATATTAAGGTAGGCAGAACAAATCTGATGTGGAAGAATGAAATTTACCTAGCATAAAAACGGAATTTGGTGTACGTTGTTTTAGCCCAATTGCGGTGAAAGAGCATTATGCACGCAACATCAGCCTCAGTATCGTGTTCTGTTATTATATATATATATATATATATATATATATATATATATGTCATCAACATTCAGTGAACCTCCTGACAAAGATAGTTATCTTGATTCATCTAGCTGAAACGAGTCCCCAACTATCCAATTTTGTCACTGCAGCAATCGTTGTGTTATTGTGAGGGAATATCATTTTTTAAACTCTAATTCTGAGGTGTGAGAATTAGGGGCGGTGGGCGGAAAGGATATTATTGAACTAACTGCTTTTGAATAGTTGGACTGTCTCGTAAGTGTACAGGTGTAATTCCACTTGCTCAGTTCAAACTCAATGCGACCAATAGTGGAAATCTGTCCGACTGCTGTGGCTACAAATGCTACTGAGGTGGATGCTAGTTATACATAGATAGTAACAGAAAACGTAACTAAGCTAGATCTTATATTTGGGATCCACAATGCGAAATCAAATGACTTGGATATTCCATTATATTTTCCTAACACCTGTCACATTTGCGCTCGACCTAAGTAATAGTCAAAAAGCTGCATTATTCGCACTCCGTCGCCATAACTTTAGCGGTGATAGCAATGCAAATGGCTATAAATAAGGCATAATTCTCTGCATGAAGCAGGTGAACTGAATCCTTTATTACACCTTCCTAAATACTCGTGCACTTAGTTGCTCATACGCGTCAAAAGCGACGAAGCTTTTGAACAGATGCCAACAGAATTAGTATAGAAGCGAATGGTTAGCTGGAAAACGTAGTGATTGGCGTGCTAGCGAAACTGTGCAGCGAGATGATAATCAATTCCCTTGGGGAACAGATGCAGCATTAAACTTGTAAATGACGATTACAGAGCCAAAGAACAAGAAAAATTTATATCCATTACTTTCCTTGGTGAATTCAAAGGCTTCCCTAACAGAAAACTTATAAAGTTATCATAGGAAGCAATATGGTGTGAGTATCGGTAGACATGTGTGGCAGCTAGGAGTGTATATGTTACATATGCTGTGAATGTGCGGGGATTTCGCTCAGTGTTACTCGTTGCAGTCTATTTATTATTTAGAGTTGAGCCCGATGGCTTTATTTAACTTTTCTGAAATGGGCTCGGGGAGTCACAGAATCCTAGTTGGTTCAGAGCAGACGTTCGGCATAGTTATAGCGTCGCTGATTATGTGATACGAATGACGCGTGTAAGACTTAGCAGCAATAAAATTAGTTCCAATACGACCCAAGTTCCGGTTCATTACACAAATTCCTAGTCGCTGCTACATTCACATGCGCTGGTTGCACGTGTCGGCCGCTGACACAAACAACCGAGGTGTGGCTGGTTTTCGTGATGATCTAGAACGATACTGTCTCAGTTGACGAAGAGTACTCCGTGGTCTTTCTGGTGATTATGAATATGGTAGGTATAACGCATGGAATATTTGAACTCAATGATAGCGAGATTCATAGTAAAGTATGAAGGGAGACTTGTTCGTTCAATTGCTTTAGAAACTCACATCTACTTGGTGGATTCGACTGGAAACATATTAGCACCTTAAAACGTGGATAATGTATACTGTATTGCGGGCGCAAAAAGAAAGTTAAATTTGTACAATTTCATAGAAATGTGCTCTAAAATATTAAAATAACTATCCATGACCTGTCAACAACCTAATCTCTTTTCATGTTCTGACGTTCAATCGTAACATAATTGAAAATCACAGTAAGTTGAGACACAGAAAAGTGAAACGTTGGTGGATAATCGTTCTCCGAATATAATAGTGGAAATACGCACATCCAGGAAAGGTTTAAGCTGTTGTGTTGAATTCGCTCCCACTATATACTCAAGCAAGCTGTTCCAAAAATGGGCCACTAGCCGTTCAAAGCACCGGAGATGTGGAATTCGCTTCCGGTCTGGAACCGCAAGCTTGTACTTGTATGCACTTGTGCAACAAGGCGTTCGCAAGTAGAACATTGGTCTCAGTGTGAGTTAGCCACCTAGACGCAGCTAACGGTGGGTCATGATGACGTCCACACACAATCGATGATTGCCCAGGACGTATATTTTTAGCCTCTCCACTGCTCTTCGTATGGTAAGCCTGCAAATTGTGGTTGAGCCTGGTAGCGACTTGTTGGACCCGTTCGAGTTTCTGCCCCTCGCCTCAGGTGAGTAGAGATTAGGCTTGCAAACCACAATCGAACATTGGTCTTATGGTGAGGAGAAGAGTTTTGTGACACGATCTTCAGAATAGACACAGAAGCTGCGTTTGAGCGCCAAAGATATGCACTGTCCGTTTCTGTGTAGGTTGTTCTTGTTGTCCACGGAATTCCAATCGCAACGACGGAGTACGCCTAGGCTCTTCACGGGACGCGTAAGATGTAGTATTGAGCGTGAATGGTGTAAGTTCGGCTGCCAACGCTCTCTTCTAGGCACATGAATACGGACTTGCTCAGCTTGAGCCGACGGCGGACTTCTGCGAACCCCATGAACAGACGGTTGAGTTCTTGCTGGATTAGGGCGCAGTTGTCGGGACTGCTAATTAATCACCGAATCTTCAAGCAGTGTGTAAAAATGGCACACGGCGACCGGAGGAGCTGACCTGGATCGTTGATATAAAGGAGGAATAAATCCGTGATATTGAATAAAAGATAGACAAGGAATGGACCCGAAACCGCATTTGCCTACTGCTTCGGTCGGTAGTCTTGGGTTGATTTTGAGCGCGTTGGACAAATTTTTACATTTAATATTTTTCGACAAAGCGACAGGCAGCTCCTACTCAGAAACGGATAATAAGCTAATCAGTTTTTGTATAACAAAGGAGCATGTCTCTCAAAATAGGTTGTGCTTGATGTTCTTTCAGTTCGTATTGCAGAAAAATACTGGTCAATGATGTTCGCTTCGTATTTCATCCGTATGGAGGTTAAGCTAATTAAACAGAAGCAAGCGAAATGGGCAAAATGAAGGGTACTTTGCGTAGATGGAAACACCAGGCTTTCTTTACTTCATTGAACTATATTGTAAGCAGGATAGTTTAACTGCTACGACTTCAAAGAACCATACGATCTTTGCCCCCTATTGGGACTCGTCATTGGTCCACCTTTCCTCCCTCCGCTGAGGGGATCGAATGCATGATGGCTAGTTGCTTGCATTACTAGCCAGCAGTTTATCACACTGAGATATTGGAGGGGAATAGTTGACATTGGACGATTGCAATGTAACCGTGATATAGCCCGAACCATCCTTCACCGTTATGAAGGTTACTGCACGCGCAGAGGACTGTGGTTGCTTCTCAGTTGTCAGGTCTTCACTTGCCAGTAGCAGTAAATCCACACAGTGTTTTGAAGAATGGTAGGACTACGTTTTTGATAACCTATGAGTAGTGGAACTAGCTAAATATTAGTTGGTTCATTACCTATCCCCATGGTTCCGTGGCATAAGCTGATGCGTGGGTTAGATACCCTAAAGGAGACCTAGGGAATGTCTACCACTGACGTGCCACGATATGGTGAAACGATCGTCTGGTGCTTTCCCGGACTGTTAGTTGACAGATCCGACTTGTAACCTAATTGCGAGACAGTGGAGAAAGCTAAGCACGTGGCACGGAGGAGGTTGCTTCTTACATTGCATTCAAATGAGGGTGGCAAGAGTACAGTTTTTTACGGATAGATTAGAAGGGCAAATACCTTATAAGGAGGAATTTAAATGTCGGCTAAGCTACGAAGCCACACTATCAGACAAAACATACGAGCTTTATCAATATATTAGGCTTAGATATAGACGACTGCTGAGGACTACCCATCTGCAGTACAGAAGGGATTTAGCTGCCTCAGCGGCAACTAATCCCAGACGTTCTTTGCTTACGTAAAGTGACGCAGTTGTGCAATGTATTCTACAGCAGTCAATGCGACCCGACAGCCTGTGTGCACACTGATTATAACAAGGATTCTGTCTTTAGGGAACAGTACACCAATGTCCTTACTAGTCGGAGCTCTTTACCACAAGTGAAACTGCCTTCTATTGTTTGAGAGGATTCCTGTCTAGTTGAGTTCAATAGAATGGCGAATAAGATTTCGGACTTATGATGGGACCAAATCAATCTAGTGCTACCCAAAACATTTAAGCTCAAAAAAAGTGTTGTATGAATTGCCTGCTAAATTAAGTGGGCGCTTCACATACTCGTCTTTCAACGGCATTTGACAGCTTCGTCTTACGTTCCGAATGATAGAGATGTATCCTGTTTCGAGTTTTAAAATCGGAAACAGAAAGCTGCCAGCCAAACAAATGGCTATCTGTTTATGGGAGTCATAATCAAGTTATTTGCAAATATAATGCGAAATTCTGCGGCAGGCCACTCAAATAACTTTAGTACTCTCAGTGTTGCGCAATACATATAACGTAAGCGATTTTCGCGTCTAAGTTACCGTTTGCTCGTGAAAACGACTGAGACGGTAGACAGTGGCCACGGTATACAACGTCTATTACCGGATATATACCTGTCCATAGATCAGTCGACGATATGACTTTACAACATGTTATGGGGACCTAAAGTCCCTATAATTATTACAGGTTTAAATTACGGAAGGCTGAAAACCCGATTCACACAAGTGCACATGTACTCGGATCAGACAAAACGCACACGTTCAATCAACCTTCCAACTCCTGAAACATTCACAATGTTTAGCCTTTGCACCCAGAAACAGTCTCGTTTCCAACCAAACATTCATTGTTGTATCCAAGCAACATTTATTTTCCGGACAACTCTAGCCAAACTTCCAACATTTCTGCTCAGTTTATGGACTTTGCATATTTACATTAAACCATGTTTCTTGCTTCCATGGTTTATTTACGCAAACCTTTCCAAGGGAAAACCCCCCTTCATCACCGTTTCGTGATATAAATATGAGGCTGTACAACGCTCGAATTGCCTTAGCTTTGGCCAGTAAAAGCGCCTGTCTTGTTCTTGATTCAGTCTTGGGTTGGGAAATCGTGCGTAGCAACTTTGCGTTCGGTCTAGGAACCCGTTCGACTCGCGTGAATTAAATTTTCGCGGCTAAGTTCCGAGAACCCACAGACTTCGAGATTTGTCAGTTACCGTGCTGTGCGAGAAATAATTTTGAGTCTACGTTCCTTCATCCGACTAGGAGAGTTGGTATTACATTGTTAGAACCTGACGTATTCAAGAGGCAGTGTTCAACACAAGACTAAATTTGTCCAAAGTCATAAGTCCATGTATTAGCTTGAAAGTCAACAAAGGAGAGACGTAATTGTTTCACGATTTTGACCTCATCATTACCTGCTCTCACTTGAGTGAGTCCAAGTGTAACCTGCTCAACTACTGGTCAGCTATAGTGAACGTAATATCTTGTAATCGTGATTAATGGGCGTACAGTTGCCAGAACAAGGTCTTTCGCCGCACCGGGCAGTGAATTGTTCAGAGGTCAAGTTACATGAAACAGGTAAGACAGTCGACAATATATGGTAAGTTGAGAGTGTGTCAGCCAGGTCGTCTCGCATGATCGGAGGCCTCGTGCATATGAAGCACAGTAGAGCACTGAGTGTGAGCAATGTTCAAGGTCAGGGTTGTGAGACGACGTGGTACTTCTAAGGTAGGCGATCGCCTGGCATAATATGATGTTCAAAGGTTTTGGATTCACTAGTATCATCCGTCGCTAACGGCAGATGTGTAACATACCGAGAAGTTTCAACAAATAGTAATGCGTCCTGTTTTGGGCATTTAACATCCCTGCTGGAATACCGTCCATCACCAACGGGTAGTGCTAATGAGAGACAGGAGCAGAGATATGCAGTGGATTTCTTGGTGGATTTTGCATATGACGTTTTTCAAATCACGTGTGACCTTTGTATAAGCCGACCCCCTACGGAAACAAAATATTATCCAAAATTCCTCAGCTTATATGCGGTAGTATTCGGTGTATGCTAGTAACGGACTTTCAGAGAGCTTTTTATATCGCCATTCATATTAAAGCGCTATTAAAACTTATCTCTTACGGGATCTATGGCTGCGTCCTAAAAATGTACCTTCCGTAGGGCCCGGTATTGGGGTTATTTCCTTTCGAAATTGAGATTATTGTTTTGCCTGAGGATCTCGGATCACTATCGTTATTCTTTGCTAATGAACCTATGCCAAGGATTATTTTGGGTGTTTCTGGACTATCTAATGCAACCAAGAATGATTTGGATGGGCTCTGGGATTGAACAACCTCATGATTGGGGCCAAATTGCCGGACACATTGTCCTGTTCTCGCATGGTATTTGTTGCTGGAGAATTAAACTCGTTGTTATCAATAAACGACTTGACTTTGTAGTCATTTACTCGTCCTCTCTTCACTCTAGCGATAAATGGAGGAAGCCTTTTTGTGGAGGGTTCTGTACAATCTGATTGCTTTTCTGATCCCACAGTATCGTAGCAGCTCATATGTATGCAAATTAATAGTTCAATAGTTCAATAGTGTACGATGGGATAAAAAGCATAACTTTACAAGACCCACAGGATGGACTTGCAAAAGAAAATTAAGAGCAAAATGTTCCAACGTGGAACGTGAAGTATCAGTGGTTAAACCATTGCACTTTATCAAAAGGTTATGTTGTGTTTATCACTAAGATGAAAGTCTAAGAGTCTTTCGAATGTCGTCATATCCGGTGCGTTCACCACATATCTTGGTAATGCATTCCAGTGAGAACAGATTCTTAGAAACATACAATTCAGCCGGGCGTGTTGGGTCATTTATTTCAGGTGGTTGCCTCGGCATTGTTTCGTGCAACCCCACGTGTAATACTATGTCTAAGTCTGTAGACCATAACTCGTCGGTGACAAAGTGGACGTGGCGGGTGGTGTGTTGTAAATGAGTACTAGGTTGATGAAGTGTCAGCGAAAACGGACCCCTATCCAGTAAGTTTGCTTAGTTTGGTTAATTCCACAATGCACCACTAGCGAAGCAGAGGGGAATTGAGCTTCACTTGCCGGAATTTGCAATTGCTTTGGCTTGCTAAGGTGATCCATTGCAGATGTACAAGCCGCTTACTGGCAAAATCTCACCGATTACTTGAATGCTGGAACTCGTATCTAGGTCATGGTGTTAGGGGGTCTAAGATGGAGGGAATTAAGCGTCAGCTCTTAGCTATTAAGTTGGAAGACCAAAGGTTTCTTCCCCTGACCCTTATCTTTTATTTTCCTACTTCATATTAGGCCACTGTGTTTAACTATTTAGTTAAGTTCCTAATCTTGTCCTCTGGTTTTATTATTACCTCTTGCATGTCTCACGTATCTGGCCCAACAGGGACTGCTAGTTTGGACACACGTAGTAATTGGTATTTTAGGGAGGGATGCCGTTTCCGTTTTATAATCATCCGGATTTCAAATCACACAGTCAACTGCTGGTTCCACGATACACTGAAGAATAGACACACGAGAAATTATTCAATTGTTCCGGTCACAGTTAAAACGGAATTATGTGGCATATATGTAACCGATGTCATTAGAATTTTCATTTCAAACACCAGTGAGGACGTACACACAAACATGCTTATTTACGCCTAGTAAAATGAAGCGTTTACTGACCAATTTCAGCGATACTTGGAAATTGAACAGATTTTGGGAGCTGCATCAAATACATATGTAATAGAATGACGAACATGGTTGATTTAGGTCAACTTGTCGTTGGGACACATAAGATAGCTTTAACTGTCATTAGCAGAGGAAGTAAGTAGCACATTTAGTGGCTTGCACAGCAGAGGGAATTGAAACTCGCTTTCATTAGTAATATCAGTGGTACTATCTGCAGGGCTAATAAAAATTTGGGAGTGAATAGTAAGGTGGATACCTCCAAGAGCGGCACTTAAAGCACGAAGTATATCAACGTTGAACAGATAAATCATCAGAAATATTCCGCTTCTTTTCGTAAATAGATACTCGAGGAAGCGTTTTAAATGCAGCAGCGTTCTGTAGTCAGTGTAGACTTTAGATGCACTATACCATTTAGCCGGCAATTAAATCCGTCGCGCATACAAATTCCTCTGTAAGAAAATTGTGTTCTTCATCGACCTTTCAAGGTAGACTTTAACGCTTTTAAGTTGCTTTCAGCGGACACGAATGTACCTAAATGCTACGGATCAGTTAGTCACCAAAACCAAAGTAGGCAGTAGGATACTACTCTGTGTGCTTCTGGGTTCAAATGTTCGCCGAAATTCGCAATTGGTATGCAAACGTTTCATCACACTAGGTGACTTCCTTAGTGCGCCGCTGGGTCAAATGTAATCCGCTGACTTGATGGTCCATGTGTGATTGATTAGTAAGTGACATTTGTTTTGACCTTCTCGGTCTGTGCCCCGTGACCATCCGACTACCCAACTTCTCTGGTAGACACGGGCGATCCGTAGAATGAGGAAACGTTTGTATATCAATTGCAAAGCTCGGTGAACAGTAGAACCCAGGAAAGATCAACCCGGGCTACGAGTACATTAACTCACTCTGCGTGCTTATTTGTTTTAATGTTAGTTTATTTGAGATGGATCGCTCAACAAACAGTACTTGTATTTCAGGACTGTTTGCACCCGTTGGTTACAACTTGCAAGTGTTAAATACCATATTGAGAGATCTATTGAGGAATATGATTTCCCCAAGGAGGAATTTGGAAGCGCTATGGATTCAATTAGCTGAGAAAAGGTTTAGTATAATGTGTAGTGGAAGTAATATAGTGCGAATTGAATGGTGTATACTTCTCAACCGAAATAGCCGTAGCTGGAAATCACTTTATGAGGGCCCTTCGATAAGCTACGAACGTAGTTTCTGCCTTTGCTTCTAATAAAGCAGCTGCTATAGAGCAAAGATTACGGTGTTATCTTAGTGGTAGTCATTTTAGATGCGCCATCTTCAGCGTTTTCTTGTATCATCAGTAGAGGCACAACTCTTAGTGAAAACGCCAGCTGCAGGACCCGACTAGGGGACGGTTTCAAGAGTAGCCATACTATCCGGAGGCGCACAGCAGAGCACAAGCAAACACTGGGATTCGGAGGATCTGATACCTGCTTATATATCAAATACTTCTCGAGAGTATGCAACCCATCCAAAAAACGATTAGTTGCCGATCCTTTAATGGTCGGCGTAAACTCATTTGCTTCATCTACCCATCCAGTCGCCGGTCACTCACTGGTAGGCGAAACTTCACGTATAAGCTGTACAACTTCTGAGACATTGATTAAATCTGAGAAACTTTCATGTATGTACACCAACGCCCAAGGGCTCCTCAGTAAAATTAACGAACTTCGACTACGTCAGGTTACGAATGCTTGGGATCTAATTTCTGTTACCGAAACTTGCTTGCATCAAGAGGTGACTGATGCTGCGGTTGAGATAGCCGGAATGTCACTTATCCGGAACGACCGCCCCAGCAGAGGAGGTGGGGTCCTACTCTACTGACGCAGCGATCTACAATGCACAATAGTTCAGGACCTGGAAACACACGTTACCGACTCACTCTGGTGCCGTCTCCGACTGAGACACAACGATACATGTCTCATAGCTATCGTTTACCGCCCCCCAACCTCCACTCTGGAAATGGATTCCTGCTTGATCCGTGGCCTAAACAGAGTAACACGAACTAGGTACAGCCACACTCTCATCTCCGGGGACTTCAATCTGCATAATCTGGAGGTTTCGGCATCGCCCAGTGAGCAGTTCAAAGCAGACTTGCAGGAACTGATCGCTAATATTCCTTTGTACAATCATGTCACCACGCCCACTAGATTCAGGACGGCAAACAAACCGTCCATATTGGACCTTGTGCTGACAAATGAAGAGCTCATGAATGACAAGTTATTGATGGATAGTCCATTAGGTCTCAGTGACCACGTAGTAATAACTTTTGACTATGTGTTTTATGCAGAGTATCCATCTGAAGACTCGGAACTAACTCATACAATCACACGCTACCAGGTATTGAAAGAACTCGCCGACGCAGCTGCTTGGGAATTCTCAAACAAAAGTCCCCTTGACAACGTTTGGGCAGAGGTCGTTAATAAGCTCAGCGACATCGTCAACAAAGCATCAGAGACCAAACCCCGTCATCCCGCGAAAATGCCTTCAATTATAAGGAGTAGGACTCGCAAATGCCTGGTGATAAGGGATGCAGCATGGCGTGCCTACAAGATTAACCCCGACTCAGAGACTTGGGGAACTTTCCTGGCCCATCGCAATCATTGCACCGCACTTGTCCGTGAGGACAAAATAACTTATCAACAGTGCCTAGCCAAAAAGTTCATGGCAAACAACAAACTGCTGTATAAGCCTATCAATAAGCTTCGTAAAGTGAAGCATGGAATACCCCCACTATTCACGACAGGCGGTAGAGTACAAAGCGCCGAAGAAGCAGCTAATGCGGCTGCAATACGCCCCAATTTTTGAACTCGCAACATGTACCTGTCTCATAATATCAAGCGCATTACCAACACCTTTGTTCACAAATGTTATTTTCAACCCATCAATTGTGCTAAGGAAGTTACTCTCGCTGCGTGAACATAGTTCTCCGGGAGCAGACAACATCCGCCCGAAGGCACTGAAGGTTATGGCCACCAAGCTAGCTGAACCACTGTCACAGTTCTTTCAAAGGTGCTTTGATGAACAACAAGTCCCCACTATGTGGAAGTGTGGCATTATAACCCCTATTTTTAAAGGCGGTAGCTGTTCCGATCCTGCAAACTACCGTCCAGTGACTCTCCTCCCTGTGCTCGCGAAGGTGATGGAAGCAGTCGTCGCTGAGGCTTTAATGGACTACCTGGAAAAATGCAACATCTTGGTACCGGAACAGCATGGCTTCCGTCAACACCGGCCATGCACCACCAACCTACTCATTGCACGAGGTAGTTGGACGGAAGTGGCCGATGATGGGGTCGGAGTGGACGTAATCTTTCTGGACTTCTGCAAAGCTCTTGACCGCATGGATCGCCGCATCCTACTTCAACGGCTACAGAGGTACGGAACCGGAGATCCTGTGCTTGGTTGGATTGGCAGCTTACTTCACCAACGGAAGCTCCAAGTACGTGTTAGGGGATCACTTTCTAACCCAATTGAGGTGGAATGTGGTGTCCCACAAGGCTCAGTGCTGGGACCGCATTTATTCCTGGTGTTTATCAACGACCTGGCAAGAGTCATCTCCTCAAACTTCCTGCTTTTCGCCGATGACGTCAAGATTTGGCGGGCGATTAGTAACAAGCCAGGTCAGGATCTGCTCCAACATGACCTAGATTGCATTTACGAATGATCAAAGAGGAACAAGCTTCAATTGAACATGGCTAAGGGCAAAGTGATGCATCTGCGTCACCAGCAGGTGAGTGCTTGCAAGCTTGGAGACCACACCTTGGCGAAGGTTTCTCAGTAGCGTGACCTGGGTGTATTGGTACAGGAGGATCTCGGGTGTTCAAAACAAGCAGAGGAGGCGACGAAAACCGGAAATCAACACTTTGGCCTTCTTCGCAGAGCCTTCGGTCGATTTGAACCATCAATATTTCCCTAAATGCTTAACGCCTACGTGAGGCCTCACGTGGAATATGCTATTCAGGTATGGCAGCCGTGGCAGAAACAGGATCTCGTTGCTCTCGAGACTCCTCAACGAAGGGCAACCAAGAATGTCAGGGGCCTCTTTCATCTGCCCTATCAGCTTAGACTGAAATCTCTAAGAATGTACAGCAGTCGATATCGGCTTTTGCGGGGGGATCTCATAATGGTTTACCAGATTCTGAAGAACCCAAACCACATTTGCCGTCCGCTGCTGGAATTGAACCACAGCACTAAACTAAGAGGTCACCCTCTGAAACTGACAATTCATTATAGCTGGCTTGAATGCCGTAGAAATTTCTTTTCTCTCCGCGTGTGTGAGTCTTGGAATGCCCTCCCTAATTATGTCGTCTCTGCTCCCAATCCGGCGATATTTAAAAAACGTGTTGACGATGTATTGTCTCACTTACATTTCATTTTATGACTTGTTAGCCAGGGGCTACAAAACGCAATCAAATGGTTTCTTGCCAAACGCCTAACCATTGGATTTATGGATTTATACGTTTGAGATGCGAACATTTCCACTATTCCACATAAGTCTATGGTGAGTCCACCACAATGCTTTTCACTTTATTATGCAATTGATTTTCGCAATAATTTCCATCCCACGGGACTTGTTAAGCGTTGCTTTTTTACCCGTAATAAACCATTGTCCATTGTCCATTGACCAACAATACTCTGCAATTTGGAGGATTCTAGCTTTTTAAGTCTACTCTAAATGAGTCACAAACAAGATTCCTTTTCCAGCTGGAAATCGTCGCGGTCTATCTGTAGGTGATAAGCAGTTAGTTCGGGCGTAACAGTGAATGTATATGACCCTTAAATACTCCATTCATTAGCTGAACGAGCTCAAAATGCGAGGAAAACTTCAGAACATTCCAGAACGGCCAAGGGTTGAGCTAAAACTAGGAGGATAGCTGAGCGCTCGGTGTTAATGTCAGGTAATCGGAGTGTTATCACGCAGTTATTACTTAAGATTGTGGTCCCATTTTTGTGAGGCATTAGCGCAACTAATGTGAAGACACATTCTTTGTTGCGTACGAGTACAAGATGAGCTAATACAGAAACATGCGATACCTGAATCTCCCGATAAACAGGGCTGTGTATTTAAAACACATTGAGAAGCTGCTTCCTCGTATTCAATAATCTGGATAGCTTTTACCCCGTAGCTCCAGACCGCGCATGATCTAATTGATCCATGTACTCAAGGCCGAACCAAGTGTGGCTGTGATCACGTGCTTAGAGCTCTCATAAAGTAAAGCTCGAAAGATTGTCCCTGAGTCTTAAAATGGAGTAGACAACTCCAGTACAGTATAAATTAACCTTCTGTTGACTGAATTCAGATTTAAGCGATGCATGAAAACTGGTGGGATATCCACATGAAAAAGAGGCACATGGAGGGATTCTGGATTAAATGCTTGACCGAAGCTGTCATTGTTGTGTGTTATAGAATTCTCTCAAACAATACTTGAACCATTATATGAATCAAAAACCACTGAACAGGCCGATATCAGATAATGTACAAGGGTTTTGAGATAGTTCTTCATGGTGCACTCTCAGTCAGCAGGCTTTGGCTAGTCTGGAAAAGCACAAACCAGCAGCTAATGCTACTTCGCCATGGGTGACAGCCGCGGATCTGCGTGATTGACAGTTGACTGTGATATAGCCCGGCATTAAAGATGTGTTGGCAGAGTCTTCTCATTTCAGGTAACCAGGCACAGATTGCAGCTCAGATAATACGCAGTATTGTATAAATTGCCAGGCGTTCTAAATGTGAGACGACGTAAAAGATAAAGGACGGTTGGGTCTAACGCACATTAGATTGAAATCTCCAGGCGGTGGAGAGCAAGTAAGTAGCAGCAGTGTGCAACGTAGCGTACAACTAGCAGGTAAGGAGATGCTTGAGATTCAATAAAAAGGAAGAAGCTTAAGAATGAGCAATATGCAAACTAGTACTTTAATTACAATAAAGTAGTAATTGGGTTTTGCTTAACTACACTTGCGCTGGGCGGCTTACCCGAAGGAGACTGGATGCGATGCTTGCAAGTCTTAAGATATTATTATTTCTGACCAACAACTTCACATTTTCTGTTGACCATATGAAGAGGTTCTGTGGATTACGATACCGTTGTCACTAGAACCTTAATAAATCTTTGAAGCGCACTTTAAGTATATTCTAAATGAGTAAGAGCACTGAGTTTTATGGCGATACGAAATATAATCACACACAGACTGATTTAGCCATCGTGGTAGCATATAAGTTCTCGGTTGTTGAGTGACAGTAAAATTTACCAATGATAAACGATTTAAAAGCATAGACCATTTACTTGGTCCACTGATAGTTTTAAAGGTTGCTTTGGTAAGCTTTTGTTTTGGAAGGTCAGTGGTATTGCGGAGAAAATGTACTAAGGGAATCAGGTGTGTGCACTTCTTCCGAACTTTGCTTTTAGTGAGCTGCTGTGCAGCGAACCAATCGAGATAATCCTCCAACTAGCAATCATTGTAAACAAATTGAGAGAACTCACACTGTTGTTTAATACAATAAAATAAGGCATTAAAGGTTTTCTACCGGGCTCTAACCTTCAGTCATGGTCTAGTTGGTTCTGTGGCACAAATTATTCATGCTGCACAAATAAAATCAACAGTAGGGCAACTATTGGTCTACAAAACTTCATTGCTTAGATGAACCATCGACGTAAATACTGACGGAGACAATAAATGTATGTAAATAATAATAGTATTTCCGGACTTCCAGTCAAACTAGCCACAGCACAAACTAAGCGGTCTTTGTTTGGATATCCTATGAGGCACTTTCCAACTGTGAGCTGGAGATGCGGGAGGAAACTTGTCAGGGAGTTGGCGTACAATTCCCTAATTGGATGGGTTACTAGAGAGGTTGATAACGATAGCAAGGAGATACAGACACACGACGACGATCTTCTTACCAAGTCGTATGCAATCTGAAATACCGGAACGAAAACTCGTGTGCTAAGCTACAACTCAGAGGGAAGACGGCATACCGACAACGGTGTGTACAAACAACTATTCTGGTAGAATTAAGTCAAGCCTAATGGCCAATTAGTTGGTTGTTTCATCCATCATTAAACTTGCAGTAGCTCTGAGATTTTGTAAAATTGTTGTCAAGAAAGAGTACTGGTTTTAAGCATCCAGCGTGGTTTCAAGTTTATTCCAATGTTAAAACTCAAATGTCGCAAAGTATCAGTGCTGTGCAGCAAATATTATCCTATAACAAGACACGCTACCAAATTAGCCGCAATCGCTGCAAATATCCTGCGGTTCTTCATTTGTAACTAGGTTGTGGTCACCCTGCATTCTCTTTCAAGGAAATGTGATTATTGTCCAAAGAGATGCATGCATTCAACTGGAAAGAATTTTCATTTTGGAAATACCCACTAAGCCAGTAAATATTCAAGTCAGCTTAGACCCTTTTCAATAGGTCTGGTTGCTTCTTTCCAACTCGTAAGTGATGCCAAGCGAAAAGTAAAAACCAAAGGTAGATCAGGGTTGCAAAGTGATAAGTTTTCGGCAAATCACATCGGAAGAAAAGACGGACCTTCCGTTTACACAGGAGAGCCAGCAGCAAAGTAAATATCCTAAAGCTTATTAATAGTTTACTAGTTTAATTCAATAGTGCATGCTGGGATAAAAAGCATAAGTTTACAAGATCCACAGGATGGAAAATGCACAAGAAACTTAAAACCAAAAATGCTCCAACATGGAAGGTGATTCATCAGAAGTAAAGACATGGCACTTTATCACACTGTCGTGTAGCATTAAGCTAGAAGTCTAGAAGTCTCTAGAAGCTCACGATGTCTGGTGCATTAACCACGTGTGTTGTTAGTGCATTCCAGTGGGAACAGATCCTAGATGAGCAAAAATACTTCCTACAATCTACACGGCAGTGTTGCGTCACTAGATTCAGGTGATGGCCTCGACATCGATTGTAGAATTCTAAGTTCAGCAGTGATGCACATGGGAGCTCGCTTTCTTAGTATCCGGTATGTGAGGATGAGATCACTGTGAGGTTATCGATATTCTGACGAGAAGACATCGCGCAAACGAAGGAGCACTTCTTAGCTGAGGCGGGATAGTCCACGTTTTGCCTTGGTGGCTCTAACGTTGGGGTTACTCCAAGAGACGAAAATCCCGTTTTAACGATGGGCGCCAGGCCTGAACAGCATATTCAATTTGGGGACAAATATACGTGTTAATCAATAGTAGTACCAACCGTCGCTCATAGGTGCCGAGAGCTCGACCCGAAAGTATCAAGTGCAAGTTCGTCACATCTGCTGCCATCGAACATTGGAGCAAATTGCCAAAAGTTTCTTGAACGATGATACCTAAGTCTCCTTCACTGGACACCTGTTACAAAACGTGCTGTCCCTGAAGATATGTGTTGATGAAGTCGCTACACATCGTCTGCAGGTGGCATTTTACAGAATTCAGTGGGAGCAGCTTTCTTTCTGCCCATCCGTTAACCTGGCTCCGATTGTTCTTGAGATAGGCATGGTGGGATGCTGGCTGAATTGCTCTCCATCTTAGCCTCATCTACAAATATCTGCATCAGGGATAAAATATTCGCTGTAAGGTGATTTAGTCGAAATAAAAACAACAGTGGGCCGAGGACGGATCCTTGCGGTATACCACTGCATACAAGCAGGCTTTCGGAATGAGTATTGGTTATTCTTACCTTGATGTTTCTGTCTTGTAGATAATCTTCCAACCAGATGGGCAGGGAACCATTGATAACATAGGCCGCAAGCTTTCGGGGCAGAATGAAGTGATTGACGTTGTCGAATGCCTTAGCAAAAGTTAAGTATACCACATCTATGGACCTTCTTCATCAGCTGCTCTGATCCATGAACCCCAGGCAAGGAGCAAAGAGGCAAGGTCATCTGCGTTTAAAAACATGTTGGAGAATGGAAATTATTTGCAGACTTTCAAACTATTGCGTCACTTCAACTGCGATTGCTGATGCCATCACTTTTGAAAAAAGAAGTAGGAGAGTAATAGTTCGGTAGTTGGCAGGATCCAATTACTTATCTCTTTTGAATATCGGAGTGATGCTTCCAGGTTTTCACTCAGATAGGAGTGTTTGGGAGTCAAACAGACACTGAAACATCGCTGCAAAATGTAGTGCTATGGTAAGGGTAAGAGTTTTAACTAGGTTTGGGCAGAGCTTATCGATTCCGGAGGCACTGTTCTCCCGGAAAGATTGTACTTGGCTTACGGTTGTGTCGGAGTCCCGCGACTAGTTTCCGCTCGTTTACGGTAGTGAGAACACGAACGACCAATGACAGAGATTCAAGTGTTTTTTTTGTACATAGGGAAACCAGTTGGTTATATAGCATAGCGCACAAGCATGAAAGCCAAACAGAGTACGGTTATCATGCAGAAAATTAAAGCCAATAAAAACGGAAGAAATGAGGAAGCAATCAAATGCACGCAAAAGACGTAAAGTGTGAACGATAGCGTCAGAGTATGGCTGCGATCTGAAGGCAAAAGCCACGACTCCAAATAGCCAATAGGAATGGCAAAAAGATGCGTTAAAACAGACAACGGTGAAGCTCCATAGCAGAGCAAAAGTTTGCAGTCATGAACGGCTACACAAGCATACCTGTATCTTTCTTGCACTTCCAACACTTACGACAGCCGCTGGGGTAAGCATGACACTATATAAGCCGATGGCTTTGTAGTGGAGTGAAAACTAGTCTTAAACTACCGCACCGGAAGGAAAGGATTAGTGTGAGATAAAAGTATCAACACGCTGACCTTCAGTAGTGACGGTTGGACTAACTCCACTTATATGGCACACTCCCTGATACGATATTCCAGAGTTGGTTCCGCGAAGCTCAGACTTTCCAAGCACACAAACAAAGCAATCGCAATACGCCGCCGAAGGAAAGCAGAACGCGCCGTTCGAGATCGAGAATTGTGTATATGAAAAAACGGTTAATTAAAACAACTGTACAAGACGTATAGAAAAACGAAATGAGAAAAGCACGAAAAGTGAAAAAGCTATAAACACTACGACATTTGTTGCGTGTTTAGAGAGCAAAGGTATATGTCGACACAGAGGCAAACTGCAAGAGTATTGCGTTTGCGGCATCCACAGCAGTAGCCGTTAAGTCACTGACCATGTTGAGTGGTGGTATTCAAATTTTAACATTTCTTCTATCATTCTCATACCCGTATAGCAGTTTGTTGTCAGCCGCAAATTTGAATACCACGTTCTCCTTGTATTTCTACTTGTCTGCCCTCATAAATGACCTGTAGTATTTTCAAACTGTTTTGTTAATTGTTCATAGTTCATAGTAATTCTGCAATGTGGTTTCACATGGGCTTAGCGTATGTTGCTTTCAAGCCTCGTCTCTTCTGTTGATCCAGGTACGTGTTCTGCTTCGGATCCAACTGTTAGTGCGACCTCATACTCCTAATGGTACAACTATTGAGGCTGCTCGTATGACCAAGTTAACGTTACCTTCCAATTCACTCCGTGCGTAGTTCGCCCAACTGTGACTCTGTAGACACCAGTCAACAGTTGTCCCTAGTTTGTGTATAGTCAGTAATAGTTCGTTCGGTTTCGAGTTCTTTATTAACCATACTGGCAAAGGACGCATAACCAAATGTTAGGACTGAATGGTCGCGACTGACTCAACCATCAACTTAATTGGTCAGGAGTAGGTTCAAAAATGATGAGCTGTTTGAATCGCGGTGTCTGGTTGATCGATTCATATGGTTATACAAAACTGCTATGTCCATGAATCCAAGGAGTTTTTATTTGAATGATAGTCCATTAGGTGACACTGAGACAATTAAGCGCTCATTGGAAACGTCCATTATAAGGTAATTCGAATATTTTGTGAAACTGCATATGGAGTGGGTTTACAAGAATATCGTCACTATACGCGGAGGAGTTCGCTGGCCTTTAGACAGCTACTGAGAGGTAAGAATTCATCGTCTTCTTCTGTGATGTAACAATGTCGACCTGCTAGCTGCCGTCGACGAAATAGTGGGTCAGTAATAACAAGGTGATGTTCTGTAATGGCCACAAATTCAAGGTAGTCTATATGGTGAATAGCAACACTGCAACCATGAGACGAACGGTCATTTCGAATGACCCACAACTAACTGAGTTCAATACCATGATCTAGTATGTCTTTCGAGAACCAAGGTTCAGGCACTGCTACGATTTCGATGTTTCATGTCGATGGGGCATTTCTGGCAGCTTAGAGTATAGGCCTTGAACGTTGGTGTGGTAGCAGTTTATTTGTTGGCAGACTAGGAGCTCGGTTCACTCTGAGTGACCGGCACAGATAGGGCCGGTCTGCTTGCGTTTTTTGAAACGAGTGTTTTAACGCTTGGTTGGTCTGAGGTGGGAACAACCGAGACTGGCTCATCTGTAAATGGGGTCTGTGATGTTCGAAGGAATGGTCTGAAGCGTACCTCTGGGGCCATACTTACCTGTTGTCATGACACGTTTGGATTGTCATTGTTACCATCTCGGGCGTAGCCAAGGTAACGTTCAAAGGTTTTGGCCTGCTGCCGGGATAATTCTGGGAGGCAAATAGACGGGTGACGCCAAAAGCGAAGACATTTTGACTGTTATGAATTTGTGATGTACCACCACTCTTCGATGTCTTGCTTCTGTCGTTCACTGTTATTGTCATGATTCAGTTCTGGTACAGTATGAACCAGTATCATTGTCTTCGGCTCATTTTGACGTGAGACGTTCGGGTCAGGTTTCCGCTTCTTTCTTTCTGCCCATGGCTTCTCCGGAAAAATGTGGACGCTGACAAAAGTGTTCAGTAGAATGTGGCTTCCTAAATACTTCTTTCAGGTCCCCTGTGTTGGCAAATGTTCCTCGCAGTAACCGAGGTTCTCATAGATCCAGAGTTGATATATTTCATGCAAGGCGAGTAAGATTAGTTGGCGGAATTTTCAGTCCGAGTGCACAAGTTATCTCAGCCTAGCGGTATTACTCCTCGGTTTATCTACCTATCGACGACTCACTGGTGGCTACTGGGAGGTTGAAGATATCACCCACAAAGCCTTTTGGTTTGGTAGTATTTGTTTGTTCCGCAGTTCCTTATGGGCGGAAGTTTGGCGAGTGGGAGTATTTGACTTGTCTGCCGTGGAAGACAGGCCAAGGTTTCAACAAGATTGTTTACGTGCACCACCGATAGTTGTAATATCCTAAGGAGTCAAGTGTTGTTGTCCAGCCACTGGCGGAGGTGATCGTGCAAGTTTTGTTTAACCCTGTATGGTTTGCAGCATTTCGTAAAACTTGAGATACCGTTCAACAGGCATGTTTTCACTGCTTTTTGTCACCAATGACGTTTGCCTTCCGCTAGACTGTTAGTATTCTTGCTAGAGAGCTTTAGCCTTTTAACAGGCCTGGAATTTGGGTAGCCAAAATCCTACTACAGTAAATTTCAACTCGAGTTCAGAGATTTTCCCTCCTACTACTGTGAGCAGTTCCTTTTGCTCTGTCGACGTCACAGCCAACATTTCACACCTTATCGTAAGCGTTTGAACAACCTTAATTATGGGTCTACCTGGAAGTGTTCAAAGAACCACCACCTATCTCAGGATACGCTGTTGCCTCCGATACGTTGAACGCTCACATGTGCCGCTCATGCGGTGTCATGTGCAACCAACGACAAAGTCCCTTAAACACCATGCTTACAATTCCCTGGATGACGTTCAGTCCCGAATATCTGAGTTGGAACGACTGAGAGTGCACTTTACCAACCAAGGATAGAAGAGCTTGGTACAGTCCAGTGTGAATTTTTGAGCGATACGTATACAGGTTGTTAGATAATGTACAGAAAAAGAAGTACCCATTGCTCCTTAAAAGCTTGCATCCAATCCAACCGGAACAAAAATTCCCACACAATCCAGCAAGATATGTGCACAATCTCTCCAGGATACTGTTGAAGCAACTTCAGCTTGAGGCATAATGTGTCGCATCAATGTTCCGCCTTACCCAACCGGTTGGTGGACAACTACAAATAGAAACGCAGTTTGCAAACCTAATGCACCAATCAGCAGAATGAACACCCACGTCACCTCTGGCCATGGACATTCAAAACCACCTTAGTGCAACCCTCTAATAATTATCCAAGCTACGAGAAGAGATCATCAAACTTTCTGTCCAAAAAGCATCGCGAAGCAATAGGAGATTTGTGATGAAACCGCAATCTCATTACAGCTAGACAGAATAAAGTATCGGGGTGAGTGCTAATGTAAAAGCAGATTAAATTGCGAAATTGTAAGTTATTTTGCAGGACTCGAGTAACTTCTTGCATGAGACAGTTAAGAAGAACAAGACGGCAGACGATAAAGTAACGAGTTGAAATATCAGCAAAAATAAAACTGAAGAATTTGCTAACCGATGTTCACTTTAAACAGTTACCTGCGCTTAGCTTCATCCTCATCGGCTTGATGGATTGCCTAAAGCGCAAAAACCACAGGTGCCTCTATGTGGAATATTTGACATTTCCACTTCTGCGTATCGCTTAGCTGTGAAATGGATTGTGCAATTGTTGCAGTCTGTATGTAAAGATCTCCTACCATTCTTTGAGGGATTTGTACGAATCCGTTGCTAAAGTTAAAAAACAGAACCTAACCTATAAACGGAGGGTCTCATTGATGTAGAATCACCCCTCACAAACATCCCATTTTTGGAAACTTAATTTATCGGATTACATAACGGAAAACAACCCAAACTTTGACATTCCAGTGCCTCAGCTCAGAGTAGATTTTTCGGTACACCTTTAATTGACAGTCCTTGTTTAACGAAAACTATCGTAGACAAGTTGCGCAAGTACAAATACAGCCTCCGCTTATACCCCTCCTTGTCAATATCTTTCTTACAAAAATCTTAGGTTTGGTCCCATCCAACAGGTCATTGCTTCCTTAGATACTTACTGCAAGCATATGGATGCAACTTTCATTATCTATGATTCTCACATTAATGGCAACTTTCCTTTCGATCACTCCAACAGTGCATGTCCCTGAATGAAGTTTTAGTGAAATGGAAAATGAAGGCAAGCTGGCGTCTCTGGACATGTGGTTGTGGGGGCTGGATGGGTGTCCACCGAAAAGCGACAAGGGCTGGTCAATACCCACACTTTTCGAGCGTCATCGCTTAGACGTACGAACACAACTTAGCGCGTTGTTTGTGATTGCTGTGCCACCGTCATTTGTAGTCCGGATACACTCGAGGATGAGAAGGACAGAATGGTGGAAAGTCTACTATCGAATGGCTACACTGCACCATTCATCAAAAAGCACTTTATGACCAGCGAGTGTCTTAAACCTGTAACAACTTTTTCGAAAAATGATGTGATGTGCTTCGTTCATTTTAAAGGAAATATCACATTTGATCACCTGAACAGAACAATTTCCACCACCACAACAAGAACCTACCCGACCGTCCACCCGAACAAAGTTGCAAAGATCGCACCCTTTATAGCTAAGAGTCCTAAAGAGAAGCTGCCAGTTACTTCCGAACCGCACATTGTTTATCATTCTGCTTGCACCCGTGGTGTCAAATACCTCTGACATACGTCCAAGCGTCTGTCAGCATGATGGCTGAGCACTGACCAGGATCACTGCGGAGAGGTATGCTCAGAAGTATCAACAGTTCCGTGTAACATTTGGTTCAAAGCAATATCCAAAAGAGCTAAGGAAAGGCCTCTTGTAGACGGCTGAAGCGATTGAGAACAAGCTAAGTGTACCAAACCTATGCGAGCCTATGGTGCTTGTGCGACTCTTGACTTTGCCATAGCAGTGACGAGAAATCGTTACTTTGGAGCATTACTGAAAACCGCTATTTTATTCATGTCTGTATTTGACATATTTTACTTCCTGTTAAACCAAGTTGATTAGTCTGTTCGTTTTTTCGTTAAGTCAGCTGATCAGATTGATTAGAGCATCTAACAACTGAGTTAAATCTGCTGAAGCTGTAACATCCGTTCTCAGTTCTGCCCTCACCAGCCTGGTGTTCACTATATCAGTCCTATAACTGTAAATGCTTGTTGTAAATTACTGAAAAGAGATTCCTTAGCAACCCAGATCTACTATTTTCAATAGATTAACAAAAGGTATGCTATGGTTGGTTCTGTCATAAAAGACTGTATTTCTGTGAATCGGACTTAAGCTGGAAATCTCCAATCAATAAGGACGATCGCGATAAATGCAGTTCTGTACAAAATATGAATATTTTCACGGTCCACTTCAAATACTTCTGCGGTCGTTATCGTCGACTGACAAGTCGGATACAAAAACAGTTTGGCCTGTATTTACCCATCCAATCACAACGTAGCTGTTATTATATTTCTGATGTTATATATCGTTTTCTATATGCTATTGCCAGTTCTAATTATCCAAAGAGGCTTTTTTACTGGCTTGAATACATTTAGCGAATGATGGGGTAAATGATTTCTCTTGACAGTGCAAGCCACGGCTCAGATGATTGATCTGATGGTTCAATCAAACAAATAAATATGTGTACCCTCGAACTAATAAGACACATCTTATTTGGAGTAAGTAGCCGGTTAAAAGGAATAGCAATTTATGGATTACATGTTGATCGGAAGAGCGCAAAAATTGCATTGTAACGGTTTTATGCATGTGGTTGACATGCTGCTAATTAATTGCAACAGTATTGTGGCTTTAAGTCAAAGATGATGTATGATGCTGCTGTAATTAAAGTTGATCCTGTCGCTCGTATTCTGATTTTTGATGCATCTTCCCCAACGAATGGTCGAAGTGGGCGATTGTAAATCGAACTAACTTAGCATGTCCACTTTCCACTGCTCGTGAAGATGAATCTCACTTAGCTTATGGCTATTTCGTAAGGTTACTATCGAAAGTGGTAACTCGTTTCTCATGTGGCGTGCCTCCCATTGGAAAAACAAGGGCACTTTTCTCTCCATCGCAATATTTGTTACCGTGAAACTTGTGGAAGGTTAAATCCAGATTCATGAGTTGAAACTTTAATTTCGCCAGCTTTGCGGCATAGCACGTCGCTGATCCTGAGTAGGAAGCAGCTAAATGGAGCTGATACGTACTACACAAATGAGTGTTAAATTTCGCAAGACTGATATCTCCTATTAATCTATACACCTCCGTTATTCATAGGGAAGTAGGATGCCAGTCATCTAAGCGTAATTGAAGAACTTTCACAGTATCCACACTAGAACTTTATGGAGAAGGGAGATGAAAAAGCGTACAGCAGTTATCAGGGTAATCAGTATACAAATGGAGAAGACGGCGATGGTAATATCAGTTACATCAATTCTAAGCTATTGTAGAGAAATGTGGCCCAGCTCTGCAATAGGTAGCACAGTATACAGTGCATTACAAAAGGTGAGAGATGCATACATGTTCTGTTTCATTCCATGTCCGAAAGAGTAAGTCACCAGAATTTTTCACACGCGTGTTCCCGTAACCAATTGATGGGCGTGCCAAGGTTCTATAATTCTGACAATGACATGGTGCATATGAGTTTCGTTAAGCAGACGTGAAACTGCGCGATACTAACGAATACTGCTACTCCTTTCTTGCGTGTGTGTATCTGTGAATGGACAATGAACGATGATTTTACACTGGTCATAAAGCGCTACCTTTCAAGCTCCATTAAGCAGTCTTGTTGGTTATCGAAAAAGGTTACTAAAATATCACAGGTAGTAGTGTAACTGTCAAAAGAAAAGACTCATCGCATTTGCTTCAACAGGCTTGCACCTTGATTGTTTCACTCGCTTCAATATGCGAAGAAATCAAATTCAAGGTATTTTCCGGAAGTAGCATGGGGATTGGCGTAAAGTAACAAAATGATAGTGGCAGCATGTGTCATCCAGCGGACTTTTAAATATGGCAAGTTTAGGTGCACAAACTACCGATTCGGGGAGAGCGTTCCATGGTTGACACACGCGAAAAGAAAGGAAATTGCTACGGCATGGCAGACGGCTGTACCGTTCTGCTACTTAAATGAGTGACATCTGAGGTTGGTGCCACTGCCGAGTTGCAGTAAAGAGCAGCGCACATGATTTGGAGTGTGTAAAATCAAGTACGCTATAATCCAGTCGCCTCATAAACTGCGATCCCGCCCACAGAATATGCTCGAAATTTTCTACCTCTGCTCGTATGGAAGGTGGCGCATGCCAGTGGCGTTTTTGGAAACCTGCCTTTGAGGTTAGTCGGGTGCAGTGAGGTCATGCTTCAATCATGACCGCTAGGCTTGAAATGTTTATTCGGCATGGGGGCAAACATACACACCAAACATCTATCTGAAAATAGACGTCTTTTGTTCGAACGCTCGTCGTAACAGGCCAACGTGTTGGTTACCAGTATTCAATGCTTTTCGGATTGCTTGAAACAACGCAAGATTTGTTGAACCAACACACCAAGGTAGCGTTCAACGGATGATCGCTGCAGTACTTGTGTTCCTAGCCTGTAGGAATAGGTACCCTGGTGTCGTGTGGAGAGTACCTAGCATTTGCTCACGTTGAACGGCAGCAGCTTTCGGGTTTACCACTGAAGTAAATTCTAATTGGCATCTTCCTGAATCCTGCGCCCTATCTTGCTTTTACCAGTACATGGTAGTAAAATTGAAATGATTACCGATAGAAAGTTATTAATGAATAACAAAACAATGGTGGCCGTAGAACTGAGGCCTGATGCACACCAGTCTCGACTGGCATGAGGTCAGATAAGGAACTGAGGACTCTGACCATTAATTGTCGTTGCAGGAGAATTTGGCGATCCAGCTCAAGAGAGAGTCATCGCTGCCGTAATATTGGAGCATAGGGAGGAGAGTCCGATGATCGAATGCCTTTGCCAAATCCAACTAGATCACATCAACAGCCTCTCCAGCGTCAGCCGACTCGGTCCAAGTACTACGTGCCATTACTGAATTGGTTGTGCACGATCGGTGTCCACGAAAGCGGTGTTGCTCGGGAGCAATATTGTTGCAATTTACTGACTAAAACTCCGACGCATCGGCAACGATGGAATCCATGACCTTGGACAATACAGGGAGAAGGGATACTAGGCGAAACTTTGAGGGCATAGCCCTGCTTCCGTCTTTGTGAAACGAGGCCAAGTTACCAAGTTTTCACTCGCCGAAACTATGTTCTGGTCTAATCAGCACTAAAAGAACTGCGCCAATGGATTTGTCACTTGTATTGCTGCTGCTCCGATTGCTTCTGGATGAATGGTTTCGTTTCTAGGGCAGCTGTGGTTGCGCAGAGACGCCAGCTTCCATAGTAAAGCTTCGGCAGTAAAAGAGATGTGGGTAAGTCATGGAGGCAGGAAAACAATGCCTCGGAGATCGCATGATGGTAAAACGTTTTTAAACGTGGGAACATATAGCTTCCGTAACGCGTCTTCTGTTACTATGGCTGTTCTAGTTGGACCATCAGTCGTCCGGAGTGACGGAATTCTCTGTCAAACCTTTACATTGACATACTAGTACAGCATTTTGTGCTTGGCGATGAAAGTTTTCGCCAGGTTTAGTTGGTATGCAGCTTTGACATCACTGAACACTTGAGTGAAGTGGTTACGCTTGACTAGGTGGTTGTGACAATTATCTGGCATTGCTGATAATCTGTACTCTCGCTAGGCTGCGCTGCGTTCAGTCATCTATTTTTGAGTTCTTCTCTTTACGAAAGAAGTGGTTTTAGGCCCATTGCAAACCCCTGTCTCTGAGACATCCATAACCAGTTTGTTGAATTTGTCGACAAATTCGATCCAAGCGACTTTCGGGTGGTCTTCAACTAGAAGCGACCAGGTTGTGGCAATGACGAGCTGGACTAAGCGATCGTGGTGCGTAATGGTGCGCACCAACTCAGGGTTCTGGTTGCGTTATTCCGCATAGCAGATGAAGTTGAAACTGATGACAGCATGACAACTATGACCCAAAGCAGCGGTCTACTACCAGTGTGTTCCTCGTTGGTGAACACAAAATAGATGGTCTATTACCTGTTATGAAACTATTGGGCAAGAAGAAATTAATGCAAAGTGAAACAATGGTTATCAGCCCTTGAAGATCGACTTTGGATCGTTCTCCCATTTTAGCAGGCTTTGAAACAATGTACCTTGAAAGCATCCATGCTAATGATATATACGTAACTACGATTTAAAAGGAATCTTAAAGCAGTCGCAAGATTGCAACTCATTTCTGGTGTAGAGTCAAGGGGCGGTATACCAAAGGTAGGTGTCTCTGCTATGTAATTGTAGGCGGAAGGAAATATTATCTGCGAAATTTGAGCTTGAATTCTCCACGGTCCCGCAATGTAGGTCACTTCGTAAATACATAATTAACCCTCATCCTTTCGTGAGCCGTTCATTTCGTATGGTTTCTATGCGCGGCATACAGAATTCAGCGTCTGTCTTTCTAGTATTCAACCATGGTACAGTGACACCGATGTTATCGCATAGTTTGGTAACTTGGCGATGTTTCAGTTAGGCCATCTTATTGAAAGGCCCTTGAAAATTGGCATAAGTGCAGGATAGATTCTCGGTTGTATAAAAAACGAGTGGCTATTACAAACGTCGTGGATCGGAAAGCATAACCAACAAAACCTCTAACTTTCGCTCAACTATAGCTTGCTTGTCCAGAAAAATTAAGGGATCACGAGTAGTGCGCACTAAAGCCACGGACTGTTTAACAGTTACCTAGTGACGTGCCCGTTTAGTTTCAACGAACTCAGGACCAGAGTACGTTTAAATGATTAAAATATTGCATTCAGTAGTTATGAATTTCATCTTTCACTTGTTACGCCAATCTATGATAACCTTAAAATCATTTCTGTTATACATAAGGCTTTTAGATAAGTCAGTTGTATTGAAGCAGAAAGAGCACTTAATGTCATTGCGAGCATGAATGGTTGCTCAACAGAGAAAACTTGAAAAGCTTTGTTAACATTGCAAAAATACTAGGTATAGCACGTGGATTAGAGATTTGCCACTGGTCACCAGTCTGTACGTTATTCCGTGCTATTTCACAGAAATCCTTGAGGGTATAGCAACAAATTTTAGATGAACAAACACTTTTTATCTTGTACAACAGAACTAGCATTTCGTTTTTCTTGAAGTACTCTTCACAAGCGTTCATGCATATTTCCATTAGCTCAAACCACTTGGAAAAGCAGTTAGACCAGGCCGAATGGGGTAACCCATCAAGCAGCTTAATAAAGACCTCTACTGCAGCTTCTGGAGACCAGTAGTGTGTTCCAGGCATCAAGTACTTGACCTTTGGGAAGCCAAAGTAGCACACAGAGTCAGGTCTGGACTGTAGGCTAGGTGACGGACCTCCCTGATGTGTTCTCTAGCCAGAATATCTACGACATTTTGGTACCTGTGTGCAGATACGTTGTCATGGTCCCGGAAAGTTCCTCGTGCTGGAGTCCTTAGACGTAGTCTGGATACAGATTTCAGTACTTTTGGCAGACAGTGGGTGGCATACCAGTCTCCGATGAGTGGTTGCCGTACAAGCGGTACGGTATTCACATGACCGGTCTTGGCCACAAACACAGCCACCACCTTGGCTGCACTGCGTACACGCCGGAATTTCTGAAGATGCACCTCAACAACGGGCCGTCCAGTGAGCAAAATGTTACTTGGTCTCTGGGTCGAAACTGTACACTTCGGTCTCATCACCATTGAGGATCTCCCAAACAGCATAAGAACGTCCCCCATCTAACCTGGCAAGCATGACGCAGCACCAATTCGCCCTAGCTGCTTTCCGATCCTCACTGAGCTGATGGGGTACCCAGCGTGCGCAAACATTTCTGTGGCCGGGGTTCTCATGTATGATGTTGCGGATTGATCTCATTGAAATCCTGCTGGCTTTCCTCAACTGTATCATATGAATCTCCGCATACGTCTCCAGCGTCGTTTGCACGGCAGCAATGTTGTCTGCGGTGGTGGCATCCACAGGTCGACCACACCGTGCCTCACCATCCGGGAACCGCCTGTCACGTTTAAATTCTGCAAGCCACCTAAACACGCATCTTCTTGGTGAACCATTGCCAAAGGAAACACGCGACCGCTCAACACGCTAGTACTGCTTTAAATCAAATTTGTAGACATAAAAACCATCATTTCAGTAACATCGACTGAGTTCCTTACAGTCCGAGTATAGCATCACTTATGACTTGTGGGCTTTGCTGGACTGCTGATTTAGGGTTCTAGAGTTGAACTCATTGAACGATGTTTTAGAATGAAACACAGTTCACATTTTCTTGCAAGATCGTCTGCACCTAACCTGTGTACTGTCCTCAACATTAGGCCGTAGCAAAAATTGAGCTAAAATAAATACCGTTGTTTAATACGGACTGTGGGACTAGGTCGAGCAAATTCGTTATATTGTGATGAGCAATAACCATGAGGAATTTTGAGTCCATATTTAGTGTTACTTGCTCCAGAAACTCGAACATATTTGACAGGATTTAGCCCAAAAGATCCCTCTTTGAGAGGATGGGATTGCGGGGCCACAGATTGTTACGCATTATTTATCTAACATTATTTTCCACCAAACTTGAGCCAGCACACACCGAGCTGGTGAGGTGCTACTTGTAAATCTCGTGGCCATTGCCACGTTTGTGGCTCTGCACAACTACTGCATGTCTTCAGACAGCAAGAAATCTGTCTTTCTTCAAAGGAAGACTCTACGTAGTTAATAATTTGGGTGGTATATCAGGACCCCTAAATGCAAACATAACGGAAGTAGGCCATCTGCGTCCAGATAGTGGGTCAACTTCAAACACCGAATTAAACGGGTGCTTCTGTGCATGCTATATGACTCGAACAGTAGCCGGGTGGGTAAACACGTGCGAGACGTGTCAACTAAGGAACGACGGAGGACAGTGAGGCAGTTAGACTCAATGGATGCTGCATAGGCTAGAAAGAATGTAGATCGAATCAGCTAAAGCGGAAAGAAGCGTAGCCTGCGCCTACCGCTCAGAAGCAAGTGAAGATGATTAACGTCCTAGGCAACCAATGAAAGGTTAAGGGATAATGAGAAAAAGGAAAACACTATACTAGAATGAACAATGAACAATGATTTAGCACGATAAAATAGCTATATGTTTGTCAAGTCCCGTAGTGTGGTTGGAGTAAAAATTAACATCTGCAGGATCATCGAATAAGCAAATCGTTATTTCAAGCGTCCACCGAGTTAAACGCACTACTGCATAACGACAGTTTTAAGTGGGAATCGCATGTGCGCACACAAAATAGTATAGAGAGCTGTTATAGTTCAGTAAGTGCGTAGGAAATAAAAAAGGAAACAACAACGCTCACTCGTTTGTTTCTTCATTTGACAGATGTGATAGGTTAATCCAGTTTAGCTACATCCAGTCTAATCACATGGACACTACTGCATGTATCCTCACCGCCACGTTGCGGAGAGGGCCGTTAAGCACATAGTTAGGTTTGCGTTATTTCGTCCTCCAAGTGGAACGGACTATATCAAGTAATGCAAGTTGGAAAGCGTTTCATCAAGGCGTTTTTTGAAAAGCGTTGATGTAGGGGCAAAGATAACTTGAGTCGGAAGGGCATTCCAGGCATGGAACACACGGAGGGAGAAAACATTGCGTTGACAATCAAGTCGACTTTAATGCGTAGCCAGTTTGAGCTGATGATCCCTCAGGTTGGTATTTCGGCTCAGCTGCAACAGATTGCGACATTTGTGAGTTGGATTCGTCACTATTAAGTCAACCATGATTAGGTCTCCTCGCTGACGTCGCTATTCACCACTGTACAATCTCAGGGACTGCAGTGCGTGTTGCTAGGAGAGATGAAACAATCATCTAACGAGTTTGGTTGCTCTACATTGCGGAGCTTCAAGTGCATCGACGTCGCGCTTGCGTCAAAGACGCCAGGCCTGGATCGCACATTCTACGTTAGGCCTCACGTAAGTGCTCAGCTTTTGCAGAAAGAGTGATGGCTCAAAATTGCCGAAATCCTCCATAAGAGTCCAAGATTTTGACCGGCAATTTTGATGCCTTTTCAGCCTGTCTCGAGCAAACAAGGTCGTCCTGCATGATCACCCCGAGGTCTTTTTCTTGGGAAGCACTTGGTAACTGATGGTCCCCAAGTCGATATTCATTGATAAGCTGATGGCGTATGCTTATGACTTTGCACTTGGTCAAGTTGAACAGGAGCCGGTTGTCGGATGACCACGCATAAGCCCTATCGAGATCGTTCTGCAATGCCATGTGAGCATCCGATGTCCTGCTGTCATGTCAAAGTTTGAAATCGTCTGCAAACAGTAAAAAATTCGACTGCAGTACACTGCCAAAATCGTTAATGAATGTGAGGAATAAACGTGGCCACATTACCGATCCTTGAGGCACGCCACACTAGACGTCAAGTGTGTCGGAAATGGAGCTCCGAACTCTCACATTCAGCTGACTTTGAGCGAGGAAGTTGCTGATCTAACCGAGTATAGTGTCACCGATTCTGTGGATTGGAAGCTTATGCTGGAGAATGCGGTGGTCCGAACGATCGAACGCTTTCGAGAAGTCCAGGTAGACAACGTCGACTTCCACTCTGGCATCGACTGACTCTGTCCAGCTTGCTCGGGCTAGCAGCAAGTTTGTAGTGCAGGATCAATTTCGGCGGAATCCATGTTGTTGTGACACTAAGATGTTGTTCTCAAGATATCACATGAGCGCCTCTACAATTATATGTTCCATTAGTTTGGACAAAACTGGGAGGCGAGTGATTGGACGGTAGTTCGAGGGCTCCGAACGATTACCACTTTTGTAAATAGGAGTGACTAGTCCATGTTTCCACACTGTCGGAACCTGCATTTCGTCGAGCAAACGTTTAATGAAGCGAGCTAATGGTTCGGCGAGGTTCATGGCCGCTGTCTTCAAAGCCTTCGGTTGAATGTCGTCCACGCCAGGTGAGCTGTGCACGCGCAATGACATTAGCGTCTTCATCACACTGGCTGCCGTGAACGATACGTGGTTTAACTCTGGTGGCGATGGAAGCTGTGTAAAAAGCGGATGAAATGAGGATTCACTCCGAAAGTGTGGATGAAGTGTTGGCGAAGCACTTTGGTTACATATTGTGCATTTTGCGCAAGACCATCTCTTGCACGTAAAACCGGTATCCCGCGCTGCACTCTGCGGAGCTTGTTGACGTGTCTATACAGCAACTTGGGATTTGTACTGAATTTCGACGCTAAGTTCTCCTGGTGCTGGAGTTTATGTTCGCGGATCAATTTAACGCAGTGGTTTCGGTAAGTTGTGTAAGCATCCCAGGTCAGGTTACTTGGACAGATCTAAGCGAGCCAGGCTGAATCCTTTAAGGTCATGCAGTTTCTAGTACGGCTCCTCAGGAACGAATTCACTTGCTTCGCGTAGGACTTTGCTTTCGGACGCATTTGCCACTAGCTCAGTGAATTGCGTGACGAACAACATCCACGCTACGTCGGGCGTCTTCTCGGCCAGGAAGGACCAGTCGGTTTCTTGACTGAAGTTGAACGGCATATCGTAATGTGTAACGACATAGGTTTCCACGTTGTTCTCACTGCTATACTCCGAGTAACAGGTGTAACGAAAGCGCAACACTCTTTGATCACTACGGCCAAATGGTACATCTATGATCACGGTATCGACCATTAGTTCCTCGTTGCAGAGCACCAGGTGCAAAACAGAGGGTGTGTCGCCCTTTCGAAATCGCGTGGACGAGCTGCCATGGTTGTAGAGAGGTACATCGGCGATCACCTCCTGCAAACCCGCCTTGAATTGTTCGCAGTGCGAGGCTGGAACTTCGAAGGCGTGCAGGTTGAAGAATCCCACCAGAAATACGTGAATGTATGGGCGAGTCAGGACACGTCTCATCACAGCAGCTAGACAATGATCCATTTCCAAGGTGGACATTGGTGGGCGGTAAACTATTGCTAGTAAACACACAGCACTTCGTCTCAGGTACATACGACACCAGAGAGCGTCGACGACTTGCGTTTCTGGGTCCTCAATGACATCAACATGCAGGTCGGATCGATAATAAAGGAGCACTCAACCTCCTCTGCTAAGTCGATGGTTTTGCATGGAAGTCCTGACCCCGCTCCCTTGCGGGTCAGGTCTTTAGACAAAAGGCTCGGGGTGGGGTCCCTTAAGTCAACCCTCTTCCTCGGCTTGGGCAATCGGGAAGCTAAATGCCCACACAACACATGGAACTTTGCTTCCATTCCGCTTAATCTCTTATTTTGTTATTGTTACTGATGTGTTGTGGTACTCTGTCAAATTTTTACTGGGCAAGTGTTAAATACAATACACAATACATGGAAGAGGTAGGGCAATCTCAACATCCGTGATCTCCGTGTTTAGCCATGTTTCGGTGACCATAACTAGGTCCCTAGGCGTAGAGACCTGACGCATACAAATTTCAGTTAGCTTGCTGAGAAGAACTTGTACAGTGGTATATAAGCAGGTAAGGGCATCGGTGTTCAGAAACGTGTTTGTGAATGCTGGGTTCCGATGAGGGTCTATGTAGATCCTTGCGGGGTCGGCTGCCGGTCGCTATTTTGTAGGATTGATGACGCAGGCCCTAGGGCTAGTTCAGGTTGTTGTACAGAGCTCTGAGCGCCAACTTGAGGGTGACCAACCTGTCCTCCTCCAGCTGTTGGCGTATTTCGGCATTGTTTCCGTTCTGAGCTACATAGCGACAAAATGGTATTGGTACGTTGCTTGCTTAGTGTTACATTGTCTATCTGTGGCCCAGTGCCTCTTACCTTTATACACATTTCGGATGGCAGCATTTTACGCATTTTGTGCCACATTTGATCACATGTTCTGCCATCAGTTCGGAGAGCAATGATACTCCCATCACTGGGGGACAACACCTTTTGTAGTTAGGTGGTTCCGGTACTCATGATGTCGAATTTGCGATAACATTTTCGAGTGTGAGTACTTCACGAATAAAATACCATCCATCCCAGTCACGCGTTCTGACCTCTAGCTCGCTTAGTGACTCGAGCTCGGGGACACCGTGAATAAGGATAGATTTCGCGCCTTGTTGTTTACGGAAGTCATCCGGATTTTGTTTGCGTTTCTGGCTTTCGCTCAAGGGAACATCTGGAAATATGCGAACAGTGTCTATGGTGGTACTTAGGCGAGTGGCTGACAAGAGAGCAGTCTCTGCATCATTACCTGACTGAAGTGTTACCTGGAGTAACCGCGGTTCACTGTAGTGTACGGTTTTAGGTGTATTGCTTGTGTAAGCAAAGCAAGCGGGTTTTCTTGCATGTCTAGAAAGCGCACTTTGACAAACCAACGTCACCATCTGATAAAAAGGGCTACAGGAAACACATTTTAGCCAGTTGCTAAAAATTACTTGGGTTATTTGACAACCGTTGTCGTCTGGAGCATTAGGGTGGTTATATGGCTTGCTTTCTTTACCCTACCAATCCATCAATTGCAGAAGGGCCGGAAATGATCACTATAAATAATCATTCTTGTTCTTACTGACATTTACATCCTTCTAATGACGTAAATATACAAAGACTTTCTTCGTGGCTAGCATGACGTGGAAGTCTTAGTTCACATTGCAAGCGCACCATGCTTCGTTTAATGATAGCTGGAATTGCGGGCGCTAGTTATAACGTCAATTTTCGGAGTTACTTTATAGTTGGCACTAGCCTGACAGAGAACTGGTGTGGTAATATCAAAGTTTTGTACCAAGAAACAATCATCCTTGTCAATCGAAAATAAAAGCATGGAGTAAGTACCTCCGTCTATGCATCAGATAGTCCAACATGAAACTGGCTGACCGGACATTTATTTCTTTGTTCAAAGGTGAATTGTAAGTCTGACTATTTTGTGGTCACTGTGAATGATGCTATCCAGCATATCAGCGGATGTCCCCGGTATACGTCGTTGATGAAGAATGATTAAAGTTGGATATCTGGAGTATGTCTACTCAGGCCTGTTACGTCTACTTTGAGAATAAACTATATATTTAGTCAGTTAGTCGCGACACCCACGTGCTGAGTCAAGCCATCTACCGTAGCGTCTACGAAGGTTCCGCAAAAGAATTTGTTGCTTCGTAAAATCACCACCAATGATTTCTTGACTAGAAGTCAATTCAAATACCGCATTACTCTGCTCGAATAATTAGTCAATACTTCCACTAGAGGTGTGCAGAATGTTGCAAATGCTATCAACAAGGAAGTCGTGTTATCTGCGGTTAGTCCGAATCCAACTCGAACCTTCATGTTTGCCTATCTAGAAAGAGTTCGAAGAATGCTGAGTTGCAGTCAATTCGGACATGGATAGGTTAGCCGACACCACAGTAAGTAGTACGCATATTGTGAAAATTCCGGTATCCAGAAATCAGCAAAAGCGCTTCGGGCTCACTGATGTAGTAACATGATTCAGTGACATGTACCAAATGTGCAATGTCTAAGAAAATGAATAATCCAAGTTAATGCATTTCATGTTTGACAGAACGTGTACTGATGAGAAACACACGGTAGGTTGGTTTGCTTATCGCTGTACCGGCCATTTGATGCAGTTTTGTGCATCACGACAGTATTTATAATACTTCAGTTTGGTCAGCGAAATGGTTGTCATTATATATGGTTGGCGGCATCCGGTTTCGGATTTGCCTGTCACTGTGGCCAGCCACAGGACGCCTGCGCCCACAGAGGAACCACGGGTGGCTTGCACTGCACCAACCACAGCTCCAACCACACACCCCATATTCAGTGTAAACCCGAAGGAATAAGACCGGGAGGCATGTGGATGGGAGCCACGTTTCATCAACGGATCCGGCCCACACTCCTTCACAGGCAAACACAAGCACGCTGTATTTGGGAATCAACCGCACACAAGGCGGTGGCTGGACCGTAGTCCGCTCCACACTGAGTGAATGGAACCAATCTTCGAGCCTGGCACGACCACAAGGACCGTGCACTCCGTTCCCTCCAGAAACGACCGATTGTCTCCTAAAGCCAGATGGACGAGGCAATGGGTAACAGACAGGTAGGCACCTTGTCAACATGCACATCAAGCGCAGCCACACCGGGGATATCAAGCAACAGCCAGTCACCTGAGAGAAAGATAACAAAGAAAATAAATCGAGTAATGAACAAGAAAACGGTGACATAAATCATAGATTAATGTGCAGATAAAATAATTTGTTTACAAAACAATTCTAGATAATTATACGAGGTCAAAAAGCATATTTTACGAAAATACTACAAACACAAAAATGTTATCAACATTAACTACAATTGGCTTAAGCTACTTGTGCAAGTTTATAGAAGAGAGTACAGGTTGACGTTTACATGCGAAAAAAGCATTAGGATAAAACTGCAAAACCACCACCTGAAATAAAGAGACTTAGCATGCAGATGCGCGGTTAGTAAATCGAATGCAGCGTACCTACAAATGCTGCGCCGGTTCTACCTACGTTCTCTGGAGGACTCGTCGTCGCTTCGGTAGTGGTTCGGATTGGCCTCGATCATGGATCACTAGGCCTGCCTGGCTCAGGCACCCGCGACCGCATGTGCTACAGCACCATGCGCTCGATGTCGATGGTGTACAACCCATCGGTGCTCGCCGCTTCTTCTCTTCATGCATGAGGTCTTTCTCCCGCAATTTGGTAACTGCCTTCGTGATTAGATCGCGCCATGCACTCCGATCAACCGCCTTCGATTCCCATGACCTGCGATCAAGATTAGAACGCGAGAGGCTTACTTTGATCACGTTCTGGTAATGTGACTGGTTTCCCCACATGCGGCGTCCCAATACTCAGCTGACAATATAATAGTTGTTTCGGTATCCCGGTCGAATCCATACGGCTCACATGACGGAACCACCACAAGTGTTTCAGCAAAAGTATGCAGTCCACTGTACGCATTCCACTGTCGCAACACTTCCGTGTCAGCAACCCTGTCGCCCCAACCGATGCGCAAAATCCGTCGCAAACACTGCCGATGGATCCGCTCGAGATATCGCACATCCCGACGGTACATCGTCCACGTTTCACTGACGTATAGAAGAACGGACAGCACCATGGATTTGTACACCATCGGCTTCATGCCAATGGTAAGCTGATAGTTCTTCCACACTCGCTACTCAAGCTTCCCGAATGCTGCCGCAGCCTTCCACACTCGGATACGCAGCTCACTGTGTAGCTGCTGATCAGCCGACATCACACTCCCAAGGTAGCAGAAGCGGGAGGTGGTTTCCAATACTTCCACACCAATGCTGATTCGCGGCAATATTGAAGCTTGCACCTCCGGTGAAGGCTGAAAGAGACAGACAGCTTTGATTGTGTTGATGGTAAGCCCGACTTTGGCCGCTGTCGAAGCCAGAGCACTAGTCATGTGCTGCAACTCATTCGCTCTGTGTGCAAACAACGCACAGTCGTCAGCAAACAGCAACATACGGATAGTTGTCTTACAGACTAGAGTTCTCGCACCGGAACGACGGATGTTCAGTAACCCACCATCAATACGGCGTTCCACACGAACACCGTAAGCACAAGCGGCATATAAAGCACCAGACTTCATTGCGTGAATATATGTATATTAAATAAGACAGGAGCTAAGGCACAGCATTGCTTCACACTAGAGATAACTGCGAAGTCTTCCGAGGTCTCTCCACTCAGGTGCACCCTCACTCGCATACCACTGTGCAGACATTCAATTAAACTTACAAACTTACGCGGGCAACCAAACATATGCAACACCAGCCACATTGCCTCGCGGTTCACCGTATCAAATGCCTTGGTGAACTCAACAACAAGCGAGTGCAACTACAAATGACGAGCCGCAAACACTATGTCAATAGTGCTGCGAGCCGAGCGAAATCCACACTGATCTTCCGCCACTTTCGGTTCCACAACCTGACTGATGAGGCGGTTGAGCAGGATTCGGGCAATCACCTTGCCAACACAACGCAGCAAGTTGATGCCACGATAATTCGTGCAACATTGCTTGCTACTTTTGCCCTTGTACAGTGGTAACACAAGGGCTTCCTTCAGCTCAGGGGGCACCTGCTGCTCAATCCTTACGCGTTGCACCAAGTGATGCAGCACAGTCAACAACGCAGGTCCGCCGTGTTTCAATACTTCAGGCGGGATCCCGTCGGTACCAGCACACTTGCCTTTCGCAGCTGAGCAAGTGCTCTCTGCTTCTCATCCAGTGTCGGCGTGTCCGCCAAACTCGTGCTGCTTCAGGCCGTTCAATGTAGCGCAGTCAATCTCTGAACGGTTGTTCAAGAGACAGTCAAAGTGTTTTCGCCAGATCTGGATTATGTCTGCAATCTGTGTGCAGGTAGCGTCTGAACTACGATCGATCAGCGTCCTCAGCCGCTCCAACCTCGATCCATGCACCGCCTTCAAGGAGTCAAATAATTCCTTGTGTTGGCGGCGTTCGGCGTAGTATTCCATCTGCTTCGACTGCTCCATCCACCATGCATTTTTAACGCGACGGAGCTCTCGGGTTTATATATATATATGTATATATATATATATATATATATATATATAAAGAGGACCAGGTGCCCAAATGCCACACAAGAGCGGTTAGATGTCGTCTACTGGCAGCGGCTGAGGCGATAGCCATCAGGCTTCATGACCCCGACCTATGTGTGCCCAAGAAATCTGTCCAGACACAACTCTACCCTGGTCCCTTGCAACGCGGACACAGTGTGGCCAACGCCACACACACACACAAACGCACCGTTGATCGCATCTAGCATGGTCACTCAGACCATCTGGGTTTTGAACCTGTATCTCATCTGATGTTTACGTTCATCTAATTCCTTTGTGGTGTATTAGCCTGATGAGGAACCACTGTAAACGAGCTTGTTCGCTAACATTTGTTCTGATACTTTAACTCATTTGGTCGGGCGACTCCTTTCGTGGTACCCTAAAGATCGTTGGGTGTATGCAGCGTTCCCATATTGCTTTTACTTGGTCAAGTTGACAGTTTCTAAAACTACACTATCCTGCTATCCTGGCAGTGTACCCACCTATTTTAACCCAGGCTAGACCCCAAAGATGACAAATGTACGTAGCGTAGCGAGTTACTCGTGAGGTGATTTACTGTATGATGACACAACACGTAAGTCCCTTTCATTGTATAAGTAACGGTGGTTTGATGCTTGCTGTTTCCCCTGAATCTGCCAACCGACGTTCCTTAGGTTGGCCGAGTCCAGAAAGCCCACCGCGCATTCCATAACTCCACCCCATTCTTCCTGTGTACGCACCTCATAGCTTTGGCGATTTACAATTCCTCAGCGTTCATCTTTCGTTGGGTTGATTGCAAATCCCTCCTAATGATCCCGGCAGTAAATGAGGCGCTTTTACTTTCTGTGTCACTGAATCTCTCAATAGATTCAGGAATTCAGACTAATTTCTCGATAGCACTGGAATACGCCTGTTGTGTTCTGTTAACTTAGAACGCAGCTGTAGTGATTTTGCGTATTTATACATGTGCACAGTGTACGCAACTTGTTGCACTGTCTGCGGGGAAGAAGTCCACCATTGTGGAACCGAGCGTTTGACCATTCTGGAAACCTGACGTTATTTTTCTCTGCTTACTATCCTTCGGAAGGCGTCTGAAGTTCCCTCTCTATAAGAAATTCCTACCATCTCAATCCACTCCTTAGCACGCCGTGGATGTGTGTTTAGAAACTTCTGCAACTAGATTTTCACCTGTCGTACTTTATATCTACTATCTATTGTATAGTTCAGTACCTACTTCCGAGCGCCCTTTTTATTTTCTCTTATCTGTACACTTGATGTGGGCTATGAAAAAGTGATCCCAGCATACATACGGTCTAGGTGACATGAACTACCGTGGAGTAACTCAACAACCTCCAACGGTTCAGGGAATCTCGTTGTTATTTTGAGCACCTCTTTTCTAGGAACGATCCAGTCGAGGAATGGCGATGTACCCTTGCATGTCGCTAATTCCATCGTAAAGATTATAGTCTCATTAAAAGAATTCGTTTGATTTAGAAACTCATCATTCTTATCTCCTTTGATGATCGCAAATATGCTATCCACTTTGCCATTAATGCTACACCAAATACACCTTTTTCACTTGGCCTGACATAGCTTTTGCGTCAATGGCAAAATGCTTTAATCAACTATACCGATCGCTTTCTTTCGGTGCTTTCTACAGCCATACAATCTGTCGTTGCAGAAGCACTCAAGATATTAGCAATGATACGGTATCGTATTTCAGGAGCAACACGGCTACCGCCGAAACCACTCGCGCACCAGGAATTTGTTGTTAGCCCGTGCCAGCTGGACGGAATCTATTGATGTTGGGGGAAGTTATAACGGCGCCTACCTTGATTTCTTACTATTTGCAGGTGATTTCAAAACGTGGCGTGACATCACGAGAGCGGTTGATTACATGGCATCGCACAGCGATCTTGACAGTGCTTATACCTGCTCATCCGATAAGCTGCTACATTTCAACGTGGCAAAGGGCAAAGTCGTGAGTCTGTGCCATCAGCTTACCAATTGATATCTACTTGGTACCCAACCGTTGCAACGTGCGACCACGGTGTGATCGTCTAGGAAGATATTGACTGCTCGAGACAGGCTGCAAAGACATCGAAAAGAGCCAGTTAACATCTTGATCCGTTACAGAGGGCTTTTGGAAGTCTGGAGCCTTCAACCTTTCCGCAAAATGCGGAACGTCTTAGTACCGCGTGGAATGTGCGATCCAGGCCTGAAGGCCCGGGTGCAAGTGTATAATCGATGCACTTGTAGCTCCCCAAACTAGGGCAACCAAACCCGTCAGAACTTTGTTTTATCTCCCCCTACCAGCGCAGACCCCAGTCTCTGAGATTGTACTCTGATGAACATCGACGTCAGCGAGGAAGCCTCATCATGGCTCACTTAATACTAACCAACCAAATTCTGCTTTGTAGCAATCTGTTGTGGCTTAGCCGAAATACAAACCTGAAAGTCCATCAGCTCAAACTGGCTACGCACTACAGTCGACTTGATTGTGGACGATACGGTTTATCCCTCCGTGTGTCCAGTGCCTGGAACGCTATTCCTACACACGTCATTCTCGCCCCTACAATAAAGCTTTTCAAAAAACACCTTAATGACACTCTTCCCAACTTACATTATTGATATAGTCTGTTTAGCTCGGAGGACGAAATAACGCAAATCAATCCATATGCGTAACGGCCCTCTCCGCAACGTAGCTGTAAGGATACATGCAGAAGTGTCCTGGTGAGTAGCATGGATGTATCTCAACTGCATTAACCTATCACATCGGTCAAGTGAAGCAGCATACTAGTGAGCGTGTTTCTATTCCTTTCTGTCACTTCTCACGGATTTACTGAAATATAACTGCTCTCTATATCCTTTTGAGCATACACATCCTATCCGCATTTCTAACGATCGTTACGCAGCTCTGCATTTAAATCGGCGGACCGTAACGTGTTCAACCAATGATCGCTCACTATGACCGTGAACATGATTGGCCCTACACACACACGTAGATAAGCACGCACACACGCACTCAAGGACACCCTAACGTTCCGTGCTTACATGTAAACCGTTAAGTGTTCAGTACACTTTGCGCCAGACTGAAGCGTCTTCTTGCTTATTCGCTACGGGTTGAAATACGTACTTGCGGTTAGAGTCCAGCTGTGATATCTGGCGACGAGGTCAACATGTCCATGACAAATACTCCACCGGTCTTCTGGTCGTGCTCTACCGACAAACCTTCCCTGGACTCGTGGCATAGATGGCGGAAAACCTTTACGGATTACTTGGAATTGCTTCCAATCTTGAATCCAGCAGTATCTCTTACTGAGAAAAACAAAGTGAAGCTCTTGAGACAGTTTCTTGGAGATGAGGGTCAAAGGTATTTCGATGCACTTCGTATTGATCAAATCTCTTCTACGATAACCGGCGCTTTGGAAACCTTCAGTGCTCTTTGGGGTGCTCGTCAGAATGTTTTTACGGCTAGATACTACTTCTCGAAACTCTGCCAGAAACCAGATGAGAGTGTGAACGAGTTCATCGCTCGTGTACTACAAGCAGCACCTGATTGTAAATACAATGAAGTCGATCCAACGAGATTTGAAGAGACCATGTTACTTCAATGTTTGATAGCCGGAATCTCAGACCAGAGCACGCGGGAGAAGCTCCTTTCACAAGATGATTGTTCACTGACCTGGGAGACGGCCTGCTCGATTGCCCGGCAGAGGGAACACCTTACACAACAACTCGCAACATTTACGCTGAAGGACTCGTCAGATGAGCTGCGATTGATTAACACTACACCAAGACCAAAGCCACCCACTGGCGTCAATTTGTTTGTGTGCTATCGTTGTGGTGAGCAGCACAGTTGTCCATCCGACTGCCGGCATCAGAAGACAGTATGTCGAAGCTGCGGGAAGGTGGGCCACCTGGCGCGAGTGTGTAGATCGGTCAAGCGACGTTCAGGTGGGGCTTATCGAGGAGCAAACCCCATCAAAACTGTGGACGAGTCTGATGGTAGCGACCCTGAATTACATTCCATTTGGCTTAATTCCGTTTCTAGCATGCAGCCGGCGCCATACACTCTAGAGCTTTACATTGAAGGACAAAAGGTACAGATGGAAATCGATACAGGAGCATCCGTGACGATAATCCGGGAAAACGCTGTAAAAACGCTCCCGAACTTATCCGCTTGCAATTCTGTTCTTCGCACATACACCGGTGAACCTATACGTGTCCTTGGTAAATGCTTCGTGAAGGCACAGTATGGCGACAAAATACGCACACTTCCTGTATATGTGATCCCCGGGGATCGTCCAAATCTGCTTGGAAGAGACTGGATACGTGCTTTCCCGGATACAATGAATGTGGTAAAATTAGTCACCGAGATCTCCGGACTTGAAACATTACTTAAACAACATTCAGCTGTTTTTTCCGAGGAGCTTGGGAAGTTGAAAGAATTTCAGGCTGCGATAAAACTAAAGGAAGGCGCTCGACCAAAATTCATTAAGGCGCGCACACTACCATACGCTATGAGGCCTAAAGTTGAAGAGGAACTAAACCGCCTACAGACTCAAGGTATTATTACTCCTGTACACTTTTCTGACTGGGGAACTCCAATTGTGCCAGTAACCAAACCGGACGGCTCCGTACGGATTTGTGGTGACTACAAGATAACCATAAATCAAGCATCCATGCTGGTCAGGTACCCCTTGCCACGTATTGATGACTTGTATGCAACACTAGCTGGTGGTGAAAAGTTTACCAAACTCGATCTGAGTCATGCATACTCGCAGATAGAGCTCGATGAACCTTCGAGGAAACTTACTACAATCACCACGCACATGGGACTATTTCAATATACTCGTTTACCTTTTGGCATTAATTCCGCCCCCGGAATATTTCAGAGAATTATTGACGACCTAGTGAAGGACATTCCTTTTGCGTGTGCTTATCTGGATGATATTCTTATCTCTGGACGCTCGGATACAGAGCATCTTCGAACACTCGCGGTCGTGCTCGAGCGTTTGGAGCGAAGTGGATTCAGATTGAAAAGGTCTAAATGTGAGTTCCTTTCACCTTCCGTTTGTTACCTTGGATACCGGCTTGATAAACACGGTTTACATGTTTTAAATGACAAGGTTAAACCTATTTTAGAAAGCCCAGAGCCAAAGAGTTGTGATGAACTCCGTTCGTTCTTAGGAATGCTATCTCACTATCGCCGTTTCCTGCCTAATGCATCGACGGTTCTATCGCCATTAAATGAGCTGTTACACAAAAATGCATCGTGGTGTTGGGGTTCCCGTCAAAAAATGCCTTCAATAAAGCAAAACAAGCTCTTGCTTCGCCACCAACGTTAGTCCATTATGACTCTAACAAGCCACTCATACTTCAGTGCGACGCGTCCCCTTGGGGGGTCGGGGCTGTCCTGTGCCACCGCATGGACGATGGTTCTTTACGTCCCATAGCATATGCATCGCGCACCTTACAGACGGCGGAGAAGAACTACTCACAACTGGACAGGGAAGCGCTAGCCGTTATCTTCGGAGTTAAGAGGTTTCACCAGTATTTATGGGGAAACGTTTTCGAGCTTCATACAGACCACAAACCATTGATATCCTTGTTTGGGGAAACCAAAGGTATACAACAAATGGCATCACCGAGGATGCAAAGATGGGCTATAACCTTGAGTGCTTACAGTTACAAGATTGTTTATATTACCGGCGTCAGCAACTGCACAGCTGATGCACTCAGCCGTCTGCCGATCACGGAAACTGCACATGAACACGACCCTCCGTTTGAACTGGTTAATCTAATGCAACATCTAGACACAACACCGATACGGAGTTCAACAATCCGTCAATGGACGGATCGAGACCCCGTGCTATCAATGGTGAAACGCTTTTTGAACATGGGTTGGCCTCCTGAAGGGACAGTTGAATTACAACCGTTTATGATTCGGAAGAACGAACTGAGTCTATTCGACGGCTGTGTTTTTTGGGGCTCTCGTCTAGTCCCTCCCACCAAGGCGCGTTCACAGATACTTAAAGAGCTCCATGATGCTCATCCAGGTGTGGCGAGGATGAAGGCACTAGCGAGAGGGTACTGCTGGTGGCCCAACATCGACTCAGACATAGAGAACTTACTGAAGAATTGCGATATTTGTCAGGCGTATCAGCGGAGCAAGGCGCCAGGTCCAATACACCCTTGGCGTTGGCCCGACAAGCCCTGGCAGCGTATCCACGCCGACTACTTCGGACCGATCGACGGGACCATGTTTCTTCTACTTATTGATGCACATTCTAAGTGGATTGACGTACATCCAGTTACTCAGGCGACAGCCGAATCCACCATCACTAAAATGCGCTCGTCCTTCGCTACGTTTGGCATTCCGGAAACCATTTGTACAGACAATGGTTCGCCTTTTACCAGTGCCGAATTTGGTAAATTTGTCGCCAACAACGGAATCCAACACGTTAAATCAGCCCCGTATCACCCAGCATCAAACGGATTAGCGGAGCGTGCAGTACAAACTGTGAAACAAGGCTTACTAAAGCAGCGAACGGGAACATTGCGAACAAAACTGGATCGGTTCCTATTCTCCTACCGTTCTACACCCACTGAGGCTACCGGGAAATCCCCGGCGGAATTGATGTTCGGCAGAAATCTGAGAACGAGGCTTCATTTGTTGTTCCCGAACCCGCGTGTTGAAGTACAGGAGCGTCAGAAAAAGTTTGTGTCTTCAGAGGAATCAAAGCCGGAAGTTACATTTCAGGACCATCAACCTGTTTACACCAGGTTACCGCATGAACAATGTTGGCAGCCGGCGACTGTGCTCGATTCTTCAGGAAGTCAAAACGATTTGCAGCTTCCGGACGGCCGGGTTGTTCGCCGGCACTCAGATCATGTACGCCCCAGGAGCACTGACACACCTGCCGTGAGTCAGTCACACTCGGAGATCGCAGAGCAAGCTGCAGAGCACGACGAACACAGAACAACAGGGGAAACTCAATTACGCCGATCGACCCGGATTCGCAAACCGATCGAACGTTTTCAGCCATGACTGTAACGTCAGCCAAAACAGGGAGGACTGTTACGTGTTCAACCAATGATCGCTCACTATGACCGTGAACATGATTGGCCCTACACACACACGTAGATAAGCACGCACACACGCACTCAAGGACACACCCTAACGTTCCGTGCTTACATGTAAACCGTTAAGTGTTCAGTACACTTTGCGCCAGACTGAAGCGTCTTCTTGCTTATTCGCTACGGGTTGAAATACGTACTTGCGGTTAGAGTCCAGCTGTGATACAGACGATTAAGATGACGATTTATTTATTCGTTGATCCTTCCAATTTTAAGTCTCAATCCAACCATCCTACAGGACTTGTCAAGCCCATGATTTTATTGCAGGTGAGAAATTATTGTTCAATGTTCCTTAAAAGTTGAAATATTCTAAAGGCACTCATCATTGAGTACTTACGAATGTGAAGCTTACTACAATCACTGCTCCATAGTTAATCACATCAATCATCTTTGAATCAAATAAAATCGTAGATAATTCTCAAGAAAATCCGAAAGAAGTAGCGTGACACCTATTTGTCGCTGCGACGTGTATTTCAAGACACTTCGTTTTAAACGCAATCGCCAACGCCCGGAAACATACAGACTACTGATCCTTGAAGGTTTAAAGAAGCAGCACCATCAGTAGTAAAATACTGTGGCTATTAATGCCATTTACCTTTCAGTGTTGCAAGAAGTTCAACCCATTCATGTCCAGTGGTTTGTTTTATCTTGTTTTCAGTGCAAGACCTCTAACTCCGTTTCATCCGGTTAACGCAAACGCTAATAACTTAACCCACGCATTTTGTCATCACAGGTAATCATCAACTTACCTTCCAAGATTATCATACGTTACGCCGTCAGGTTTTATTAGAAATGTAAACAACCTTTCTGATGCCATACTCATCATATGTTACCTGGATCCCGATAGGTGTGTTATTGTAATTGCGTTCAACAGGAAGAAGATGGGGCACAGCCAGTAGACCTCTCCTGTCCTATTCTCAGCCAGAAACTCAGGATGATCAATATAATACCAAAAGTAGTGCTCACAAGAAAAGCAAGCCTTTGAACTATTATTTAATAAGCGGAGAGGAATGGAAGCAATCATTTTAAGCAACAACGCGATGTCGTAGCAAGAGAAAGCAAAGAACCAGAGAAGAGTGCATGTGTGTTCAAAACTACTAGATGGTGAAGACGCAGATTGAGATCAACAAATTAACGCGCCTGAGCACCACGTAGATAGAATGGTAAATCTACCACATATAAAGGTTCGACCACTGTGACACCGTCGTCCTGGTACTTTCAGTTCTGTAATATTCAAGGTTACGACAAAAGTATCAGGCCTAAAATATTACGCTTTCTCCAGCAAGGAGACACTTCGTTATCTATTGGATACAGTCTGACCCTAACCAGATTTCTTGTCATATCTTGTATTAGTATGAATGTTATCTAAACGTCGTTGTCGTTTCAAATAGCTGCAATCTTCCAAACTTATCAGCTATCCATTAGTAAATCGCTCCAATTGAGTAGCTCCAGCATTTGGAGCTTTATCGGAAACTTGAATTTTTAAACCATAGGCAGTCATAGTTTCCTCTTCATACTGTTTGCTTTAATTTGCAGTCGTTGAAAGCACATTAAATGAAGATACTACTATATGTTTGACTGGCGGACATAGTTTTTGTGGAGTATGCACTAACCGCTACTCTGTAACCGTAATCATGCTCCCGAGCGACACGACGAAGTGAGCAGTTTCTGTCATGAGACTTGTATCTGTTACTGGGTTTTATGCTCGAAGCGTCTTCCGAAAGCTTTAGTAGGATTCCCTCTGATAAGCGAAACGTGAAAAACTTTTTACTGATCACTTTACTTGTGCCCTTAAGTGTAGAATGAATGCCTGACTTGTAGACATCTTACTATCCTCCCGGAGCCGTACCGTCATAACCAGGTTCGTCAAAAGATAGTATTGGGGGAAATTAAAGAAGCGAACTGCTGTAACTCAACGGGGTCTATTCTCGAATCCAAGTATGAGCCCAGAGTATAAATACTAGCATAAATGTGCACGGAAACTGATAACTATTTTCTTTTCGGTGCAACATTCTGAGCGCTTTCCTACTTACATCAAGCTCAAGCTTTAGAATGGCCTTAATTTATTGCGGTTCTCGTACCGGTTACATGCACTTTAGGGTGATGAGTTAAGGAAAGTCGGTGATGGCGTGTATTCGTTAAAATTGGCAATTCCATAGGATATCCATAGTCGTGTTCACCTAGCAAAGCAAGGCCAACAAAGTTTCCTCTGTGGCAGAATGTTGAGTGTTTTATGCATACTAGTCACGCGCACTGTATGTGCTGGCAATAGGAGAGAAAAGCTCATGTAAACGAATTGTGCTTACAGTCACCGGGCTCTGACGTTACGCGGTTTAGTGTCGAGAAAATATATTGAGACGTTTTGGCTAGTTCTATTGAACAGATAGAGTAAATGCAAATTGAAATCCAGAGAGTATCCTGAAGAGAGCAAACTTAAGACATTGCACTGTTCATCAGCCATCCCCATGCAGAGTAGGATAAAAAGTGCAAGTGGAGCACAGAATGCGAAGAAGCTGGTGGCAAAAGTGCGCGGTTTCATTGAGAGTGCCATGAGCAGAAAGTTGGTTCATGGCTTATGCTTTTTGAAAGGTAAAAATAAAGATTTAATCCAGGATCATCTTGATTCCGTTGCGGACAGTGTTCATCGAAAGCAACATTGCTCATGGTTGAAATTCATGTGTGCTAAACGGAGCAATAAATAGCGAAAGTTTCCTGACATAGCCGGTACACTCTTGGTATGGTTATTCGCTATAGTAATATAACTGAAGTGATTCTGATTAGTTGGAGTGCCGCAGGAAGGCTGAATTGGTACTTGACACCGCAGCGCAGTTGCACACTTTCTGAAGACAAGTATTCTACACACCGGAGCAACAACATAGGTACATTGCGATCAAATCTCATCTCGAACATTTAAGTCAACCAGTATAATTTCACAATTTATGATGGAATAATCAGCGATCGCAGCCGGCTTGCAATGTACTGGAGACCGTTAAATCCACTTGATATACGTCTGCTGCAGAAACTTACATTTCAGTAGGCGCTTTGCGAATAAATCGGGACGCAGAAGCTCGATAGAGAGCATTTCACACTCGGAAGTTAACTTAGGTCACTTTCATCAACAGGCTATATGTAAATATGAATATTATCTCAAACAAATTGCTGATGCTGTGGCCACCGCAGAGGATAATCAACGGTGCCCTATCTGCTGCATCGAGCAGGGTGGATAGGGGTTTGGATGCTACTGCTCAAGCCTTCCCATCTTTTTATTCCCCATCTTACGCTTTTCACTCTTACCGTCCCCTTCCAACTTCACTTATATCCCCCCAGTCTTCAGCCCCCGATTCTTAGCCCTCCCCCAGCATGCTTTGCTAGGCATTTATCTTCTACTTTCAACTCATGTATGAACGCGGAGCGTCACTCCTCTGCTGTCGACAAGCCCATTTCCAATCAAGCGGTCCATTCCAGTTCATCGGCTTCCATTTGGAGCCCTCGATCCTCCTTCAGATTGGCATGCCTTAATGTACGCACACTACTACAGATCGGTCAACAGGCAGCAATTGCCCGAACATTGGAGACCCTCTCCATCAATATCTGCTGCTTATCAGAGACCCGCTTGCAAGACTCGAGCTCTGTGCTCACTCTGCGATCCCCTTCAGGTGATGCAAGCAGTATTTTCTCAGTGCGCCTATCCGGTGACGATACAGCTTCGAGCACCGGCCAAGCTGGTGTTGGCATTGCCCTGAGTCCCCGGGCTGAAGCTGCTCTGATTGATTGGATTCCAATCAGTAGCCGGATGTGTGCGGTCCGATTGGCTGGCTCGTTTAAAGCTTCGAAGTCGCGTGGGACTAACAGGTGTCTATTCATCATCGCTGCCTACGCGCCCACAAACTGTAGCGATGATTCAGTAAAGAACGACTTCTACCGCCAACTGACTCAGCTCCTTCGCCACAGAAGAAGCACGGACACTGTTGTGCTGGCGGGGGATAGGAACGCACAAGTTGGAAAGTTGTCCACTGATGAAATGCATCTAGGCGGTCAGCACGATGTAGGCTCCCGTAATGATAACGGTGAGCGGTTATTTCATTTGTGTGAAGCTGCCCCCTTATTTCTTGCGAGCACTAACTTCCGACAAAGCACCCGCAAGAGGGTGACTTGGCGCTCACTAGCTTCAAAACCGCCTCGGACGCAGATCGATCACATTGCAATCAGTTACCGCTGGAGAGGCTGCATCCAGAATTATCGCTCGGTTTGGAGCACATGTGTGGACACCGATCAGGCACTTGTATGTGCTGACGTGCGGATGCGCTTTGGCGGACGCCCACGACGACCATGTGAGCGCATTGACATCATCAACTGACAAAGCCAACTGTTCTGGATGCGTATCAAAGTACGCTGACATGCGAGTTGAGCAATCGCTCACTGGAGACAATTGATGGTCACTGGTCACATGTTCGCCAGACCTTACTAGCAGCAGGCAAATCCTCATGTGGTATGTCTAAAAGCCAACATGGACATTGGGTCTCTTCTCGGTCTCTGGAACTTATCGACGCTCGCCGGCATATCCCGGCTGGAAGCGAGCACAATGAAACTCGCAAAGAGCTCCGGACAAAACTCCGCGCCAGCCTGAGGAGAAACCGCGAATCTTGGTGATCACTTCGTGTGTCAGACATGGAAGTGGCCGCTGCCCTTGGCAACCATCGTAAGTTATTCCGTCTGATACGGGAAATGGGCAGCAGGAGGCCTGGTGTTAGTGAGACAATTTGTGATGAGAGTGGACAGCCTATTCACAGTTTGTCAAAACGTTTGGAGCGTTGGGCTGAGCATTTTGAAAAGCAATTTAATCGGCTAGAATTATTCGATTCGTCGCCGACGAGTGATCGTCCTGCTCCTTGGGATGTCCCTTGGGATCCACCCTCTCGCTCAGAAGTCGAACGTGAGATGGGACCGTTGAAGTTGAACAAAGCCGCGGGACCAGATGACCTTCCATCAATCCTCTTCAAATTCGGAGACTCTGCCCTTATTGATGCTTTACACGAATTACTAGTGAAACTGTGGGAGCAGAAGACTGTCCCAACCGACTGGAGCCGCTCCGTTATTGTTCCCATCTTCAAAGGCGGCTCGCACTCGGAATGCGGCAACCATAGAGGAATCAGTCTGATCTCCATCTCCTCCAAATTGATAGCCTCCATTATTCTTCACAGACTGACTGGCGCTCGTGAAAGCCAGATTCGTGAGGTACAAGCCGGGTTTCGTCGGGGTCGTGGCTACATCGACCACATCTTCACCTTGCGTCGGTTTTTGTAGCACCGTCACACATATTGGCGCCCCCCGTAGTCGTAATTCTCGACATCAAAGGTTCCGTCGATTCGATTAAGCGATGTGCCCTTTGGAATTGTCTATTCAGGAAAGGTGTGCCCGTGAAATATGTAAATATTATCCAAGCATTATACGCGCGTAGCATGGGCAGAGTGAGGGCTTACGCAAGCTGTCGCCACGCTTTAATATCTCCAGCGGTGTGAGACAAGGGTGCCTGCTGTCACCTTTCCTCTTCAACTTCGCTATTGGAGTTTGCATTTACGGGACATGACTTGGAAGGTGTGGAGCTACTCCCAGGAGAACGACTTCTTGACTTGGAGTATGCAGACGACATTGTCTTCGTCTGTGACAGCTCCCAGACGTGCCAAGCCGCGCTGGACAGATTAGCACTGGCTGTCAGCCGCTTAGGGCATTGCTTTGCACCACCGAAGTGCAAAGCGGTCCTCCAAGATTGGCATGGATCGCCTCCTGCACTGACCCTTGGTGGGGATCAGCTAGAAGTCGTTCAGAAATTCAATTACCTGGGAAGTTGTATCAGGGCCCTTGGGATCGAAGACGAGATCACGAACCGTATAGCGAAAGCTCGGAGTGCTTTTGCTAACCTTCGCCACCTATGGCGGCGGCGCAACATCACTCTCGCCCTGAAGGGTAGAGTGTACAATGCAGTGGTACGTTCGACCTTACTGTACGGTTGCGAAACCTGGCCCCTATGATCGGCGGAGTTGAAGAGGCTGGCTACGTTCAACCATCGGTGCCTTCGCAGTTTGGCTCACAAATGGTGGTAACACCGCTTGAGTAACCAGAGTGTTCGACGCATTGTTTACGGCCCAGGAAAAGAATCTGAACCGCTCAGCACCGTTGTTTCCCGCACCAGGCTCCGATGGCGGCCACGTGTTACGCATGCCAGCCCACCGACTCCCTCGACGTGCGTTGTTTGCTCACCAGGGATGTGGGTGGAAGAAGAGGAGAGGTTGCCAAGCGATGACTTGGTCCAGAGGAATGAAGTCCATCACTTCGGAGCTAGCCTCGGTTGGTGCGGCACAGCTCCCTGGTTTGGGTCCAAAAGACGGTGAACACGTTTGGCTGGATATACTTGCCGACATGGCAAGGAGCCGACCTCAGTGGCGTTTGTGCTGTGATTTTCTTTGTCCCTCCCCATCCCTTTTAGTCTCCCCCTCCACCTACGATCTCATTTCCTATGGTAACACATAATAATAATAAAAAAATTTTCTTTTTGCCTAGTAGCTGGCTAGAAGCTTACCGGAACGATGCCTATCCGTTGCTGGTAGCTCAGCTGGCATGCAACTGTTGTATCTATTTTTACTTTGTGTATTGTGTTATATGTGTGTATGTATGTATTTCTTTCATGTATTGCGGCGCAATAGCGGAGGTGTTTTTCCACCTCTAGCTGATGTGTATAATGAATGAATGAAATATGAAGAGTATAAATAGGTTATCCACTCCAAACGTTGCACCATATGCGACCGGTTTGATCCGTGTTCTTCACAGGTAGAGATACCCGGTATACAACGCGATTTACTTACTTTTAAATTTCCAGCAGATAACTTTGCACACAGATCACCGAGCTTCGTTAAGTCTAACTACAGCTGAAGATTACAAGCAAGCACGAAGCCATTTGCGGGGTGAGTTATTTGCAGCGGGAGATATGGGGTACTTAACTGTGGTAAACGCCACTATACATAGATACGTATGGTGTATTCGTGATGATGAAGTATTCAGAAGCACCTCTCACTTCTGCTACCTTGGAAGTGTGACTCGACTCAACAGCAACTGCAGTGTGAGCTTCGTATGCGCGTCTCGAAAGCAACGGTGGCATTCGGGAAACTTGAGTACCGAGTGAGGAACATCCACCAGCTTACCGTTGGCACGAAGCACATGGTGTACAAATACATGGTACTGTCCGTACTTCTATACAGCAGAGGAACATTGGTGGTGTACCGCTGGGATGTGAGATATCTCGAGTATTTCCATCGACAGTCTTTGCAACGGATGCTGCGCATCGGTTGGTGCGACAGAGTTGCAGACATAGAGTTGCTGCGTCGAAGTGGAATGTATGCAGTAGACTGTATACTGTTGCTGACCCTTGAGGTGGCTCGGTCATGTGTGGCGTATGGATTCGACGCGGATACCGAAGCAGCTATTATATGGCCAACTGAGTGTGGGTTAACCGAAGCTTTGTTACCAGGAAATGATCAAAGTGAGTCTATCACTTTCTAGTCTGGATTGCGAACGTTGGGAATCGAAAGCGGTTAATCGGCGTGCATAGCGTGACCTGATCACGAAGGCTGTTTCCGAGGTGCAAGAGCAAGCCGTCTTGTCTGCGGAGAAGAAGCGGTAGTTGCGGAAGCGACAGTCGCCGATGTGTTGTATTCCATCGACATCAAGCGGATGGTGCTGTAGAACATGCGGTCACGAGTGCCTGAGTCATGCAGACCTAGTGAGCCGCGAACGAGCCCACTCGGGACCAGGCACCTGCTGAGAACGTAGGCAGAACCGGCGCAGCGTTGTAAGATACGCTGCATTCGGTTCACTAACTGCCTGCTGGCGTGCTGAGTTTCTTCGTTTCAGGTGGTGGGTTTGCTATCGTGTCTCAACGCATATTTGTTTACCTTGTTTATCTGAATAGTCTTCAGGTAATTGGCACACGTTTCGTAAGTTAACGGTGGTTAAGTTTGATAATATTTCGCGTTTGTGGCATTTTTAAAGTAAATTTTCGGACATCTTACACTTATCGCGAACTTGGTGATAACCCATTGATTTGGGATGTGTGGATGGAGCTGTGGGTGGTGTAGCACAAGCCACCCATGTTCCCTCTGTTGGCGCAGCCGTCCTTTGGTAGTTTCGATGCAATTTTATCTCCTCAGATGGAGACAGCAGGCCCCGAACACGCAACCGTTGGACTAGTAGCCGAGACATTTTGCGTCGTTCACCTCGTACACATCGCCTCCGAGACACTTAGGGTATTTTGGCAACGCCTTGCGGGTGTGGTCGAGTAACGCGACCCCATCAATACACGCAGCGCCTTCGTGTGCTTGTGTGCGCATCGCTGAAACCCCCTATCTGCACGCGGTCGCAAGAAAGAGTGAGACATTGAGACAGCCACTGTCTCGGCAGGCTGATCCTGACGCCGGATAAACGAAACCAGTGTTCTGGTTAGGACTAACCATCACAAATTCACATTCCCTGATGAGTGTAAAGTACCGAGCCGCGGTGCTAGAGGTGCCTGTGGAACGTGTAATAAGATGGTGAAAAAAGGGTTCTTTGTGGAAATTGCCATACCTATTTCCGTGCGAAAGGCGGGAAAATCACGCCAAGCGAGTGCAGGCTGATCAGCAGCAGGCCTGCGTTATTGTGGCTCTGTGCAAAGTGTAATACTGTCTCATTATTCAAAATCGTAATTGCACTGTCCCGGAAGTATGAAAGGTTTACAGACGTAGTTCAGTAAACGCTGCGCACCAAAATACCTTCGGTAGCAAGAAACATTGCAGGACGTCTGACACAGGCTCCTCCACCGAACTCCACCGCAAGCCAAATCGACAAAGACCACATGCTATACTAATAAACTTGCCCCTGCAAACACTACCAATAATCCAAATCGTCAAAGCGTTTCCGAACGCCACTTCCAGCCCATTAACATCTTTTACCCAGAAATGCACTTCCTCCCACCAGACTCCGGCGAAACCCAGGATACATGAAAACACCTCTGGTATCTGCGCCGTTGTTGCATCAACGTGTCCCAAAATTAGACGCTGCTGTTTCAATAACCACACATATAACTAATGTGAAAGGCAACGCTGCATGCATGTACAGCTAATTGCTGGGTCTAACAACTACGGTCCACCCTCCCAAGAAATACATTCAGAAGCTACTGGATACCCTATCTATAATTTGTACCAACGTTTCTGAGTCAACATTGAATTTTTTTAAAGGGAAAACAGGCGGATGACGTGAACTAATGGAATGCCATATGTAACGTCCTCGGTATTCTGCCTAGACCCTGCAAATTGATGAGGATCACCCGTCACCTGAATTCCAATCATTATGGCGAAGCCAAGCTTCTTCGGGTTGTGCTAAACTTTGTCGATGAGTTGGAAACAGCGTTGCCTTTGACTGCTGATCTACCGAACGAAATCGGTCTGGTTCGTCTCTTTTCAAACTTTCTCTGGAGCAAGCGAAAGCGAGCAAGGCAGAGCTTAGAAGAGTATTCCGGCTAAACGCCGCAGCCAGAACCGTTTTGGTCTACGGCGTTCCCCAGTCTCACGAGCAAGATAAATGCGAAGCAAAGACACACGACCAGGAGCAGTGGCGCTATATTCGTGAAACCATGCTTTTGAATGACGTTGTTGTTACTTCCCTCGAGACTGCCAATATCAGAAAACTACACAGAGTGCGACCCAAGGATAATTAAGGTTATGTTACAACAAAGGCAGAAGGCACTTTCGCTACTGGAGCGCTGGACTTCACTTCTGAACAGACTGTCAGTCGAGCTCCGGTTCAAAGCCGCTAGCGAAACTGTCGTCTGACTTAGTGCACCACCACAGCATGCAAACGAATTAGTGATCTTATCCCGAATTTGCACCGGAAACAGGTCTGAAGGAAGTGATGATCTTCCTGTGGAATCCTGTAGCCAATCCCCATGCATTGTGCAAACTGATTTGCCAAAGGGGTTAATCACAACGCCCCTGGACCCAACTAAAAGCGACTTGCCAAACATACTACAAACAAAGCGGCTGGCGACCGAACATACAACTGTCGTCACAATCTGTCATCCTAGCCACAAGTGTCTAGGATCGTTGCTAAGAACGGAAAAACTTTCTTGTATGTACACAAATGCTTAAGGCCTCCTCAGCAAAATCACCGAGCTTTGATTGCGCCAGGCAAAATGTGCTTGAGATCTCATCACTATAATGAGGACTTGCTTGCACTCAGCGGTTACGGATGCCGAGAGCGCGATTCAGAGTACGTTCTTCTTCCGACACAATCGTCCCAGCAGCCGAGGCTGTGCTACCTTATACTATTGTAACTACTTACAATGCGAACCACTGGATGTTCCGGAGATACCGGTCGCTGATTCGCTATGGTGCCGTTTGCGTCTCATGCACAACGATAACTGCCTCATGGCGTTCGTATATCGCTGCTATAGTCCAATCCAGAGATGGATTTCCATATATTATCATCACTGCCGAGATGCTTACTCCCAAGTTACAGCCACGTTCTTAACTCCGGCGATTTTGACTTGCACGAAGTGGAAAGCTCGGCATCTCCAGGGAAACATAAATGGCCATGTTGCAAGCCTTTTTTGAGAGTATCCAGCTCTACAATTACGTCAGATCACCTATCAGGTACAGAGCTGATAACAAACCATCGGTACTGGACCTCGTAATTACAAATGAGGAACTCATGATCCACCGGCCATGTGTAGACACCTAACTATGCTAAAGCCATCATTGCACCATGATTTATAACTATATGTGTTGGGCGAAATATTCAGAGGAACACACAGAACTAACAGATATTATTACGCGTTACAACCTGTTGAACAAGTTAGCTGCGACGACCAATTGTGAGTTCTTGAAAGGTGGCTCACCTGATAGCGCCTGGATTCAGTTTGTTAGACGTTTCAGCAATCTAATCTCAACTGCTTCAAAATCAAAAAGGATTCACTCCACCAGTCTCGTGCCTTTCATCAAAAGTATAACCCGCAAGCGCATATCAATAAGAAATGCGGCTTGGCACACTTGCAGCGCTCGTCCTAGTTTCGAGATCTGGAGCGATTACGTGACCCAACGCAATCACTATAACATGCTTGTAGGTGAGGACAAATTATCTCCCCAACAGCATTTTGTTTTTAAATTTGTCAACAACAATTAGCTCTCATACAAGCATGTTAACACTATCCGGAAAGTGAAGCCCCGGTACCCCTCCACTTAACACGCAAGTAGAAGTTGTATAGGGTGCCGAAGAGACAGCCAACGCCATACTAATACACTATGCCCCAACCTTCCAAAGAGACGTCTGCCAGTGTTTCTGTTACATACCCCATTCCTAGCCCCAAGTTCAACAGTCACTACCATCGAATTCCATGCCACAGCTGTATTGAGGAAAATGCTCTCACTACGCACCTACAGCTCCCCCGTAATTGATTAGATTCACCTAAGGACGCTGAACGTAACAGCAACAATGCTGGCTGGGCCATTATCGCGTTTCTTCCAAACGTGATTAGATAAGCAAATGGTGCCTACCATGTAGAAACATGGCTTAATCTCTCCAATTTTCGAAAGCGGTAGTCGCTAGGAACCCGCCATCTATCCCCCAGTGGTCCTCCTCCCTGTGCTGTCAAAGGTAACGGATGTAATCATTGCTGAGGCTTCAGTAGACCATCTATAAGGCCAAAGCATCATAGCGCCGGAGCAACACGATCTCCGCCAGCACCGTTCATGTACTACCATCCTACTGATTGCACCCAGTAGTTGGACAGAAGCGGCCGATGAAGGAAGATAGACAGAGGTCATTTACCACGACTTCTCCAAAGCCTTCGACCGACTGGACCACCGCATTCTGCTTCAACAACGCGTAACTTATGAAATTGGTGATCCTGTCCTTAGGTGGGCCAGGAATTTTTTGCATGAGCGGCAGCTGCAAATCAGAGTTCCAAGTGCGCTGTCTGATCCGATTTATGTGGCATGGAGAGTCCCACAAGGATCAGTTTTGGGGCCGCTTCTGTTTCTCGTGTTCATTACCGAGGTTACGCGTTTGATTGCTTCAGATTTCTTGCTGTTCGATGATGATGTTAAAATCTGGCGACGATCGCTGACCCAGCATATCATGATGCACATCAGCTAAACCTGGACAGAGCGTATGGATGGTCACGCCAAAATTTACTCCAGCTCAATTCGTGGAAATCTAAGGTTGTTCATATTCGCCTAACATAAATAAAAGCTTGGAGATCATGTTCTGCAAGCAGTAACCCAGGAGCGTGACCTTGAAGTGCTAGTTTAGGCTGATCTGCTCCGAACAATCTGCGAAGGCGTCAAAGACTGGGAACCAACACATCGGCATGCTGCAGAGGGCATTTGGGAGGTTTGATTGCTCTGCCTTTTCGCAGTTGCTTAACACCTACGTGAGGTCTCATGTAAAGTACGCGATCCAGGTCTGGCAGCCCTGACGCAAACAAGACCTTGCAGCACTCGGGACTCCACAGCGACGAGCCACGAAGCACGTCAAAGGGTTGTTCAAGCTTCCTTATCAACTTTGTTTGAGGATCCTAAAATTATACAGTAGCCGGTACCGGCACGTACCTTATTATGGCCTACCAGATTCTCATGAAGCACAACCACGTCTGTCGCCAAATACTACAACTGAGCCACAGCACCAATTTGAGGGGCCCCTAG
>OX104068.1:64143370-64214175 GCA_944474145.2 Dicrocoelium dendriticum
GTTAATTGGAAGTCAGTGGCTCTTAACGCTTCTGAAGAAGCGTGATACATGCAATTTATCAACATTCAACATGACGCCCACATATATATTTGCATAATCAGATGCCCAAATGCATCAAGTCTGGTAATAGTTACTTTACTTTTGCATCGTTACTGACCCACAGTTCTAACATAGCTTTGAACATGTTCATCCAGGCGTGCCGTGCTCTGCCAATAACAAACTATTTATTTTCCTCGGTTGCATACCAAGTTGTCTTGTGCGAAACTAATGAGGACCCGAAGTCAACCCCAACTGTGCATTCTAGCTTAAACCTTAACAATGCTGTCCAGTAATAGAAAAATATTTGCATTTTCTCGTGCTGCAGGTTACCTCGTTTGTTAATGTCAGATCACTGGCCTCATGGGATGCGCAATTTGGCCGGAGGCATAAAATTGGGGTGCCTGATTGGCACTGAATAAAAGACGGAATAAAATATTCAACATGCTTGTGTCCATAAACAAAGATTTGTGTCCCCAAGGAGCACAACATTTTGCTGATACTTCGTCGTGATAGGCATACGTTTAACATTATACAGTCAAAAGCTGGCGAGCCGTTCAACCTCAACGTGGCATTAGCTGTGTGTTTCGGGTAAATCCTGTTTTAGGTTACGGTTCAATGTCAGTTTTCAATGACGTAGTGTGTTTTAGCTTGGCACACAGTTTCCCTTTACAAAGGCACACTTGTCTGTTTAACAACGCTCCAACGCAGCGGATGTTACTTGCCACTGACTGAAGTCACCAACTCTTACGTATATATGTTATTACTCAATCCACGTTCTGTCATCTAATAAAAGATTCCATGGCTGGCTAGCCGAACAATGTCCTCGTGGCGGATGTGACTCGCCACTAAATAAAGTCACTGCCTCTTCCCTTTTCCGGAGGATCATTCGCATATAACGGACGTCATCTGATTCAAAGCGTTCCATTGATTCCCCCTTTAATGGCAAGCACGACGAACAAAAGCACACACAGTCACATTTACCTACTCACACATGTCCCCTTCCAAATACACAGTTAAACATAGTTTTACCTCTCAGCACACATAGATTCCCATGCTATTGGTCAAAATGTACTAAGCTGTGCATTTGCTGATCATACATGTCCGTAATACCATGATCACGCCGTTGCTGGTGTGCCTCGCAGTGACGAGAATAAACTGTTTATTTATTTATTTATTTCACCCCTTCTCACCCTGACGAACTAGCCGAAATCAAACACAAACGCCTTGTCACATATACAAGTATTAGCAACGCAGCCCCACACATTCTGACAAACACACATTCATCTAACCTGATCATACGGATCCACATGCTACTGACAGAATTCTAACGTGGTTTACATCTAGCAATTCTTAGTGTTTGTATTGACATGATCATATTATTCCAACCACATCTCACTTTATCGATAACAATGGCATCGCCCTGTTTATTTTGTAAAGCTATATTGTTTGACCGTGTTTCGTTCAAGAGCGGTACCTTAACCTACTATGCAAAACAGACGAACAAATAGATAAAGGTTTCATGCCCGATTGAGTGGGACGCGCCTGTAAAAGGGTGATCATATTAATGCGGAGTATATACTCGGTTATTTTTACAAGGATTACTCGGTAAATATTACAAACTGGAATTAATTTTAATATAGATATAAGAGTGCATGGGTTCATAGTCTGGCCGATTAAAATTGTTATTGATGGGTTTAAATTGGGAATGTACACGGTGCATTCGCCGCCATAGAAAGGGAGCAAATAATCCCGCATTAGTTGAGACTGTGAGTGGGATATTATTTTCCGGAAAGGCAGAAAGCAGTGAGTTTTTATGGCGAGTCATATCCGTCATAACACAGTGGTTAATCAGATATTTCGACTTTTTAGTAAAAACGCTTGCCAAGCGAAAACTCTCATATCTTGGAGCACTGCCGCCGATCCATTCGCTGGAACAGGATTAACATGGACCACCCAGCTGGCACCACCTTATGGTTGTTCTGCTAGCCAGCAGTGTGTGACTTGTACCATTCGTTGCGATTCAAAAGTGGTTGGAATGGAAACTTAGCAAATTTATCCAGTAGTTCTAGCCGGCGTTATCTCAGTCCAAGTGCAACGAGCGGTGCACAATGAAACAGTGACTTTCTACGGCTACGATAACATTATCCTTACCGGTCCCACTAGATGATCCAAACGAATAATGCACAGCATGAAAATGGTATTATCAAAAGTAATTCCATACGGTGTATTAGAGGATGCGTTATCATAAGCTGTTAATCCCCGGTACCTTGAGCTTGAAATACCGCTCGATGCGCAGGGAGCTTACGTGCCGAAAGACTTTTTATCGATTGAATTCGACATGCGATTTATAAGCATTGCACATTTTCCTGCAACATACTAGGTGCTATCACATTGATAGATTCACGTAACTGTCGTTATACAGTTTTTGAAGAATCCCTTTCACTGCTCCTGGTCCCAGAGACGTTATAATTGCTGGGTAAGCTGTGGACACGGCTGCTAATAACTGTCAGCTACCTACATTTTCGGGACAATTCTTTTGTAAGACACTCGGCCGCCAGCATAATTTTGCTGTTCACATCACAGATAGCTCTGAAGGTAAGACGCAGCTTGCTGGCGATCGTCCGTTGTGTTACCGATACAGCAACCTCATCTTCCTCTTCGGGTGAAGCTGGCGCAGGTAACCCAAGCTGAATTACACAGTGAAACTCGTACAAGTTGCCTTGTATGGTGCATCGCCGGATGGCGTTCTTCCGGAGGATCCTTCACACATCACGAACGTCATCCAATTCGAATCGTTCCATTGATTTTCCCCTCTGCTGGCGAACCCAATGAACAGAAACACACATAGTCACATTTACCTAAGCATACAACAAGGCTACTTCCAACTACAGACATAAACATACTGTTACATGTCAGCAGACACATACATTCCTATGCCATTTGTAAAAATATACTAATTTGTGCAATTGCCGATCATACCTGTCTGTATTACTAGGATCAAGCCCTTGATGGTGTGCTTCGCAATGTCGAGAATAAACTATTTATTTATTTGATCGAAAGTCCATATCGGAATTTAGTAGAGCGTATTCGACCTGCAGGAAACTTATGTTGCTATTAAGCTAAACTACTAAGCAAATGCGCACTACAGGAGACGGAAGCCTTACCAGCGCTGGTACATTTTCCGCTGCGAAAGTACCTTGACTGATGCTTTACTTGCGGTGTGTCCTTACCGGTGCATGCCTTACAACACACTACAACAAACAAAGAAGAGTTCCCCTTACTTAGGTCGACACAAAGTTTTAGTGCATCGCGCATCTCAGCTAAAGTTAGGGCCGGAACTTGCTTAACGTCATAACGTTTCAAAAGTCCAATATAAAGTCTAACATAGAGGTTAGAAAACAGGTTTTCTTAAATTTCTCAAATAAAGGTTGCACCTAGAGATGCAACGTACGCTACAACGATATCCTGTATATGCTGGTGGGCAACGGGGACATGATCAGCAGCTCAAAGTGTAGTTATTAACAAAATACGCGGCAAGCCAAAGTGAACGTACCGACAAATCCTGAGGTATCGGTTAGGCACTGAAATAAAGGCTTCAGTTTGCAGGCATAGCGTGCTACTTCCTGATGCAAAGGTATCAGGCTTGGTAGCAAATGCTGTTTATTTTGACAACCGAAGTTTTGCCATGTAATTCGATTGCACAGCAAACCTGTTTCATGTTGGGCAACTGTATGTATTGTTCATGACTGCACGATATGGTAAAAATATTAGCACGGTTCTTCTCTTTCCCCTTCCTCTGACGTTTGGAAAGATTTATCTGCAGCTTGCTGTGGACCTTGAAATGGAGGGAGCTTACTTTATTTTTAGAGATGGGACGAATTTTTCCAGCGAAGTTTTCCCTGCAAAGCCTAGTTGGCCGCGGCTTTTACACCTAACCGCAAGCAAAATTGTGACACTGACGTTGTCATAGGTATACTCAGGATTCAAAAGCACTCACTACCATGCTGACTTAAGTCAATTGTAGCCCACTGGACATGAAGTATTCTCAACCCTGATAAGTAAACTTCACATCTAGTATTCACATGCGGAATTCTTCACCAGGCTCTCCAGGACCCTAATACATCTTTGATAAATGAACAAATAAATAAATATTTTATTCTCGAATTCATCGAGCCATACCAACTCAGGTATGATCAAAAGGTACAAGCAATTACGTGGCGCAACCGATACGTTACAACGCACGTAGTTGGCTGAAGCCAAAGTTGTACATTTTGCAGAAACATTCGATTCACTCATGAGGAACAAAGTTAACCGTGGAGTGCCAATAAACTGGTTTCAAGCGCGCGTAGAATAAATAAAAATAGCACAGTAGTTAGCATGGGGACAGTATGGGAAGGAAGAGTAACTCTGTTGTACGTGTCAGTAGAAGGTCGAAAAATGACTAGTCGATAGTACAGTGTGTAACAGTGGGCAGTGACTTTATTCAGTGGCGAGTCACATCCGCTACGTCACAGTGTTGATAAACGGACCTTTGTGGCTTTTTATAGGGAGAAGGCTTGCCAGGCGAAAACCCACCACGTCCTGGAACACTGTCGTCGATTGCTATCATCGGTCAGGTGCAACTGGCAAAGCTTGTTATAAAGCATTAGTTCCTTCAGTTATTCGCAGTCGAGTGACTCCTCTGTTGGCCAGACAAATGGCGCAGTCAAATTCCAACATGGAGGTTGAGGTCTTCTCTGATTATGAATAGTTGCCGGGGAGCGAAGAATTCGTGTCCAGCTACCCTCACTTGACCTCGGTGGTTGAGTTGTTGGATTCAGTTGGTTAGTATGGAAGTGGAGCCATGATCCAGGTAAGTCCTTGTAGGTTATTTTGCCCCATCCCAGACGCAGGCAGTTCCTCAGTGCAATCCTGGATCTATTAGATGTTCACAACCTCAGAGAAAAGGGAACGGGAGGAACAGGCAGCGAGTAGTCCAAAAAGGACGGTCATTGAACCACGCATTGGGGAATCCTACTTTAAGCCACTTACTTCAGACAACTAGTGTACAATGTGTAACAGATATTACGCTGAAAATGTTGTTTAATTATGCAGAAGTCATTACCTAATGGGTAAAATACTTTTATGTACATTACGATGAACGGCGGGGTTCCGGTAAGAAATTCATGAGGTATTAGCTAACGGCGTTAGAATTAAACCTAAGGTCAGAAGGTGGATATATAGTCACGATTGGTTGTTAGCGGAAACCAAAAGATACAGTGGCGATGTGGCCATATTTATATATACTTCACGGGATGAGGATTATCTGAGACGACGGACCCTGTCTAAGCCGTTCGGACATTTAATGAAAGGTTGGGTGCAACCCCACCGCGAATAACCGAGCGGATAACTTGTCTTTGAGGTGCATTGTGTTTTACATTGCTGTTTAAAGCGCTAACCAACAGTGTTCAGGACTTGGGGTGTGTCCGCCTGTCAAGCGTTTTATGTATAAAATGCATAAAAGTCCGTCTAACAAGCCTGCGACGTGGCGGAGGTGACTCACCACCGAATAAGGTAACAGCCCATGGCTTCAAACCTGCAACTTATATAGAGCCACCTTTCGCAATCGTTTGATACTTGTATTGCAAAGCTACCTCCCGGTTTGCACATTCCGGCACTAATGCCTTCTTTACGCTTTAAGGCTTTATCTCGGGACCACGCACACATGAACACACACATACTCATCCCATCCCATATCCGAAATTCTTGTTCCTTACCAGTTAAATAAATAAATAAATAGTTTACTTTTGTCTTGAAAGAACCACCCTAACTGAGTTATTTTTGCAAATTCTGTGCGTTTTGGCCATTAGCCATTTCGTGCAACGCATCACGTCTGTTGCGAAATATGTTTGCCCGTAAAAATTTGATCCTTCCTGATATCATGTGCTTAATTCATTCGGGCATATTACATTTATTTAGTTTTGTAGTTGATAACTATTGCCTACATGTGCAAAATTAGCGAAACGTGGCGCGCAGTCAACGAGACTTAAGGTGATAAATGTTCAGGTCAGCCCACGCGCTAACAAGCAATGCTTCTGACAACGAATGCGATATTACCGATTATTCCATCATTTCTAAATAGGGCTCAGCAGCGGCGGGAGGCAAAGTAGCTGAAGCCAAAACAGTGGTACATTTAAATAATAAGTAACTATATAATTTTTTATTCTGGACTATGCGTGGCATGCCGGTAAAGGCATGATTATGGTAATGGTACAACAACTGATCAAAAAATGTGCAGTAGTATATATGTGGACCCGTATATGTGGACCCATACATGTAGTTGGGTGGGTAGGTGTGTTTCTTGTGTTTGTGAAGGTGTTACGGTCCTTTTGAACAAGTTGAACCGCGTCGCCAATATCTGAAAAAATGTTTTACGTCTGTGGATCTGATACGCTTGTCAGCATAGGTTTAAGCATGGAGCTTATTTAGTGGCGAGTCACCTCCACGTCCCAGTGTTCTTAAGGATACACTTGTAACTTTTATAGAGAGAATGGTTGCCAGGCGAAAACTCACCCCTTCCTGGAACACTGCCGTCAAAATATATGCTGGAAGGGTTAAACCCGATCCACCCAGCTGTCACAACAAGGAGGTTGTTCGACTAGCCAGCCCTAAAGCTTTACGGCCACTACACACCAATGCTACGGTCGTTATCACGTCTACTTTACGCTCAGAAACTCCCCGGATCATGCTTGCGTCGTTCATGCTAGCTATCGCTTTAAAAGGACAGCTTGTCGTGTGGCGCCTAAGATACTAGTCGAAAATCAAACATCCGTACGAGACATATCCAATAAGGACAGTACAAATGTTGGAGGCAACTGAACCCAGTCTGTATTGTTCAGGCTGCAAACGTAGAAAGCGCAGCAAAAAGAACACAAACAGTGTAGTACGGAATGCTCCAAAGCGGTTTGGGGAAGCGAAAGGCTATTAGAAAAATAAATGAACGTGTTGGAGGTTAAAACAACAGTAACAACTAAGGTTGCGGCACACTGAAGGAGTGTATTTTCAGGTTCACCACAATGACCTCCCATGGAAAGCTGCTGAACAAAGGCCTTCTATGGAACTGTCGGTGGGGAAATGGAAGGTGAAAAGGGGTGTTAATAGTAGCTTTGGCTTGACCACGGGCTTCCGAGATTGGGTGTGTAGTGGAGCTGCTTGGATTTATAATTTGTCATTTATTTTTGAGGATGTTAGTGTAGACCACAGTGTATCAGCTGTGGGCCCTGGGGACGGGCTCGACGGACTACAGCTTACATGGTTCGTCCAAATAAAAGACCGAAAGGACATTTCCTCCGCTGAAGACCCGACGGTGCGCTTGGGTATAGCCAGGCACTTCAGAGCACTCCAGTCTACGGTCCACGTCCCACGAATAAATAAGGGAGTCCTCGACGGCAACGCGTAGACAGAGGTTTGTGGACCAATCCGTTCGTGCCAGTCCGCGATCAAGGGTGACTGACTGCTCCTTGGATCGGAAAGGGGCCTTGAGCCGGCTGGCGCTTCACTCGGGGGTTGTCTTAACAGTTCCTGTGGTTGTGGTTCTGGAAGGCAGAGCTCAAAAGGGATGAACAAGGGTAAGGGAAGGACTTGACGCCGGGGAGGGAACATAGAATGCCTGTTAACAGCAAAAACGGATTTTAGGCTTTCAAAATATTTTGGGTGTTTTAGTCGTTTTTGCAAAAGGTTATAGGTGTGACGCACGATTACCACGGAAGACAAGCAAGGCGTGTTAACTGAAACTGCCAACGTTTACAAAAGCTGGAAAACAGATAATAGGGTTGAGCTGTCTATCACGTCAATCGTTTGCCTGTGGTTGAGGCGGGGTAGGCTGTAGGTCAAGGAGTACGGGGGTATCGGAGTGGCCAGCGCTCGCCAAGTCAAGGCATGTGCGGGTGGCGGAGTAATAGCCTCAGGACATGTTGAAAGTGGTTCGTTAGGGTAAGCCATTTTGAGGCGATCGATGGACACAGTTGTTCGTTGGGCCAAAGAGAAACGTTCCACAGTCGTGTGCAGGACTCTGCAAGCGCCAGCTTAGGTAGGCTGGATAGGGCTCTGCGCTGCATCGGTGCGAAGGAAGACGCTAGTTCTTGTAGAGGATCCGCTGTGCATTTGAAGAGCTGTGGCCTGTCCACGGGGCGGAGTCGGCATAATAAACGCATGCTTTGAGCAAGTGAGGACGCAAACTTATGCGGAGGCACACTAGGTGATGTGGGAGGCGAAACGTATCCTCCTGACAACTGTAGCGTTCTATCGCAGACCATCTCTGCGGGTGCACATTGAAAGTCCGCTTTGATGTTGTTGTGAATGTCTAATAATACAAGCGGAAGGGTTTTGCTCCAGCTAGAGTCGGAGAAGGCGCTGATTATGGAAGCTTTCGACTAAACCACTGGCTGCTGTGTAATACGCTAGGCATGTGTATGCGGAGACAGCCCAAGAAGTTGCAGAACGACTCAAATTGTGAAGGTTCCATAGGCGTTTCACGGTTAGTTGTGGTTTTGGATGTGCATCCGTAGTTCGACATCCATCAGTTAAAGAAGGCCCGGATAAGAGTTTAAGTTGTGCAGTCTGTTATGTGAATGGCTTCGGACCGGCTATTGAAGCGATCCACACATATAAGGATGTATACTAATCCGCGTAGAAGAGGCAAGGGACCTATCAGGCCCAAGTGTACAAGCGAGAACAGTAGGTCCAGAGCGAGAAAGAAGCCAAAAGGACTGCAGGTGTGGCGATACATTTTTACTGCTGGCAATGAAGGCAGACGCGAGGCCGGTTGCAAACGCCTTTGTTTAGGCCTTACCAAACGAAATCTTTGGTGACCAGTTTCAAAGATGCACGAAATTTGCTAGTGGGTGGAGCGCCTCGACGACTGCGCGTCGGACGGAGGCGGACACTAGGGGTCTGGGACAACCTACGGAAGTGTCACAGAGCATGGCTCCTTGCGTGGGTTTGTGAGAAATAGGTTACACATGCAAAGAAGTGGACTACAGGGTGCGTTGTTAATCATTTACTTGGACCTGAGCCAAGGCCCTGGAGGCAATGCCGACGAAAGAACAACATTGCTGGTTGAGGTTGACGCGTGAGAGAGGGTCAGCGACGGGGTTGTCTACATCTGAGTCCTAATGTGTCAGCAGTGAACTGCGCGACAAAGTTTGGCTCTCTTATTTCCCGAGGTGCGTAGTCATTGGAGGCAGCGTTGAAGGCGAAGATGTAGGGTATATGGTTAGTGTTGACCGTAAGACAAAACCTTCGACTGTTTGCCGGAAGTGATAACTGGCTAGCTAAAGGTCGAGCAACTCTCTGCCTAAAGTGCGGCAGGGTTCTTCCTCCAGCTGCAGGCGTTCGGAAAAGAACCCAATGGGTCGCCACTGTCCACCAAGGTGTAGTTAGAGGATGGCTCAAACGACGACGTCTGTGGCTTCAGTCGTGATAGAAAGGGGTGTAGTCGCTTCGGAATGAGAGAGGAGAGTTACGTTGGAGCCAGCGTCCTTGGGCTCGGCAAAGGCTGTCTATACTATGTCCAGGAAGGTGAAATTAACTTCATGCACTTTAAATAGGTCAGTCAGTGCATGCACGTGTTGAGAGCAGCGCAGAATGAAGCATCGACAGTAGTTAACCAAACCAAAAAATAGGTGGCCATGCTTGAACGAAGTCGGTGCTGGGAGCTCCTCAATAGCCTAGAGCTTATCAGGAAGGACGAGGATACCACAGGATGAAACAAGGTGGCCTAGGAATTCTACCCTTGCGTTTCCAAGTTCGCACTTAGTCGGATTGACGGTAACGCACGGTTGGGTCAAACTGGAAGAAAGACTGAAGCAGAGCTAGATGCCCTTCGTCGAACGGCCTGGCCACCATAACCTCCTCACGGTAGGGATAAGCGAAGTCTAGGCAACGATTGACTTCCTGGATGAAGCGCCGAAAGGATCGTGCGACATTTCAAATTCCAGAAGATATTCGTAAACGTTCGAACAAGACAAAGGGATACTAAGGCTATTTTAGTTATGCCTTTTCCTTAACAGGTTCTTAGTGATATGCACGAATACTTTCGATCTTGTTGAAGACCGTCGTACCGTAGGAGGCATGTAAGAAAGTTTTACATATGCGGGATGGGGTACCTGCCAGGCACCGTAAGTTTGCTCAGAGCCCGGCTGGCACCGCAAGCGCACCAGTCACCAGAGTTCTTTGGAACCATCCGCAGGGGACAGGACCAAATGCTGTCGGAATGATAAATTATTTCTAGTTCGAGCATGTGCTCATGCTGCACCCTGGCTACCTTAAGTTTCTGGGGTGACAGTCGGCGTGGACGCCATGAGATGGGTGGGCCACCAGTCAGTATGTGTTATATGAGTTGGGATGCCACGGGCAGGGCTGCGTTCATTGGCTGTATGAGCTTGGCTTATTGGAAGAAGAGGTTGGCGTGGTCTGGCGTTGTCTGGGGAAGGCGTAGACCGGCTTGATAGACGCGATATCCGCGGTGGTGCCACGTACCATAAGGTTCGTTGCAGTGTCAAATATCAGCTGACATTTCGCAATGAGCAAGTGGTCGCAATGGCTGAGCACCTCAATGCTGAAAGTGGTAAAAGGGACTGCAGCAACCGTTGGTACCCAGCGGCACGTGCGCCGAAGACCTAGGTCTGGGGAAAGCGACTGACGTATGTAGGTGGCTATTAATGTACCATTGGCAACAATTAGCCTTGTCGACGTTATAGCGGTAGGCTTGCCTGGCATAAGGGGAGGGACGCTGACTTCTGCCACGTTATCAACAAAGGACCGGGTCCCGGAATCATAATTCCTAAGGCAGATAAGATGGCGTTGAATTTTGCCGACCTCGTTGGTGGCCATTACAGGTAGGTGTGGCAGATCATCTGCAGCGGAACAGCTACATGGCTGTACACAAATACGGACCTTATTAGCGAAGCTTGACAGGTAAAAGCAGTATCTTGAGGCATCGGCTTTTGTGCGGCGTAGCGATGATCCAGCGCGGCTGCAGTGTTTACGGTTGAAAGCAAGTTTATCGATCTGCCACTGAAGCGGCGTTAGCGGCGATGCTAAGGTGTCTATTGCGGACGGCTGGCTAGTTGCGGCTACTGCTGTAGTTGCGCCAGTGCTAAACTGTGTAAGTATTCTGCGTTCAATCTCTGGCTGGTTCCGTTCGAAGGCGCAGTCATCCAGCTCTGCAATTGCTGTGTGTGACAGGTCACTCGCTACTACAGGGATGGCTTCAGTGCTTTCAGGGAGGCTTCCCATCCACAGCGTGCAGATAATCCCTACATCCAGGTTAGAGGTGGCAATTAGCTGTTACGTTTTGGATCAACAAGGGTGTGGTCATCCGACCTCCTAGTTGCAGATCACTGTAAACAGAATTTGTGAGAAGGCGTGGTTCGCTGAATAATAACCTGATAAAGTGTCTGGTACTTCATTATATGGAGGGGCAACATATGATGTCTTTCACCTGCGAGGATATACGCCGAGGAAACGGAGATAGTAACTATTTACAGACATAGCGAAAGTAGCAGTAATCGTACGATTATAAAAGGTAGCTTTCATGTGCAAGAGCCATAACGAAGAATTACGCGCTCAAAATGGGTAGGGGCTAACGCTACAGTTTTGGCCATGAGGTTCTACGGAGCTAACTGCGTATGGAGACAGCTTTTCCTCTAAATAATTCATCCCAAAAACGAATACCAACTGTACTGGGCAAGAATACAAAATAAGCACGTAGGTGAATTAAAAATTTACTGGAAATGGCTCATACGAATGAAACTTCAAACTGGCGGGCCGCGTGTTTTGGACCGTGGTAACAAATGGTTGGGTGGCGCCTGGGATACTAATCGGTATTTAATGACACCTAAGACATGTCCAATATCGGACTGCACGGACGTTGGAGGTAACCGAACACAACGTGTAGTGAACAGGCTACAAAAGTAAGAAGCGATTAAACCTGGGCTAGAAATGGTGCAGCTGGGAACTCAGGAAAGCAATTTGTGAAATCGGAATTAACTCTAGCAGAACAAATGGAGGTTTTATAGATTGAACCAACAGTAAAAACTAACGCTGCAAAATACTGGGAGTGTAGTTCCCGGTGTACTAAGCGCTCGCGGTAATAGGGCCGTATACTGCTCATCGGCACACATAAAATTTTATGCTTTATTTATTTGTTTAAATGCTTCGCATTTTATTGACCAGCAAAGCCCAAAGGTAGTAGACAATACTACCGTTTTGCGACCAACTAATGCAAACATTGGCGAAATAAAGTCTGACGTCGTATTATGCAGCACTGTTAACGTACAAAATGATTTAAAATACGTGAGGAAATCTTGGAGTTTTAAATAAATAAATAAATCTTTGCTTTGACGTTGCCTTGACGGACGGTATTTCAGCTAATATATTAGCGGCAAACATAACCCAAATATAGCCTTGTAGTAAGTTGCCGGATGGTCAGCCTGCAGCCGGGGTTCGAATCCTGGGTTCGTCGCGTTTTGTACTCGCTACGGCCGTACAGCTATTAAAATTAAGCCTACACAGAAAAGATTACAGTGGCTTAGGCGCAGGGATGGCATTCAAACTTTAAAACTAAGATGGATAATGTTTCCACATTTACAGGAAGATCTCTCTGAGTTCCAACTTCATGCTTGCATATTATTCACGGTTAGGATAAAACATCAAATAACCCGTTCGTGCGACCATGCATAAAAGATTTATTTGAGTATACGTGTTCCTTTATTCCATGATCGTGAAATATAAGTAGCCTGCGATGTGCTTAAGTAGGCCCTTATTAACCATGCAGGCGCATACGGCAAACTAATTAATGTCCTGCAGCTTCTATAGCATTTCGCGCAAAGTTGCATAAAAGGTCCAAAATTTTGCAAAGAAAGTCTATAATGTTGCAAAACCCTGTGCGATTCGCCAGCCGCTCAGAGCCAATCCGCTGACCTTATGTGTGTCCTCATTGGCCGGATGCCAAGGTTCGGTGCGTTAGTCTGGGGAGGTGAGCGCGCTGCTCGTTGACTGGGTGAGACTTGTGAATGAACCTTGGAGGAATGTACTTCGACGGTGCAACTGGCTTGTATGCGCCCGCCTCACGTCCGAAACGATGGATCACAATTTGTCTGAGAGCTATGAACGGCTGGAACATAAGCGCACGACCGAAACCATGTCCATGATTCTAACGTCGTCGGCATGCCTTCTCACGTTCGACAGAGTATCTCATCAGATATTCGTGACCGAGTTTTGGGCGCTTTCGTCAGCGGTGATGACTGGCAGCTTGTGGCAACTGTGAACAACGTCAAATATCAAACAGCCTACTCCTGGATTCGTCGATCTCTTGAGCGGGAACCGAGTACTACGCAGGCGCGATGTCGTAAACGGGTTATGTCGGAGGAAGACGTAGATGACATCCTGGACTGGATCGCAAGGGCCTCAACTCACGCTACAGGAAATGAGAGTACGAGTACGAGCAGAAATGGACAAGGACATTTCGAAGTCAACAATCGCACGGCACCTGGATGGTCGATTGAAAACTATGAAGAACAACTATCAGGTTCCCGAGGGAATGAACAATGAGTGAACCAAACAGATCCGCAGGGAATGCCTTCAGTAGTTTCTCCAACTTGAGAGCGATGGCAATTTCGTCATTTGAGTTGACGAATCGAACTTCAACCTTTACTGCAAACGTACTCGTGCTCGGGCGCCCAGAGGAATGAGGGCCTGTTGCAAAGTTGCCAACAGCAGAGGGCACAATTTGCATTAAATCGGTGCACTCACGATGGAAGAGAAATTGTTGATGAGTACCGGCAGAGGATCATTCACAGGTCCCCTAACTCTAGAGTCGATGCAAAGCTATTTAGACAAACTGAAACGAGCGGTGGAGCTCTGGAAGGTTGTCGTGGTGTGTGATAATGCACCATACCACACGGGACTACAAGAAAAACTGTCGTCAGTAGATAGATGGAATGAGTAGACATACTGAGATTTAGCCCATACTCTCCGTTCTTCAAGCCGATCGAGAATGTTTGGCAGGTAGTGAAGGCCAGAGTGAAGAATGGGATGAGAGTGCACTACGAGGGACTTCTGGCCGGGGAGCCCCAGGAACTCATGACGCAGAAGGAATGGAGACTGTGGTTCCTTGAACAAATTGCCGAAGCAGCCACCAAGGATATCAGCGTTGTGGGATGTCGTAATGCTATTCGACATTTGCGTGCACATTTTACTAATTGGCTAGAAAAATGACGTGTTTTGATCACGTTGCGGGCCTGTATTTTACGTAGCTCTCTGCATAGCACGTCACCGGCGGCGCCTTTGATATGTGTGAGTATTTACAGTGTTCTCAAAATATGTATGAAGGTACGTAAGTTTGTGTGTTCCTACGGGGTTGATGTGATATGTGAAGTCTACCACAACGGAGTGAAAACGGACCGGCCTCCAGTTAGCCATGCCCGAGCTATATATTTAACTTATGGTTCTTTCCGTGCCGGCATTCGCTGCGCCGTACTCGTTCATAGCCTGAGATATTGTAGACACAGTACGTTTGTATGGAAAGCTAGGATGTTTGCAAGGCGCTCTGTAGGACCAAGTGAGTATGCCGGATGAAGCAACCGTCAGATATATCACAGTATGGGATATCAGCGTGGATAGTTGAATAGCAGTAAATACGAAATGACTGCGCTCGCCATGTCAGGCTTTTCCAAGAGTGAGAGGAATTGCTAGATGCGAGTTCGCAAACACGTCCATTGCCAGACGAGATGTGGTCATTGAGTCAGAACGAATGAATCGCGTGTTTAATAGAAATCGTCTCTGTGCGATGTTTGTCCGCTTTATTTCAGTGCACTGGCGCGTTACTTCGTTCCCCGATTGGAAGTTGCTCTGGCAACTTTGAAACCCACATCAGCCGGTTCGGAAGCGGTACTTGCGATTTAAATGCAACCATTTCTACAGTAAGCCCAATTTAATTTGCGTGCCAGGAAGGCCCGAATAGCTGTCCAGTACGACTTAGATACTGCCTTGATTGCTCGGATGAGCCCTCGTTTGATCCAGTAGCGTGCGTAAAAATGGGGTGCAGTTGGCGTTGATAGTGTGGCGTAGAAACTACTTTTGTTATCCGTGGCGGACGTACAATTGCGGCCGCTCTCGTAGTTGTAAAGCCTGCAGTTAAAATTATCATTCAAAATTTCGTTTCACATAACAACAATCACATATTTAATTTTAGAGTGCTGTCTTGAATGTAACTATTTGAGTGGTTAAAACACCCGTGTTCAAAATGTACAGGCACACTTTTGTAGCGCTACCTGAAGACGCTGGCATCAGAGCTGAGTAGGCGCTCATCGAACGCAATTGAACATCAATGTTCGAAAATCCGGCAGATGTGCTAGCAGCGGGTATGTCTTAATTTGGTAAATCAAAACTCCAACCTGGACATTGGATCACTACGCAGTCTAAGGAACTTATGGATGCTGGCCAACGTGTTCCGGCTAATATCGAACACAAGGAGACTCGCAAAGATTTCAAGGCAAAACTGCGTGGTTACCTGAAAAGAGACCGGAAAGCCTGGTGGCCGATTGGTCTGAACGCCTGGCTTGCAATCATAGGGCCACCGGTTTGATTCTATTTTCCTGGCCTGCTTTATCATCCTGCGTGCCTTCTCGGTGCTCACCCAGTGTCTGGAACCCCAGTCGGAAAGACTATCCCGTTGACTAGGTGTTACAGTGAGCCAATACCGTGGACAGGATGATCAAGTGTCACGATAATTGATCATGGCTTGAATCCTGGTGCTATTTGTGACAAATGCCATTGCCTGTCGTGCAAGTGCGGTATCATGCCAAGCAGCCGGATTATGTACGGCACATATATCTCCCAACAGGACTTGGGTGCGCAAGGATCCGTTACTTCAACTTGTATACCGCTTATCAAAATGGTTCTACGTTAGTAAACTTGGTACTGACAGAAATCAGAAACAGGCAAATGAAAGTTTAAAGTCATTACTACCATCTATCTGAGCGCAGGAAATGTTGCTTGCAAAAGCGCAAATTTCTCACAATTAAGGTTTCCAGACTGCAGCCATGCGAACCTCAGAACGCTAAAAACTACCCACTCTGAAGCTAGCCTCGACTCACAAGGATACGTAACTATTACGACTGCCGTCCACCTTCACTATGTGTTGTATTCCCTAGATCGCACCCTTGATCCTTGGGTTCACTGTGAATATATTGTTGCATTTGCACGAGTACCGACAATTGTCTACACGGCACACAGGACACAGGCTGGCTAGCCGAACAACCTCCTCGTGGTGCCAGCTGGGTGGTTCGGGTTTAACCCGTTCCAGCAAATAGTTCGGCGGCAGTGTTTCAGGACGTGGTGGGTTTTCACCCAGCAAGCGTTCTCCCTATAAAAAGCCACAAATGTCTGCTTATCAACACTGTGACGTGGCGGACGTGACTTGCCACAAAATAAATTCACTGGGCCGTGGACATCCGGAAAAATGTATCCAACCCACGGACGTCAATCGCTTATTCTCACATTCCTAGCGAAAACAAACAGTCAAGATTTTCGCGGCACCTTCAAAAATACAAGCTACATTCTTAGACAATTACATACATATATACACCCATACACGTGCATTCACTGTTATGCCAAACATGTACTCTTTGTACATTTTGCTCACACTATGTTAGCTAAACATGATCACGCCTGTACTGGTGTGCCTCGCGTTGTCGTGAATAAAAGTTTATTTATTTGTTTATTTATTAGCGACGTGTGCGGTTTTGTCATTATTTTGATTTTAACATTTGACCCTAATTTAACCTTGCCAGCGGTGAACAATTTGACTGGGTTTTACTGTGGTCTGGTTCAACGTGGGGGGTTTAACTAAAATACTGCAACCTGGAACGTCAATTTATCGAAATCATTATTGCGGTTGCAACACTTGAACTCAGCTTAGCCGGCCAGTAACATTGCTCACATACCGTTGGCCTCTAAGACATTCCGGTTTGTAATTTCTGGCAACTTCTGTGTGCGACGCCCATGTTTGACCCTCTACCCCGTCCGTTGGCAAGTGCATTCATGCAAATCACGAGGACTAGTGCTGGTTAGAAAGATTTTCAAGAGAAGGTTGGACTAGGTAAATGCAATTGGGTTAAAAATACGCAGCGTATTAAGGTCCGACACGAAATAAGGTGAACGTGGTTGAGCCAGTCCAGACTAACACATAACCAAATTGTTCACCGCTGACAAGGTTAAATTACGGTCAAATGTTAAAACCAAAATAATGAAAAAACTGCACACGTCGTTAATGGAGACACTGTGTTCTGTGTGCCGTGTAGACCATTGTCGGTACTCGTGCAAATGCAACAACATATTCACAGTGAACCCAAGGATCAAGGGTGCGATCTAAGGAATACAACACATAGTAAAAGGTGGACGGCAGTAGTAATAAATAAATAAATAAATAAGCTTTTATTCTCGACAATGCGAGGCACACCTGTACATGCATGATCATGTTTAGCTAACATAGTGTGAGCAAAATGTACAAAGAGTACATGTTTGGCATAACAGTGAATGCAAGTGTATTTGTGTATATATGTATGCTATTGTCTATGAATGTAGCTTGTATTTTGAAGGTGCCGCAGACTCTTTGACTGTTTGTTTTCGCTAGGAATGTGAGAATAAGCGATTGACGTCCGTGGGTTGGATACATTTTTCCGGATGTCCACGGCCCAGTGAATTTATTTTGTGGCAAGTCACGTCCGCCACGTCACAGTGTTGATAAGCAGACATTTGTGGCTTTTTATAGGGAGAACGCTTGCTGGGTGAAAACCCACCACGTCCTGAAACACTGCCGCCGAACTATTTGCTGGAACGGGTTAAACCCGAACCACCCAGCTGGCACCACGAGGAGGTTGTTCGGCTAGCCAGCCTGTGTCCTGTGTGCCGTGTAGACAATTGTCGGTACTCGTGCAAATGCAACAATATATTCACAGTGAACCAAAGGATCAAGGGTGCGATCTAGGGAATACAACACATAGTGAAGGTGGACGGCAGTTGTAATAGTTACGTATTCTTGTGAGTCGAGGCTAGCTTCAGAGTGGGTAGTTTTTAGCGTTCTGAGGTTCGCATGGCTGCAGTCTGGAAACCTTAATTGTGAGAAATTTGCGCTTTTGCAAGCAACATTTCCTGCGCTCAGATAGACGGTAGTAATGACTTTAAACTTTCATTTGCCTGTTTCTGATTTCTGTCAGTACCAAGTTGACTAACGTAGAACCATTTTGATAAGCGGTATACAAGTTGAAGTAACGGATCCTTGCGCACCCAAGTCCTGTTGGGAGATATATGTGCCGTACATAATCCGGCTGCTTGGCATGATACCGCACTTGCACGACAGGCAATGGCATTTGTCACAAATAGCACCAGGATTCAAGCCATGATCAATTATCGTGACACTTGATCATCCTGTCCACGGTATTGGCTCACTGTAACACCTAGTCAACGGGATAGTCTTTCCGACTGGGGTTCCAGACACTGGGTGAGCACCGAGAAGGCACGCAGGATGATAAAGCAGGCCAGGAAAATGGAATCAAACCGGTGGCCCTATGATTGCAAGCCAGGGGTTCAGACCAATCGGCCACCAGGCTTTCCGGTCTCTTTTCAGGTAACCACGCAGTTTTGCCTTGAAATCTTTGCGAGTCTCCTTGTGTTCGATATTAGCCGGAACACGTTGGCCAGCATCCATAAGTTCCTTAGACTGCGTAGTGATCCAATGTCCAGGTTGGAGTTTTGATTTACCAAATTAAGACATACCCGCTGCTAGCACATCTGCCGGATTTTCGAACATTGATGTTCAATTGCGTTCGATGAGCGCCTACTCAGCTCTGATGCCAGCGTCTTCAGGTAGCGCTACAAAAGTGTGCCTGTACATTTTGAACACGGGTGTTTTAACCACTCAAATAGTTACATTCAAGACAGCACTCTAAAATTAAATATGTGATTGTTGTTATGTGAAACGAAATTTTGAATGATAATTTTAACTGCAGGCTTTACAACTACGAGAGCGGCCGCAATTGTACGTCCGCCACGGATAACAAAAGTAGTTTCTACGCCACACTATCAACGCCAACTGCACCCCAATGGTACGCAAGCTATTGGATCAAACGGGGGCTCATCCGAGCAATCAAGGCAGTATCTAAGTCGTACTGGACAGCTATTCGGGCCTTCCTGGCACGCAAATTAAATTGGGCTTACTGTAGAAATGGTTGCATTTAAATCGCAAGTACCGCTTCCGAACCGGCTGATGTGGGTTTCAAAGTTGCCAGAGCAACTTCCAATCGGGGAACGAAGTAACGCGCCAGTGCACTGAAATAAAGCGGACAAACATCGCACAGAGACGATTTCTATTAAACACGCGATTCATTCGTTCTGACTCAATGACCACATCTCGTCTGGCAATGGACGTGTTTGCGAACTCGCATCTAGCAATTCCTCTCACTCTTGGAAAAGCCTGACACGGCGAGCGCAGTCATTTCGTATTTACTGCTATTCAACTATCCACGCTGATATCCCATACTGTGATATATCTGACGGTTGCTTCATCCGGCATACTCACTTGGTCCTACAGAGCGCCTTGCAAACATCCTAGCTTTCCATACAAACGTACTGTGTCTACAATATCTCAGGCTATGAACGAGTACGGCGCAGCGAATGCCGGCACGGAAAGAACCATAAGTTAAATATATAGCTCGGGCATGGCTAACTGGAGGCCGGTCCGTTTTCACTCCGTTGTGGTAGACTTCATATATCACATCAACCCCGTAGGAACACACAAACTTACGTACCTTCATACATATTTTGAGAACACTGTAAATACTCACACATATCAAAGGCGCCGCCGGTGACGTGCTATGCAGAGAGCTACGTAAAATACAGGCCCGCAACGTGATCAAAACACGTCATTTTTCTAGACAATTAGTAAAATGTGCACGCAAATGTCGAATAGCATTACGACATCCCACAACGCTGATATCCTTGGTGGCTGCTTCGGCAATTTGTTCAAGGAACCACAGTCTCCATTCCTTCTGCGTCATGAGTTCCTGGGGCTCCCCGGCCAGAAGTCCCTCGTAGTGCACTCTCATCCCATTCTTCACTCTGGCCTTCACTACCTGCCAAACATTCTCGATCGGCTTGAAGAACGGAGAGTATGGGCTAAATCTCAGTATGTCTACTCATTCCATCTATCTACTGACGACAGTTTTTCTTGTAGTCCCGTGTGGTATGGTGCATTATCACACACCACGACAACCTTCCAGAGCTCCACCGCTCGTTTCAGTTTGTCTAAATAGCTTTGCATCGACTCTAGAGTTAGGGGACCTGTGAATGATCCTCTGCCGGTACTCATCAACAATTTCTCTTCCATCGTGAGTGCACCGATTTAATGCAAATTGTGCCCTCTGCTGTTGGCAACTTTGCAACAGGCCCTCACTCCTCTGGGCGCCCGACCACGAGTCCGTTTGCAGTAAAGGTTGAAGTTCGCTTCGTCAATCCAAATGAAGAACTTGCCATCGCTCTCAAGTTGGAGAAACTGCTGAACGAATTCCCTGCGTATCCCTTTGGTTCGCTCGTTGTTCATTCCCTCGGGAACCTGATAGTTGTTCTTCATAGTTATCAATCGATCATCTAGGTGCCGTGCGATTGTTGACCTCCAAATGTCCTTGTCCATTTCTGCTCGTACTCGTACTCGCATTTCCCGTAGCGTAAGAGTTGAGTCCCTTGCGATCCAGTCCAGGATGTCATCTACGTCTTCCTCCGACATAATCCGTTTACGACATCGCGCCTGCGTAGTACTCGGTTCCCGCTCAAGAGATCGACGAATCCAGGAGTAGGCTGTTTGATATTTGACGTTGTTCACAGTTGCCACAAGCTGCCAGTCATCACCGCTGACGAAAGCGCCCAAAACTCGGTCACGAATATCTGATGAGATACTCTGTCGAACGTGAGAAGGCATGCCGACGACGTTAGAATCATAGACATGGTTTCGGTCGTGCGCTTATGTTCCAGCCGTTCATAGCTCTCAGACAAATTGTGATCCATCGTTTCGGACGTGAGGGGGGCGCATACAAGCCAGTTGCACCGTCGAAGTACATTCCTCCAAGGTTCATTCACAAGTCTCACCCAGTCAACGAGCAGCGCGCTCACCTCCCCAGACTAACGCACCGAACCTTGGCATCCGGCCAATGAGGACACACATAAGGTCAGCGGATTGGCTCTGAGCGGCTGGCGAATCGCACAGGGTTTTGCAACATTATGGACTTTCTTTTCGAGGTTTTGGGCAGTCTTTGCCAAATTTTGGGCTTTCTTTGCAAAATTTTGGACGCTCTTTGCAAACTTTTGGACGTTTTATGCAACTTTTGGGGAGTGCTTTGGTGTATGCGGTTCAACGGAATGTTTTGTGGTCACTTGCTGCATAAAATTGCTCATATAGCTTGCCGTTACGTTGCACGTGTTAGAAGCATGTAAAGTTTGAATGCCCATTCTTCTCCCATCCACCGCTCGCAAAGTTGGCGGAAATAGTTCAATAGTGTAATAGTTTATGATGGAATAAAAAGCATTGGCTTTACAAGACCCATAGGATGGTAAATGCAAAATGAATAAAAAGCATCAGATTCCGACATGGAACTGAAATGCCAATAGTCTAAACCTGATACATCACACCACAATGTGTTATTTTCACTCAGATGAATGTCTAACAATTGTTTGAAGGTTGTGATGTTCGGAGCGTTTACCACATGCGTTGGCAAGTCATTCCATTGTGAACAGATTCTAAAAGAGTAAAAATATTCTCTACAGTCTTATCGGGAGTGTTGGATTATCAGCTTGAGGTTATGACCTCTCGATCGCTTATATGAGGCTAGGGTGAGCAGCGATTTGCACGGGTGATCGCTTTCCGTTAATATCCGGTATGCAAGAATGAGATCACCGCGTAGTCGTTGGTATTCGGAGGAAAACATTCCGATTAAACTGAGACGCACTTCATAATTGAGACCAGATAATCCGCGTGTTGCCTTCGTAGCTCTTCGTTGGGGCAGCTCTAAGAGATGAGTATACCGTTTTAACCATGGGCACCAAGCCTGGACTACATATTCGACGTGGGGACGGATATAGGAGTTGGCAAGCATGGGTACCAACCGTCGTTCAAAAACGCCAAAAGCTCGCCTCAAAAGTCTCAGATTCATGTTCGCCACGTTTGCTGCTTTCGAACATTGGAGCGAATTCCCCGGACTTTCTTACACAATGATACCTAAGTCTCTTTCTGTGGTCACGCGCCGTAAAACGTACTGCCCCAAGAGGTACGTGTTGGTAAGATTGCTGCGCAATGACAGTAGGTGACACTTGGCAGGATTCAGGTGGAGGTGGTTTATATCTGCCCATTTGTTGATTCGATCCAAATCATGCTGGAGGAGGGCACAGTCTGATGTTGAGCGAATAACTCTCCAGATTTTTGCGTCATCTGCAAAAATTTGCATTAAGGATTGAATATTATTCGGCAGGTCGTTAATGTAGAGCAGAAAAAGGAGGGGACCAAGGACGGATCCTTGAGGAACACCGCTGGAGATGCAGAATGTTTCCGGGAAGGCATCGGTGACTCTGACCTTGATGGTTCTGTCACGCAAATATGCTGCTAGTCAGGTGAGTAGGGAACTGTAGTGCAACTGAAAACATGCTCTTTCAGTATCTTATAACATTGGATTTTATGGTTGTTTTAACCTTCGAAACGTCCATTTGTTTAACTGACTGCACATCCATGGACACAAACCGTTTTGGTGAGTTCCTTGCTGCACGTTTCTCGCTCTCTCTGATTCGCTTCCTATTCTTGTAGCCTGCACAATACACGTTGGGTTCAGTCTCCTCCGACTTCTATACTGTCGTATTTGACACGTCTTACGTGTCATTGCTTACCGACTAGTATCCCAGGTTCCGCCCAACAATTGGTGACCCCCTGTCAGGAACACGCCGCCCGCCATTTTGCATTTTCATTCTGGTGAGCTCGTTCCAGTGATTTTGTGATTCATTACTTGTGATCATATTGTTTTCTCACCTACCACATTTTTAACTGCTTTTTGCAATGGATTATCTAGAGGATAAGCCATCTCCATGCGCGGCTAACGCCGTTCAGCCTGTCATGGTCAACTCTGTTGCCTTAACCCCTCCCCCGTTTTGGGAGAATGATCCTTTATTATGGTTTTTGCACCTAGAATCCGTATTTTATATTCGTAAGCTTTCTTCTGATTTCGCCATGTATAATCAGTTAATATCTTGCCTTCCTTATAGTATATCCTCGCAGGTGAGAGACATCATACTTTGCCCCCCTCTAGTAATGAAATACGAGACACTTAAACAGGCTATTATTCAGCGAATCACGCCTTCTGACAAGGTCCGTCTGCAGCAACTATTTAGTGATCTGCAGCTAGGAGATAGGATGCCTTCAGCCTTGTTGCGACAGATGCAACAGCTCCTAGGCACATCCAGCATGGATGAAGGTATTCTCCGCGAAATGTGGATGCAACGTCTCCCAGAAAGCACACAAGCCATCCTTGCGGTGGCAAGCGCCCTGCCTCTCACAGCAGTTGCAGAACTAGCAGATCGTGTCATGGAACGACATCAGCCAGCGAACGAATCTAGGACGTTCACTCGACTTAGCCCCGTCACAGCCCCGGCGACATACGCGACTAGTGAGCCGTCGGCAATCGACGCTTTATCATCGCAAATAGCGTCATTACAACGCCAAGTCGAGAAACTCACCCTAGATCGTAAGCAGCGCAGCCGCTCTAACTCATCAACTCGCCGCACGAAGCCTAACAATTCAGGCTTTTGCTTTTACCACACGCGTTTTGGTAACAAAGCCCGCAAGTGCCAGCAGCCATGCAGTTTCTCCGCCGCCAAGCAGGGAAACTTCCACGCCGGCCCGTAATGGCGACTAACGGTGTCGGCAAAGCTCCAAGTCGTCTCATCTACATTAGGGATTATGGCTCCGATACCCAGTTCTTAGTTGATACCGGGGGCGGAAGTCAGCGTCATTCCCCCTATGCCAGGTGAGCCTACCGCTTCTCTGTCGACAAGTCTCAGTGCCGCCAATGGCACACCAATAGCCACCTATGGTCATCGGTCACTTACCCTGGACCTAGGTCTTCGGCGCACGTTCCGCTGGGTATTCACTGTCGCTGCAGTCCCCTTTGCCATCATCGGCATTGACTTTCTCAGGCATTTCGACCTCTTGGTCGATGCGAAACGCCAGATGATAGTCGACACTGCAACAAAACTCAGCGTACGTGGCAGCACCGCCGATGTGACATCTATATCCCCGGTCTATGCATTTCCCCAGACCTCGTCAGCCTACGCTAATCTCCTTTCTCAGTATCCCAAGCTCGTTCAGCCAATGAACGCAGCTTTGCCCGTGGCAGCTCAAGTCACGCACCACATACGGACGAATGGCCCACCTGTGTCATGCCGTCCACGCCGACTATCGCCTGAGAAACTAAAGGTAGCTAGGGCGGAGTTTGAGCACATGCTTGAACTTGGAATAATCCGCCCTTCCGACAGCCCTTGGTCCTCGCCCCTACAGATGGTGCCCCAAGAAATCTGGTGACTGGCGCCCTTGCGGTGATTACCGCGCACTCAATCGCCTAACCGTCCCAGATAGGTATCCCATCCCACACATGCAGGACCTTACCGCATGCCTCACAGGTAAGACGATCTTCAGCAAGATCGATCTGGTTCGCGCCTATCACCAGATACCTGTGGAAGACAATGACATTCCTAAAACAGCCGTCATCACTCCTTTCGGTTTGTTTGAATTTTTAAGGATGCCATTTGGACTGTGCAACGCCGCACAAACCTTCCAGCGCTTCATCCACGATGTTACTCGTGGCCTAGACTTCGCATATGCCTACCTCGATGATATCTTAGTAGCCAGTTCATCGGAACAAGAGCACCTCGAGCACCTTCGAGCTCTCTTCCAGCGCTTGACCCAACACGGTGTCACAGTCAACCCGACTAAGTGCGAACTCGGCAAATCAACGGTAGAATTCCTAGGCCACCTCGTTTCATCGTCTGGTATCGAAGTCCTTCCTGATAAGATCCAGGCAATCAAGGACTTCCCAGCTCCGACTTCCTTCAAGCACCTCCGTCGATTTTGTGGTTTGGTCAACTACTATCGACGCTTCATTCCGCGCTGCGCTCAGCTCATGCAGCCACTGACTGACCTACTCAGAGGAAATGAACGTAAGTTCGCTTTCCCTGACACAGCACAGGCAGCCTTCGCCGAGCTCAAGGATGCTATCTCCAACATAGCCCTCCTCGCTCATTCCGAATCGACTGCACCTCTTTCTATTACGACTGATGCCTCAGACGTAGCAGTAGGAGCCGTCCTCCAACAACACGTTGGTGGGCGCTGGCAACCCCTTGGGTTCTTCTCCAAGCGCCTGCAGCCAGCGGAATCCCGCTACAGCACGTTTGGCAGAGAACTGCTCGCCATTTACCTAGCAATACGTCACTTCCGGCACACACTCGAAGGCCGCGCTTTCACGGTCTACACTGACCACAAGCCCCTTATATTTGCCTTCAACTCTGCTAGCGACAAATACTCACCACGGGAAACAAGACACCTAGACTTTGTCACGCAGTTCACTGCTGACATACGTCATGTCTCAGGTGTCGACAATCCCGTCGCCGACGCTCTCTCACGCGTCAACCTCACTCTGCAGTCTTTGCCTACCGTCGACCTTGCCGCAATGGCATCGGCTCAGGCTCAAGACGAAGATATACAGCGCACTCTGCAGTCCACTTCGCTGCATGTGCAACCTGTTCCTCTCCAAACCACGGAAGGAACCATCCTCTGTGACACGTCCACAGGTTGTCCTAGACCTCTCGTGCCCGTCTCCTTCAGACGCACAGTCTTCGACGCACTGCACTCACTGTCACATCCCGGTATCCGTGCATCTTTGAAACTGGTCACCGAACGTTTCGTTTGGCCACGCGTAAACAAAGATGTTCGGACCTGGGCTTGCGCCTGCCTTCACTGCCAGCGCATGCGTTCACTACGCCCGACCCCGCCCCGTGCACAGACTAGAGATGTGCAAATGCACAGCGGACTCTCTACCTGCACTCACGTCTTCCTCCGCACCGACGCAGTGCGGCGCCCTCTCCAGCCTCCCTACACTGGCCCTTTCAGAGTTCTACAACGGACTCCGAAACATTTTACTATAGACCAGAATGGTCACCGAACAACGGTGTCCATCGACCGCCTCAAAGTGGCTTTCTTTGACGAGCCACTTGCAGCTCATCCTGATGCTCTCTCACAAGCACCCGCACCTGTGGTGACTTCCCGAGCACTGGATAACCCGGATCCCTCCGTACCCCTTGACCCGCAACCTATCCCGCCGCAACCCCAGGCAACCGACCGACGCGGTAGACAGGCCAAACGTCCGGTCCGTTTTTCTGATTTTGTAAGCGTTTGCTATTTCCATTAACACGCCTTTTTCGTATTTAATGGTTATCCTGCGTCTCACCCACAAACGTTTTGCATAATCGATAAAAAAACCCAAAACATTTTGAAAAACCTAAAAAGCGTATTTGCTTTTATCATACATGCCATGTCCCCTCTCCGGCGTCAAGCCACTTCCCAGACCCTTGCCAACCCCCTCTGAGTTCTATCTTCCAGAAACACAACCGCCGGAGCTGCCCAGGCAACCCTCGAGTGACTCGCCAACCGGCTCAACGCAACCCTGGAGTGACTCGCCAGCCGTCCCACAGCCCCCATCCTCACCCCATTCCCCGCCCTCGATCGCAGACACCCGCGAAGGATTGGTCCCTAAACGCCGCCTAGGCATTGCCGACGAGGACGCCGGATTTCTTCGTGGGACGAGGACGCCTGGATTTCTTCGTGGGACGAGGACCGTGGACTAAAGTGCGGTGGGGGAGTGACACCTCCCAAGCGCACCGTCGGGTCTGCAGCAATGGGAAGGTCCTGTCGGCCTTTTTTCTGGACTAGCCAGTTTTTTTTGCAGTCCGACCAGCCCGCCCCGACGGCCCACCGATGATGCACTCTGGTCCACACGATCGTCATAAATAAAACTAACAAAAGCCTGGACCCAGCGAAATCTGCTACACCCCACTTTGGAAGCTATTCTCAAGCCCCTGCAAACATTTGCATCCACCCTCACCTTCCGTCCCCCCACTAACAGCTCCATCGAAGGCTTCCATCCTTCAGCCTTCTAGGGGGAGGCCCTTGTAGTGCAACTGAAAACATGCTCTTTCAGTATCTTATAACATTGGATTTTATGGTTGTTTTAACCTTCGAAACGTCCATTTGTTTAACTGACTGCACATCCATGGACACAAACCGTTTTGGTGAGTTCCTTGCTGCACGTTTCTCGCTCTCTCTGATTCGCTTCCTATTCTTGTAGCCTGCATAATACACGTTGGGTTCAGTCTCCTCCGACTTCTATACTATCGTACTTGACACGTCTTACGTGTCATTGCTTACCGACTAGTATCCCAGGTTCCGCCCAACAGAACCATGGATACCGTAGGCACGAAGCTTATGAAGCAGAGCTAGGTGACTGACTCCGTCGAATGCCTTCGAAAAGTCTAGGTAAACCACGTCAAGGGGATCCTTCATCAAGCGCTTCGGTCCATGAATCCCGAGCAAGAAGCAGATTTGTTAGGCAAGATCGTTTGCGCCTAAAGTTGCGTTGGTGGTGAGAAATTAGCTTCAGACTCTCAAAATAAAGTGTAATTTCATCTGCAACTAACGATTCCATTACTTTTGATAAAACAGGGAGGAGAGTAATGGGTCGGCAGTTGGCAGGATCCGATCGCTTGCCTCCTTTGTATATCGGAGTGACTATCCCGCTTTTCCACTCAGACGGAAGTGTTTGGGAATTGACTAGACTTTGGAAAAAGCTTGCGAGGTGTGCTGCTATGGTGGAAGCAAGAGTTTTAAGAAGAATTCCCCGCTAACAAGCCTCACTCTAAACAAGGCAACGATGAACATATTACATAATGCCAACCATAATTGACCGAAGACGTCTTGGCGCCGTGTGAGAGCAACAGAAACTCAGTAGTTGCGACGATTTGTAGCGTGCAATACTCTTAGTAAGAACAGGTAAACCCCGTGGGTCAGGAACGAAAGCAGTGAGATCGAGATGGCTGCACCCCACACAGCGTGTTGAACCAGGTTTCAGGATGCCTATGCGGTCGTTACCAAAAACCGATGAGGCTGAACATAAAGGCAGATAATTCGTGGGTTGCTGCATTGTCTAATGACAACAACCTAGTAAGAAAGCGAACTAGTTGGAAGAGCTGGCTCAACAGGGTTGTAGACGAGAATAGGGGTGCAAACGGAAGTAACAACCACGGCAATCTAATAAGGAAGCAGCGATCTCTTACTTTACAGGATGTAGCAAGGATCGTTTCAAACACGCTACAAATAGTAAAATAACTGTGGCGAAACGAACTGACATGCCGCTTCGCAACACTTAACCAAGGTATCGGTAAATACAGTAAGAAAACGAAAGTCCTGATTGATGTCTAAAAACATTTTATTTGGTACGCCCTCCCTGAAGTTGTTGTCTCAGCGCCCAATACGGAGGCCTTCAAACAGCGCCTAGAGCTTGGCTCTTACCTCGCTGGTCTTCCACGTTGCTAAGATCTGGCCATTTGCCAAGCTAACACGCGGCGCTTCTATCATTTTGCTTCCATCCAACTTTGCCGAATTTACCTACACCACTCTCTTGTTCCAGGTATCCACGTTCCCACAGTCAACTCGTTGAATACTTGTGCTGAACACCACTACTGCGTCGAGACCCACAACATCTGGTACCTACCGACGAGATTAGGACCTTGCCGTAAGATCCCGAGGCAGAACCACCGAAAAGCTACGCTTACTCGTTCTGCGCAAACCCGTGAAACCCGTGTTGTCGCGTTCGATATATTAAATAATATTTACTGACAGTACTGCGACTCTTCGTTTCCGGACAGTTCATTGTACTACAGTGGGGATAGAGTTATGTCAACCAGTTAAACTTAAATGTCTTAACCTTGAAAACCAGTTTATGGAGTTTAACTCTACTAACTAGTGATGTCAATGACCATAGCAACGCCGCGGTAAAATGCAATCCTCGGAAGGAAGTGACCATGAGGAACTGATACAAATTTGTCTCAACACTTCCATTCCAGATGCCATCTCGTGGAATGTAGAGCAGGTATGTGACTGGATTGCTCGTATTGGTTTTTCGTGCTATAAAGTAGTGCCGGTTTATCAATGAATCATTCCCCATTGAGTAGGACTGTTTCCTAGACAACCACATCGACGGTAAAAAGTTAGTAAATGTCCACGCATCGACTTTATCAATGATGGGAGTCAAAAATTTTGCTGACATTCAGGTAAAATGTGCGCATGCTTAAAGGTTCTAGAAAATAACAACGGAAATCAGAGGACTGCTGAATTTAGAGGAACCGAATAACAAACGTACGATACGTCTACCTCCGCGAAACTTTCTTGGCATGTATTTAGAAACGCAGTCGTACAACGGATGTTCTCTTCAAGACCTATCTTTCCCAAGATTTGTTTTTCATACAGTTGACAAAGTTTGGAAGCCTCCTCTTGGAAATGAAGGAATCGTTTTCGATTATCATAGTTGAACTACATCGGATGGGAGATGTTGTGCTAAGCATCCTTACATTCCTTTTCTGAACCTATGCATCTTTTCTCATATGTCTGAAATATATAGGAATCTAAAGTGCCCTTCACTGCTGCATTTCAAATATAAATTTTAGTTTTATATATGACTCACTTTATGGACAAATTGGAGTTTATTAGCAGAAAGAAGAGCTTCATTTACTGGCAGCTGAACAGAATAATAGGTTTGCAGTTTGTAGGGTGGACTAAAATTTGTTAGTCTTGCATTCCGATTACTTACTGCTACGATTTTTCGTATACTATAGTCATGTTAATGAAATGTAAACATGGCTAGCAACAACATCCACCTCCAGCTCCTACGATGGCTATAACCATCGCCTTGAAATAGCAGCAGCATGACACTAAGAAAGTTGCAACTATCCAGGCTTGATAATGGTAACTGGATGATAGTGTGAAAGAATTCCCATTGCCTACGTACTTATCAGCTCACTAATTTGCTAGTTGAAACAGATTTGTTAGATAGCGTCTCGTAAACTATTCGACAGCGATGAAACGTAAGAGACGTGTCAAATACGGAACAGCAAAGATGGAGGAAGGTAGACCCAACGAAAAGTGCACAGGCTACAGTAGGTGGAGAGTGAATCAGCATGGATGAAGAACGACATAGCATAGGACTCACCAGAACGAATGCGTAAGGGGATATGCAAGCAGTTAAACAAGTACACAGTCAAAAACTACTATATATATATATATATCCAACAGTCTATGAATAGACATAAAGCCATCAAAAACCATGGAAAATAAAAGAAGGTACAGAAATTGTAAAAGCAAACACAACACATTAAAGTCCATGGTTTCGTCAGAGGATGAGATACTACCCGGTTGCCCAAGCTGAAGTAGGGTGTTGACTTAGGAGACACCAACCAGAGCCTTTGGCTGAATAGCCTATCCGCAAGGCAGCGGAGCGAATTCAGGGCATTGAGCCCATTGGGAGGCGGTGACTGATTGCTCAGTTCATGCGCCTTTCGTTTGTTCCTTTATCAAACAAGGGCCCAATGCTTCTCAAAATTACAGCACCATTTGCTGGAATACAAGGCTTTGCCAGGATGAAGCAAAGGGCAGTGACTTTATTTAGTGGCGAGTCACGTTCGCTACGTCACAGTGTTGTCAAACGGGCATAAGTGGCTTTTTATAGAGAGAACGGTTGCCAGGCGAAAACCCACCACGTCTTGGAACACTGCCGCCGAACCATATGCCGGAACGGGAAAATCCCGAGCCACCCAGCTGGCACCACCAGGAGGTTGTTCGTCAATCCAGCCTAAACGAATATAACATTCAATGTTGTGGAAACACTGAAAGTTTTTTGCTGTGAGGGCGTCCCCTTAGTTGGCACAGATATGGAAACCATTGTTAGAGCCGTCAGAGCCGTCAGATTCGTCCCTCCTCAAGCAAAAGGCGGATATATGGGCGAGATAGACGTTTATTGTCGAAACGCACAATCCCGCTAGCTAAAGGCACCGCAAAATGGTTATAGCTAGGGAAACGGTATTGTCACCAGCTGAGACGCAGCAAACGCCTTTCGAGGCGGAAAAGCCAGAAGCGCGCGAATGCGATTTTTCTGAATGACTCAAACACACGTAGTCATCGTGCGAACAGGCAAGCTTCCTAAGTTGTCTATGTACAGAATGATATTATATTTTAATAACATTTTACACAGACAAACGGGACAATCTCCAGGTCACTACAAGTTGACTGAACAAGGAGTTCGTTTTTGCTTCGTTGAGTTGCCTTGGTCTAACGAAACCTGATGCGATGGGATAACTAGGGAGCAAATAAAGACGATATGTATATAAAAAGCAAAGTGGAAAGAGCAGCGCAATTGCATAGCTATACGTCAAAGGGATAAATGAGAAAAGTTAAGTTGCTGTTCATGGGTTTTCAAAAGATTTTGAGCTTTTTGGTTAGTTTCAAATGGTGTTGGTACTTTTCGTGGGTTTTATAACGTTTGTAAGAGCAGTCGGCCAGTGGCCCAGTGTTCTGCTCGCCTGGTTTACAACTATGTTGCTAGTTCTAATCCGCGTAGCAGTGAGTGTCGTCGCGCTATACTCAGCCCGCGCGTAACTTGTGGTGGTCACACGGCAGCGAAACGCCGTTACGGCGTACACCTGGCAATCTCCTTGTAAGAGCATGAAAATGTGTCAGTCATGCTCTATGGAAAATAACGAATGCGGACCAAGTCTTAAATATGCATGTGAATTTTGGTTTACCTACCGAGTCGATTGATCGTAGGGGTGAGATTGGTTGACACCGTAGGCTCCGTTCGAGCGGAGTGACTGGTCTGGGGTTGTGGCGCTGGCCGTGTTGACGCAGGCTGAAGTGCTTACTAGACATGAGAGTCAAAAGTAATGCGCCGAAGCTTACCTGGTTTGGGACCAGCATGATGAACCGAAGCCATGTCGGCTAGATGCATGCTGCTTCCCGGTGCTATGCTGATAGGCTGAATGTGTGAAATAGCATCAGAGAAGAGAGTAAGAGCACCACAGTCATGTCATATGTATGTCATAAACTGAGAGGCGTAGTCTATGTTTCTAGCTCCCCCACGGTGAGTACTTGTCGGTCGCGCCATCGCTTGCGTAGATTAATGGATTGTAGTAAGTAAAGACTGAAATGTTGACCTTCGTAATAGTGAGGAAAATGTCAGATACCTAAGTAGGTAGCTAGTGGTTCCCTTCTGAAGATGCTGTAACGCTATTCAGCAGATCGCCGACGTTTCCAAAAGACGCTTAATGCTATCCCTAGATGGTTGATGAGTTGTGGGAGAACTGCACCGACGGCGGTGTCTGGTGCATGAGTCGTAAGAGATAATGACTCAGTTAGGTCTAGGTGGGCAAGAAGTGCTTTGTTAGAGATAGCATCTTTGAGTTTCTCGGAAGCCGGTTTGGTGTCGTGTGAGAAGTGAACAGAGCGTTGCTTACAGCGGAGCTAGTCAGTCGTTGGTTGCGTAATGCTCGCGCAGTTATGAATGAAGCGTCGGTAAGGTTTAACCAGGCCAAGGAATCGGTGAAGCAGTTTGAAGGAGCTAGGAGGTGGGTAGTCCTTTGGTGCCTGTATTTTGTCTAGCAGAGCTTCGATACTAGCGGAGGATATCTTGTGCCCAAGTAAGTCAGTGGTGCTTTGGTCAACTTCACATTTATCGGGATTGACGGTAGTCACATGGTGCGTCAGACATTGCAAGAGGACGTCAAGATGACGATGATGTGCATCAGCAAAATATCTGGCGCCCAGAATGTACTTTGAGTAAGGATAAATTCCTTCGAGTCTTCGTGTTACCTCATACATGGTACGTTGAAATTTTTGAGCGGCATTACTGTTGCCGAAAGGAATTCTATGGTACTCGAATAGACCGAAAGGTCTAATGCACGCTGTTTTAGGGATGCCATCCGGCGCTACTGGTAGTTGATGATGAGCACGCACTAGGTCGATCTTGCAATAGATGGACTGACCAGCTAAAGGTGAAGTTAAATCCTGCATATGCGGGTTGGGTAGTTGTCTAAAAGGGTCACTTTTTGTATGCCCTGTAGTCACCACAGGGTAGTTAGTCGCCAGATTTCTTTTTGGTACCATGTGCAGTGATGATTTCCATGGACTCTTTGACGGGCACATTATTCCATGTTCGAACATATTCTCAAATTCCGTCTTAGCTGCTTCGAGTTTTTCTGGAGCTAGTCTGCGTGGGCTGCAGATGTTATGTGTGACGTCCAATACCATGGGAGGTAAGTCTTTTTGAGTGCGGACGATCTTAGACGGCCGGTTAGGAAGGTCTATAGAAGGCTGTGCAACTTGAAGCAGGACACGAATGGGATTGATCGCAGTCCTGTTGATGCTAGTCCCGATAATACTAAGATGTGTCCATGGGTTCATATGCTGCTATCTTTAAGCATCAACGATAAGGTCGAAGTGTTAGAGAAAGGCTATGCCGATGACAATGAAAAGTACAGCTGCTATCATAAAAGCCGGAAGCCTAGATTGAGCGTTAGCAGCTTTCAGCCGAAAGTTGCGCTTGATGTGCCATTAGCGGCACGTGGTCTGCCGGCGTGGGTGAGATGGGGTTTGACGCTAACTTCGGCTCCGGTGTCCACTGGGAACTCGGTACGGAAAGTTAAATCCCTTACGCAGGTGAGGCGATTTTGGTTTTTGCCGGTCACGTCAGTCGCCATTACGGACAGGCCGAGAGTTATCTTTGCTTCTCGGTGGAGTTACAAGGCTTGATACACTTACGAGTTGCGGTACCAAAGCGTTTGTGCTACCAACAGCAAGCCTGCCTATTGTTGGGATGGGATCGTTTTGGGGGTGATGTTGATCAGCTGTAACGACAACGGTTCATGGTGAGTTGTTGGACTTGATGAGTAAGTGTCGCAACTTGTGTTTTCGTGGCTTCTATAGTTGACTGTAAGCCGATGCTTGAAGTGCCCTGGGACTCGACGCCGTTAAAATTGCTAGCGTCGGCTTGTGGCTGTGATCGGTCGACGATCCAATCTGCTTGAGCAGCTTGTTGGGTAAACGATACGAAGCTTACGATAGCAAGAATCGTTTGTGTATTTTCCAGTAGCCTCTGTAGCTATAGTTTTCAGAGTGAAGTCTCATTCTTGTTTGATGAAACAAGTAGCTGCTGCATCTCTCGGGGCGGGGTTGAAAGCATTTTTTTGCCGAACAATGGATCCCTGAAAAGCTGCTGTCTGCGGACTTTCTCAGAAGGCAAGACACGGTACATCATGGCCTCCTTAAGGATTTCATAGCGCGTTTCGGTCTGAAACATGAGGATGTCTCGAACCTGCATGGATATCTTCTTGGAGAGAGAGTACATAAGACTGCTATACTTTGCGTACTGGAAAGTAATTCTGTGGTTATAAAATTCAGCTGCTAGATGAGCAGCCAACAAAAAAGGATTTATGCTCCAAAATGTGGGAAAGAGAGCTACAACGTTACTGGAAGACCTTGGTTTCTGGTCTACAAAATCCGTGGTTTAAAATATTGGTACCAAATGATAAAAGGAAAAATAAACGAAATGTGCTCAACGGCGAAAACTAAATATTCGGCGTTGAATTACTTCCAAACTCGGGGTCATCAATTTAGCGGGAGCCCGGATAAAAATGCTAAAAGCGAGAACGCATTGCAAAAAAATTTATTTGTGCAGCTAAAGGTTTTCTGTCTACCTAGCTATAAAAGAACGGCGCCGTAGAACGCCTCTAGGCGAACAACAGAGGAAAGCAAACGGGAGCTCCCGCGCTTTTCAATCGAAACGAGCACCAACTAAAGGCGATGCTCGACTCAAGCAATCTAACTCAACAGCCAGTGCAAGAACCAGCACTGGTCGTCTAAGTGTACAATGAAATAATAAAGCTAAATAGAATTTTAAACTGGTGAACTGGGGAATCTCCAGACATGGTCTGCAGGATAGAAGCAAAGACGTTCTTCAAGAGATTAAAATAGGGAATATTTTATTTACTTAGCAAATTGTTAGTTTTTGAAACACGGATTGCTACCAAAGACGAAAAACTTGTGTGTTACTAGAAAGAACATACGTTACAAATTCACTAAAACTGGTCGGACGCTTAACCACACTACCGCGCCGGTTGGTTGCCTTGGCTTGAGCCTGGGTAAGCGGTGGGTTAAGGGGAACACAGACTTCTGTTTTGTCTGGCGCTCTTGAAGTCATCGCAGACTCGGGTGATTGTGTGATAGCATCAGAATGGGTTGGAAGTTGTTCGACAGTTACACCGGCGAAAATCAGTGCAGGCATTTTGTGCCGAGTGGACCGTTAGTCCAGATATGATGCGGGACTTGGGATGCCACTGGCAGAGCTGTGTTCTTTGGCTGAATGAGCTTAAATTAAAGAGAGGAAAGTTTGGCTTAGCTCGGGAATTTCTGGTTGAACACGTAGACTGGGGGGAATGCTGAGGTGCCCTATTGGTACCAGGGAAAATGATCGTTGTTGCTTGGTCGGATATCATCCCTTGTTTCGCTTCGACCAAGAGGTCGAAATGTCTGAGATGGTCTGTGCTGAAGATGGAAAACGTAATGTTGGCACTTGTGTGTACCCGGCGAACTATTCTACTTAGACCTAAGTTGATGATTAAGGAGCGTTGAGCGTAAGTAGGGAGAAGTGTGTAGTTGGCGGGACGAAGGTCGAGTGTTGCCGGCTGAGTCGCCTCCCCAATTGCAAGAGGAACCACGCTTACTTCAGCCACCGTACTAATCAGGAAAGCGGTTCTAGGTTCTCAGTCTTGAACCAAAATGAGGCCACTGCCGGAGCTGTGGCCGCTTATGCTATTGGTACGCAATTTGCGGCCTGGCAGTTTTCCGATTGATATGAGGAGATTGTGCAAGGCGTAGTATATCGCTTCACCGAAGAGCCAAGGTGACGGTGCTACCAGCATAGTTTGCTGCTTGGTGGGCTGCTGGGTTTGGTCGACTTTCCATTAGGTACTGTCGTGATCTCAAATGTTGTAGGGGTATCAACTTTGCTACGTAATCCATCTAGTTCACTACTTACGACGGTAAGATCAGAGGGCTTTGAAGTAGAGGCAGCACGATGTTGGCATGAAGTAGGGGGCTTCTTGAACGCATTGGGGCTATTCGACGAATGTGTATCTAGTAGCGTTACGAAAACTACTTGTCTAAGGTATATGTTCCGTTATTGCTTTAGGCACGTATGCGGCTAGAGTGAGGGAACAGACCCTGGCGAATATGATGGTAGATTGGGCTATTATAGGTAGGTGATATAGTCATACTTCCAGAGAGATGGAGTTATCCATTGTAGATTAGCCAAGGAGTCAATTCACCTCATCCAATAGGGTGGATGGCCTAGGCACAAACTGTGGAATCGCTTTAAAATTCGCGTACACGCTGGTTGCCACAGTCGGGTCGACATCTTCTGCTTAAGAGAAGCAGAACAAACACCTGGATTTGCATTTCAGTAGACGTTTCTGAGCCGTAAAATGAAATGCCAAGGAAGACTACCCAACAAATGACTACACTTAGATTAGTCAAAAATAATATTATGCTTAAAAACTACTCTAATAAGACAAACCAAAAATGGGGTATCGAATAGGATAGGAGGGGCAGGCAGGGATGCAAAATTAATGGTTAAGCAGCAAATATTGATATTTTGTGCGCCACAGAATATCACAAAATAAAAGTGGCAAATAAGTAATTCAAGATATAAAGGAACGAGCAAACTAAAAGTAACTTTCAGTGATGGCGGAAAATTGGTCGCGTTAGTGTCATTAATCGTAAGCTGCTACTCAGATATTAATCGCAAGCGATAACACGTAAGTGACGTGCCAAATACAAAACAGCAGAGAAGATGGAGGCAGCTGGACCCAACGAATATTGCACAGGCTACAATGAATGGAAAGCAAATAGGCATCGAAGAGGAATGACTTAGCGTAGGCCACACTAGAGCAAACGCAAACAGCGGATGTGAAAGATGTTAAACAAGTGAACCTTCAGCAGACAAAAATGAAACACGTCGTGAAATACTGAAGGAGCGTTTGTTTTCCAGGTCACTACAGCTTCATTATTCCCGTTTATAGCTGCGCAAAATAATGCAGTCTTATTGGCATAAACCCACAACTTTGAATATGCTGTGATGAAATGTGTAGTAGCTCACTGCGAACTGAAGGAGGTATTGTAGAAATATACCGAACGTTACTGCTTTCTGTTAAGTAATGTCGGAAAGTCTTGCTAACTGCAGAACATATGTTGTTGACCACCTTTTTAATAGCACGCTTAGCAATACCAGCAAAGTAAGTGCTTGTTTGTTTATCGGATTTAGAGATGTATGTCGCTACAGAGAAGTATGATTAGTTACAGTACTGATTATTCGAAGGTATTATAGGAGTCGGAATAGGCATTCGTAAACATCCGCAGCCACAATTCCAGATGAAGTCCACAACTTGCCCGCAACCATCCGCTTAAGCAGTGTATATTGAAGGTAAAACGGATTAAACATTCATACATACATAAGTATCTAAAAATCTAAAACGGTTCAACAAATCATTAACACATCGTGTTAAGTACTGTAGGACTAGTATATTCTAATCCGAGCATGTCATTGCTTTGGTGCGGATACCAGAATACCGGAAGAACGGACACAACGGATTGTATTCGAGGAAGGTTGCAATCGGACGAAAAACAGACGAAGCGACGAGAGCGTATGTCAGTGTCGGAACTCACCGTGGACACAAGTGATGAGCCGGACGTAGGTACATTGGCCGTTACAACCAAATCAATAATGTACGACTCAGTAGAAATTTGTACCTAAGATAAGAAATATCTTTTGGCTTGCTACAGAGCCTCCCTACTAGAAGGCTGAACCAGGAAGCTTTTGAATCAAAATTGGTTGTGATCGAAGTTCGTAAAATGGATCCGTATGCAATGGAGTATCTGTTCGCGTTCGGAAATGGTTCTAGACGACAAATAGGATCCGCTGTGACGTTCGGTACTTATTATTTATTGATTGCAGGATAAGATGCATTTCGGCGAGCCGCTGGAGCGGGCTTGTCGGACTACAAAAAACTGGCTAGCCCAGAAAAAGGCCGGCAGGACCTCAATCTCCGCTGCTGCCAAACGGTGCGCTTGCGAAGAGTCTCTCCCACCGCCCAACGAATTACGCCGCGCGCCAAAACGACCCTCGTCCTACGGAGAAACGACCATCGTCTCACAAAGAAACGACCATTGTCCAACGAAGAAACGACCGTCGTCTCAAGAGGAAGCGACCCTCGTCCCGCGGTGAAACGACTAGCGCTCGAGTCAGGATCCTCGTTGACTGCGCCGATCATCGAAATCATTGCTCGTGTGGGCCAGTCGGTCGAAGGGGAGTGTTGGGGCATGTAGAGAGGAAAAAATAGAAAAACAAGCGCAGAAAACGCCAGAAAGAACGAAGAAATAATCTGCGTGTTTAGATTTTGATTTTTTGAATAGTTTTTAGAACAGGTTTTTCAAAAGTTTTTGATTATTTTCTTTTCAAAACATCCTTCGACCAAAAACGAGGCAAATATATACAATATTTAAAAGTCTAAACGTATTTGAAATATAAATAGTGGTAAAAACGAAGGGGCCTACACACCTGCCGACCACGGCGAATGGTAGTGGGAGGCGGCGGGCTAGATTCGAGAGATGTCGGGACGGCTGATGCTTGTAGACCAAAATCGTGGTCTGGTTAAACTACACTAGGATGCTGAAAGTTGGTGCGGTGAGTTGTGACGTCACACGAAACACTAACTAGACGAAGTAGGCGAGGTGATTTCTTCCATATAGGCAGACTTCGGACGGTCGATGGTAAAGACTTCGTGTTGGGTACCGCGGTCAATTGTGTACGTCTTATTCGTACGGTTCAGCACCTTGGAAGGTCCTATGTACCACGACTGAAGAGGTTGTCGAACACGGACGGCGCGAAAAAGGATGTGTGAACAAGTAGACAGCTTCTCGGACCCACACTGGTGTCTATTGCGATCGAGAAGCGGGTGGACGTAGCTCACGCGTCTGGTGAGCCAATCGATCGTTGTAACTTCAGTAGTCAAAAGAGGAAGTAGACGGGGCTGGTGCTACAGCTGTCCGGGCAACCGCAGGGTGCAGCCGTAGACTAGCTGCGCTGGTGCGTTAAAATCTGTTCTAACCGTGTTTTTAAAGCCTAGGAGGACGAGGGGAAGTGTTTCAGATCATGAAGGATCTGCGTGCGCCCGTAGCGCTGCCTTCACCTGGCGAGAAAAATGCTCCACCACGCCGTTAGCGGCCGGATGATACGCCGTCGTCTGAACGTGGCGGCAACCTAAGTCCTTAAGCAAGGAACCAAAGGTGGGCGAAAAGTATGACTCACGATCAGTGGTCCCTATGGCAGTACAGCCATACCGTGCAACCCAGGGTTCTAAAAACGGTTTCGCAACTGTTTCTGAAGAATAATTTGGGATAGGGACGGCCTCAGGCTATCTAGTGAAGCAATCGACACAGGTCAGTAGATACCCAGAGGCTTTCAAAGGCGGCATAGGACCTACGAGGTCGACGTCCACGTGAGGAGAATGTGCGTCTTGCGTCGGAAACGTGTCTAATGGGCTTCTCGTGTGTTTGTGCATCTTCGCGCTTTGACACGGAAGGCAAGCAGCTGCCCAAGTACAAACGTCCCGATTGACATTGCGTCCAACAAATCGTGCGGTTACGAATTTAACCGATGCACGAACGCCTGGATGAGACAAGCCGTGCAACATGTCGAACACGGTCTGTCGAAACCAGCGTGGGACGACTGGGCGCTATGTGCCTAGAGAGAAATAGTAAAGTATAATTCCGTCTGAGGAAGTCAGTGGAATATGTCGTATGTCCAGTAAGGTTGACCTGCGTATTAGATCAACCTCAGGATCGTTGAGTTGCGTCGTGGCCATGGCTGCCAAGTCGATAGCAGTGCCGGCGTCAGCGGAGATAGCTTGGTTTCGGGAAAGTGACTTAACGACGGCGTTATGCACACCTCAGACATGTCGTATATTGGTCGTAAACTGAGCGAAATAGTCAAGGTGGCGCTACTCTCTAGGAGAGTATCGGTCAGTAGTTGAACAGAGCACGTAACTCAGGGGTTTGTGGTTGGTGAAGGCGGCAAAATAGCAGGCTTGTAAGACGTGTCGAAAGTGACGTGTCGCTAGGTATATGGCTAGTAGTTCTCTACGGACCGTGCTGTAGCGAGATTCGGTAGGTTGTAGGTGTTTGGAGAAAAACGCTAAGGGCTGCCACGTGTCGGCTACTAGTTGCTGCAAAACAGCGCCGACTGCCACGTCCGAGGCGTCAGTACTGAGGGACAGTGTGGCTGCCGGATCGTAATGTGCTATAAAAGCTATGTCGGCGATAGCCTCTTTCAGTGACTTAAAAGCAGCGCGTGCTGCGGCAGGAAATTCGAATTTCTTAAGTTTTCCTCGGAGAAAGTCCATGAGGGGTTGCATCAGTGACGTGCAGTTTAGTATGAACCTTCGGTAAAAATTGACAAGCCCATCAAAACGCCTGAGTTGTTTGCAAGAATGAGGCTCTGGGTAGTCGATGATGGCTTGAATTTTATCCTGCAGTGGCAGGACGCCTGCAGATTAGATAAGATGGGCGAGGAAGTTGACTGAGTCAATATCAAACGACCATTTTTCTGCGTTTATCGTCGCTCCATGTTGAGATAACCGATCAACAAGTGTTGGTACGTGGCCATGTGAGATGTGCAAGTGAAGTGTGGAAACAGATCTCCGGGGGACGGTTCCATGAAGGTTCGTATTACATTACTTGAACTGACGGTTTTATCCACTTTTATTCCAATTCTCGAGTTTTCTACATTTTACTACTTTTAAATGCTTGAGCACCCCAAACACTCCATTGAGAAGACAAGAGATCTTCAAAAAGTTCCCCATTATCCGACTTTGTGGTATTAATTGAGCAGACTCGTATTCCTACTGTGTCTAGAGTGTCGAGAAATATACCATGGATTTAGTTATTTATCGGTTGTTCAGCGGTACCAAGAGCTTGCCTCAGAAGTTTGTGTTTGCCATATTCGCTGCTCTCGGACATAGGACATAGGAGCGAAGAATTTCATGGACCTTTGAACAATCCCAATTAGCACTAGAGTCCGACGAGCGCACGATTAATGTGCGATGGCCGCCTGAGTAATGACGGACGAGTTCCCTGGCGATAAAAATTGTGACATACGTGGGACGTTTTTGATGAAAATTGAGGTGTACTTTTCTTCTGACGCGCAGTTTTCTTCCGATTTGTCCCCCCAATGCTAAACTAACCGTTTTAACTCCGCTCACACTACTGATGACTGTGCCTTATTAAAATTGCGCCCCTCTGGTGATATATATAATACATAACGACAAAACTGTTTTCTGTAGAACAAGGAATATGCAGACCAGAATTCTGCTGCCACGTTTCTCCACCCATTATTTTTTCATCCAGCTGCGTAGCTTGTCCAAAAGTTCCGGCCCTTTACCTTCAGGTGTTTTTGCTCATGATGAAGTATATGAATAAAACGATTGTAACTGATAATGTTACTCAGCTAGAACGGCTCAGGTAAGTTGGCTGTTCGACATTCTATTCTTCTCATAAACGTCAAGCCAGTTCACTTGCTTAAGTCGTTGGTCATGCAATCAAGCGTAACGCTCCGCACACTTTCAGTAAACGACGTGCACTTAGGAATACTTGATAGCCCATTACACATAGCATGCTGATGGTGAACTTAGCCTTCTCCAGTGTCTTGTTTGAAAGTATTAACTGACCGACTGGATCCATTAGAAATGCAAATGGGCATATGCTGCTGGAATCAGTAGACGAACCAGTTTGGAGGGCATTCACTGGCAGTTCCACTGGTGCCATCCTTTCGTGCAGTTTCATGAACTCTCCGTGACGCGCAAAGTGGCTGCAAGGAAACAGTACAGCAACAGAGTGAACCAACCGTTCATTTCTAGAAAAAATGCGCACCCACAAACAGGTTGTTCACATCTGAATGGCCAGAGATCTCAGTGGAAATCGGAATACGTAGATAAAAGCACTGGCTGTATTTGTGTTGATGTCTACGGTGATCTTACTGGGTTGGCATGTTCCTTGTTAGATATTGCGTCTAATCCCTCCTCCATACACGACTTTGGAGGCGACCGGAAAAGTCGGTCTCCACTGTGCTACGTGGAGGTGCAGATGTAGCGGACTTGCAGTTTGGTGAGTTTTAGGAACACAGGAAGAAAATAGCGAGAGTCTAATACACACACCTTTCGCTTCCTCCATCGAATCATTGACACCGTTGCATCGTTGGACGGCGAGTTGACGAATGTTGACAAATACTTCACGAAAACCTTTGCGTCTAGATACTCATCCTCAAGTGCGTGCAAATTAGGGATTTACGTTTTTCACCTGTCGTCTGATGTGCTTGCACTTTATATATAACATCTAGTGCATCCGACATTCCACTGAATTACCTTAAGTTCAACCATTTCCGCTCAAGTAATTCATTATTAAGCATCCGGATTGAAAACACAACCGTCACTAAGAAATCCCAAAAGTCCACAAAGCGATACAACTGCAAAATATAGCATTAGTCACAGGAAGTTTTCCAAGTAGCCCATTAAAACAGCAGCGTGTGAAATGAGTATCGGCTTTTATTTGTGAAGTCAAGTGAAGGATCGCATACCGCGGATTCGAGACACAGCATTGAAAGTATAATATGAACGGTGGTATGGCGTTCTGGGTTTCAGATAAACATGGGATTCAAGGCTATAAATGGAAACACAGCATGAAACTAAAAGTACTAAATCGCAAATTGGGAAGGCTGATCTGCTTCACTGCATCGTTGATCTGCTGTTACCTACAGCTGTTAATAATGGGGCAAAACACGGTGAACTCTTAGCATGGTACTCGAAGACATTTAGTGTCGCTTGCGCCTAGTGTATTCCATGTATAGAAACATAAGGAACCGGAAATTTGAAATTCGCTGGTTTGTGGACAGCATACTTGTGAGAAAAAAGTTGGTTATCTGTGCTTACCACTACACACACTACACGAGAACATTGTTGCAGCACCAACAAAGGCTTTCTGTGGGCGATGACATCATTGTCTGCATGTACATTGGAAATCAGTGCATCGCAATGAAAGCACTCTGAGTCTCATCTACAATCACGCAAAGATACTGTACATCCGGTATCGTCTAACTGGTAGTCATCATGCATGGCAGTCACCAACCTTTCCGTAATGTAACGATACATTTGCGATGTTGGTATTATCGGACCGTGTATTAGGTCTCGTAAAGGATATAGAAACGCTTTAAAAGGAAAGACAAAAAATATCTACCAGTTCGAAGTGTCCTACATCCTGACACATATGCACGTCAAAAATCAACTCCAGATGGCCCTATAACTTCACGATGTCATGAACAACACTGTTCGACACGGATTCCGCGTGCGACAGATAATGGAAGTACCATGAATCACAATATAGAATGTAAATTGCGATGAACAATTTTCATATGTCATCTGACAGCTTTCGGAATTTCGTGCGTTTCCACGTCCTCAAACGTGTCTAATTTACACGGTACTCCCAATGTCAGGTTGGAGGATCATTTGCGCAGCCAGTCCTTTGTAATGCCCATGCATGTTGATGGAAATCGTATGCCACTAAGTGCTGGGGCGCAACGCCATAGCATATTTAACCGAAAAATGCGATCCTCGATGTGATGTCTCGTATCCCTGCCAGATCTGAGGTCCATAACTTTTGGAGTCGGCAGCCAAAGTCGTCCGACCTTCAAAGTATACATGTGCAACTGCACATGTCGTTTAACCTTTCTGGCACATTTTTGCATGCAAAGTATCCAGAATGTTGGTTTACTTGCCAAATGAGTGCAGTGGCCGGTGCACTGGCAATCACGCAATCCAAAACAAGTTGAATTGCAGCCACATCGTTATTCAACGTGACACTTTATCGCAAAGCTTCACGCAATTCCTCTGGGTTTGGAAGCAGGAACTCAAGCACATTAGTGGATTTGGATAGCTATTGAGCCGACAAAAAAACGCACTGTGTGGAAGCATCAGTCCTCCAAAGATTGGCCACAGCTTCTTCCGACAGCACTTGAGTAGACTCACTCCCTCAATATGCATCCGCAACTATAGCAATGACGATAATCGGGATTGCTCTCCACGCAGCACATCACGTATACCAGCCTGCAAACCTATATGGATTTAGCTTCCACTCCTAACTAATCCCACAGGATACCAACGAGGTGTTATCATTAGGCTCCGCACGTCCGTAGGCAATTGTGGATATGGATTACGAAGGCTCCGGAGAAGAATAATCTGTGTAACCGTAAAACTTCCTCCCACAGCGACATGGCGGAGAACGTCCTCCAATGTCAGCGATTCCGCTGGGCGCAAAACTGGTGGAATTGTTCTAAAGCGATTTTGATTATAAGCTCAGGGATAGCAATGAAACAGTGGGTTTGTCACAGATAAACTGCGAACGCTTAACGTTTTCTGGGTAAACAGTGTGATTAAAAAGGTGTAGTTGTCAAGAATATGTAACTCGTAATGGTGAGGTAACCGCAATTTTCAGGTGTATACGCAGTTCGATAATATTATCCCGTGTCCCAATAACAGGTTAACTCACGTGGTGTAGCTGGGGTAATGCCCCATACGTTGGAAGCTTGAAAGTGGCCAACTTTGGAGCGAATATGACAGAAGGCGAAAGAACGTTCCACAGCTGGCATACACTAATAGAGAAAATGTTCCTGCGGCATTCCAACCGGTTGTATTAGGTAGCTAACCAAATAGTGGCCTCTCACTGAGATTTTGTGGTTGAGTTTCAATAATTTTCCTCACGGGTCATTAAGAATCATCATGATCTGATAGATCCAAATGAGATCTTATCTCAGAAGACAATACTGTCCGCTGAAAACTCCCACTGTCTTTAGTCTAAACTGGTAAGGAAGCTGGAGCAAACACTTAACATTTGCGCCCTCCGTTGCAGATTTTCCGGAACTGTGAGGTCACGCTTTTTGTCAGCCGTGCCACAGCTAGATGGATAATTCTGTATGTGCCCTCACGTAAGTGTTGAGCATATGTGAAATGAAGGTAGGATCAAACTGTCCAAACGCCTTCTGCAGTGGGCATGGTATTTTTCACTGGTATTTTTCACTGCTTTGTTTGTCTGCTTTGCGTATCCAAGTTCGTCTAGCGCGAGCCCACCGAGCTCACTTTCAAGAGAAGCGCGCTGCAAAGCATGTTCTCCTAGCCAATATTTGAAGGTGTACTGGTGACCCATGCTCACTAGTTTACTTTTGATAAGAGTAAACGCAAGCATTTTCTGAGCCGACCACTTGTAAGCCCTGTTGAGATCGCCTTGCAGTGCTAATTTGTCGTCCACTAGATTGACTGTCCTCCAAATCTCGAGATCATCCACAAATGGTAGAAAGATGAGATGATCACTAAGAATGAATGTGGTCCTAAACCGGAGAACTGAAGGACGCCACGGCGCATCTCTCTCTGGTCGGTCAGAGCCCTACCAACTCGTACAGGCAAGCTGCGTTGGAGTAGGAATAAATGTGTTTAGCACATAATCGGGTTATTAATCTCAGCACTGAAGCTTATAAAGAAAACGGCGGTGGTCTAGGGAGTCCAAACCCTTCGAGAAATAAATGTAATTTGTGTCAACACCTCTAGCAACCACAAATTCCGCCCAGATAGCACGTGCTAACAAAAGGTTTGTGGAACAAGGATGGTTTCAGCAGAACCCGTGCTGCTTCTGCACGACCATATTGACCCATTCTAAATATTCTATGCACAGATCTTATCATAAATAACTTTCTAAATATCTACAGCGACAGATTCAAGGAATTTAGCAAGCGCTGAAATCATTGTAATCGTGTTCAAAGCGATTGCCCCGCCTTGTAAATTGGAGCGACTATTCCACGTTTCCATATTGTGGGGACCAGTATCTCGTCGAGACAACGCTGGAGAAACTGCATGACTTTTCAGCTAAGCTCGTGGCAGTTACATTCAATGACTAAAGGCATATGTTGTCCGAACGAGATCACGTGTAAAGCGTAGTGGCATATATCGTTTCAGCACATCCACGGCTGTGAACGAGATGTGGCTAAGGCCTGATGGTGAAGCGATATGTGTGAGAGTCGTTTGAGATGGCGATGCATTCAGAAAAGCACAAGCCAACCGATGTCTAAGAGCATTAGCTGCTTCTTGGACAGTTCTCGCTTGCCAACAGACAGTGCTTAGATAAGAGATGTCACGCTTTACTTTTCCGAGGTTGTCATCATGCCTGTATGGTAGCTTCGGAAGGGAGCGGCGCTATTTCGCTAAGCTCTGTTGATGCTTTAATTTCTCCTAGAGGACCAGTTTGACACAATTGTTTTGCCCTATTGTGTAAGCACTCCAGATCTCTGCATTTGTATTGGCCTGGTGTGTTTGCCACAGTGATTTTCTCAGGGTTATTCGTTACCGGGTCTTGTTCCTCAGGAAGAAGTTTACCTAGTTTGAGCTGAAGCTCGTTCTCTGATGAACCATACCAAAGTGCAGAACTGTTCGACGAACTTCCCCAAGCGATATGGAGGCGCTGATCAGCTGGAAGCGCTCAAACTGTGACCCATTTAAGTGTCACCACACTTTGATTTCCTCGTTGAGGCGTTCTGCGTAACAGACTTGGAGAAAAAGCAGCGTTGCATGATCCCTGAGCCGCAAGGAGATACGCACTGTTAGTTTGTTAATCATAAGCTCCCATTGGTAAACACAAGGACCAAAATGGCCGGTATATTCTTCGTTCTGAACCTTGTAGGGGAAGTGACATTGTTATGAACTGGTATAGAAGCGGCTAGTTCTTGTAGTTCAGCCTTAAACTGCACACTAAAGGAGACAGGAAGCTCTAGGACATGCAGGTTGCAGTCTCCGACAAGCAGAACATGACTGTTAGGCCGAATCAGAACGCTTTTCAGAGCAGCAGATAGATAGCTGTCCACTTTTGTAGTCATCGGGGGATTGTTTACACAGGGCAACTAAACAGGTGTTCAGTCATAGTTACAGGTGACAACAAAGTGAGTCCACAGCTTGAATCCCTAGGTTGTCAACCACTTGAGGATGTATGTCACTGAGATAGAAAAGAAGCATACCGCTCCCCTGCTAGTTGACCTATAAGTAGCACGGACCTGCCTGGTAAAGCAATCGCCGCATCAGTTATTTTATCGTGCAGCCAGGCCTCAGGTATCATGATCGGGTCTAAGAAATTGTGGCTAGACAAGATTTAAGCGCAAAAATTTGCTGGCGTAGATTCGTTGAAAGCGACTGAGAAGAGACTACAGGTTCATGCAGTTAGCGAGTAAGCCCGCCAAAGGTCGCTACTGTAATTTCTACAGTTACCTAGTCATTGGCCAGACTGCACCTCTTATGCAAAATGTCCCCTACTTGTCATCTTGAATGCAGCTTAAAAAGCTAGCAGCCACAAACAGCACATACAATGGAATGGCAGGAGCTAGTGGACCATTTTGTGTTGGTCATCCACTGCTCATCCTATTCTATACTAAGGACTTGTGTTTGAGCAGCTCGCAAGCAAAGTCACCTGTTCTGTATTCGCTGCGACATACGGCGGAGATGGCGGGCAAACAGCACCAGCAGAAGTTAATTCATGAAACCGGTTACAAATGTTACGTAACGGCACACATTCAAACAAGGTGAAGCGGTGAAATTTTCGTCCGCGAAAACTAATGAAAATTTATTATAATGATGCACAAAAAGTACGTTGGTTATATTTTTCTCTATCTTTGCACAAAATGACATAATTCACGACCAGACGATGTGTCTGATTTCGGGTGCTCGAGAAACCGATGGCATCAATATGCATGACACCACTGGTTATGTACTGTAACGTTGTGCCCCAACTGGTATGCTTAAACGAATATGTTACAAGCGTTACCACGTGGCACTTTGTAGGGTTCATGGGAGCTGGTTCAGTTCTACCCAAATAAAAATCAGGTCCAGATTATTTTGAAGAGAAGAACGATCGGATGCTGAGCGATTGGCTCCCAAATCATGGCGTCATTCGCAAATATTTGCATTTAGATCCGATTACATACTGAGATACCGGTGATATATACAGTCAGTCACGGAAGTCTGGTTCATTTCTACTTCCTTACTCTGTTACTCGGGGACCAAGGGTTACGCCTTCGGGTGAGAAGAGAGCGCACTAAATTGCCAACTGTCCAATACTATACCATTTCTCGGCCAAGTTGTCGTCTTGGGCAACAGAATACATCTGAGGGGGCATACAACGTGAGTCTACTCAATTTATTTGAGCCGTGCGAACGCCACTTACTTGTGCAGGTGTGTACGTGTGCGTGTATAGCCCGTCGCCTTCAGCCAATTGGACCTCAGGCGCACTAAGTCATAGGGGTGCAGGTGGGACGCTCCAGCTCCTACCAGGGGCAGTGTTGCTGGCCCATGCACCAAGTTGGTCTTTGTGTCTCAAATAAATTGTGTAGACTCATGTTGGATGCCTCCTCAGATTAATTCTATTGCCCAAGACGACAACTTGGCCAAGAAATGGTGTAGATGTTGGTCTATCTTAAAATGTCTCCCACCTGGTCACAGGGATGTGAACGACTGGAGTGATGCCCGTAGGCAAGTGCATTTGGGTACATGTGTACTTTCCAGTCTCGTCTATCGTGGAAACACTGGAGTACGCGGGTGGTTGAGTTGAAGTCAACTACTGCACGCCCCAGGGCAAGTTCATTGATTGATACATACCGTGTTTCGGGCTGGTTGAAACGAATGCAGGGGTGCAACATTAAGGCAGCAGTGCATCGTTACCGGGCTACTGCAGTAGAATGGTGGTGGCCCTTGGACAGGCTTAACTGACCTGCGCAGGGAGTGTTGAATAATTGCTTAGTGTTATCCCAGCTAATGACAAGAGGGTTAATGTCAACGCTCTTGTAGACTGAAAGTTAGCTTTTAACAACCCATCTTAGCAAAATAGGCATTCCTTACCATTAGGCCTTGCGAATATTAAATGTAACATTTTGAGAAAGGGGTATTGAAAAGCTACGCCTCTAAAAGACTACTCGCTGCCGCATATCCTATTCTCCCGTCATGGTCTTGAGCGTTCATTCCAACATAATCACTGATGAGGGAATGTTCCATTAGCATGGAACTGAGAAGCTGCATTTCTAGGTAATAACTAATCATCGCGGATACTGAGATTCATGTATTCCACAAAGAGCGAAGCTCATTGTCTCAAAAAGGGGTATGACAAATCATGGGACCAAACCAAATGCATGTGGGTTCGCACGCATACTGTCCACCACAAGCCAGTTAGCCCTGTGGTAACTTTTCTGACACATATTGCTGCAAACTCCGTGTATCAAAGTTAAAAGGATCGATAAGCTATGCTTTCGCGGTCTGTATTCTTAATGAAATATCGTTGGACCATCTTTCTTCCCCCTTTTTATAATCGGTATGTTATTGTTTAGAAGCCCTAAGCCCACACCGGAGTCTGTACGCCGATGAACACGATAAAAATACGAGACCGCGTAGCATGTTCTCATTTCACCATCTCGTTCAAATCCTCCCCGTATTCCTTAGTCATTGCCATGAAAAACAATTGTTGGCATTTCGAACCAAGTTGCATAGAAGTGATCAGTCTAAGCGTTATCGAATCATCTTAGCTCGTTAAATGCATGCTGGCCCGACGCAACTTTGGCACCAGTTGTCCGTGCACCAATTTAGTCCCGAAATCAGAGATAACGGTGAATACGTATATTAACATAAACAGCAAAAAACGGTGATATGTATGTTAACATACAATTTCAGTTTAACGGGGCCATATACATACAAAAAATTGGAGTAGCAATGGGCTCACTGCTTGGACCGCTACTAGCCGATGTGTTCATGATCAACTTAGAGAACACCTATCTGAGCGGAGTCATTACCAGTATACCATATTACGGACGATATGCGGATGATAAATTTTGCGTGACAGACAGGCACTGTTGCCCAGAGACAATTTTATCCCATTTTAACTCAGGGCACCCCAATGTCAAGTTCACCATAGAAACTGAAGGCAATGACACGATATCCTTCCTAGACGTTAAACTTAGTAGAAGACCAGATGGATCGGTCCAACGGAGGGTGCATAGAAAAGCAACGTGGAACGGACAATATATACATTTTGCCAGTTTTGTCCCAATAAATCAGAAACGCTACTTGATTAGATATCTAACAGAAAGGACCAGAAGGATTTGTAGTGAGGACACACTTGCGGACAAGCTCAGTTTCTTAAGTGGCGTTTTCGAGAGAAACGGCTATCCAGAAAAATTGGTTCGGAAATATATGGAATGCAGAGAAATGAGAGCTAAAACAGCTTCGGTAGAAAAGAAACCGGTTTATTTGTCGTTGGCGTTCAAGGGGATGTTATAGCGCAGGCAACATCTGGGAGATTATCCGACGCTATGAGCCATACCTACTACGCAGCGAGCTTGCGGCTAAGTTTTATTTCAACACCAATCGTGAGGCCACAACTCAAAGACAGACTTCCTTGGTCATGTACTTCTTATTGTGTATATTCTTTCTCTTGTTCATGTCGAGCAAGATACATCGAAAAAACTACTAGGAGGCTGTCTGAGATCAGAAGTAGATGTTCAAAACTAACACCGTCGTTTTGCTTGCAGAGTAGTATGCGCCCGATGCTATTGGCTAGCACTTTCTGCAAAGTGTCCACCAACCTCCTGCAACCTTCATTGACGGTGCTCAGTTTCAGTTCCTTCGGCCTGCAGCTGTGGAATGAAACAGATCTGCAACTATTCTTTGTAGGAGGATGCTAACAATTGCGAAGCGTTAGTACGGTTAAAAATGCAAGTTACACATCACCTGCTTGGAAAAAAGAAATAAGCTCATAGTATCTGTCTGGCTGTTGCAGATGGGTTCACTCCCCCGTCACTTCCCAGTGGACCGGAGTATCTGTCCTTCTGATATCCAAAGGGTGATGGTAGAGTACTTGTGGAATTTTGTGAGCATTGTAAGGTTCGTAGAAAGTAGAAGTCACGCTTAAACTGCATACAGTAATCTGCCCCGACGGGGAATCGAAACCCGGTCCCACGAATTACCGGTCCGCTGCTCTACCGCTGAGCTACCGAGGGCTGACGATCAGGTGCGTAATTTAATTCATGACTCCTGCTTGGTGCGCGACGTATTAAATTGCGCACCTGATCGTCAGCCCTCGGTAGCTCAGCGGTAGAGCAGCGGACCGGTAATTCGTGGGACCGGGGTTCGATTCTCCGTCATGGCAGATTATTGTATGCAGTTTAATCGTGACTTCTACTTTCTACGAACCTTACAATGCTCACAAAATTCCACAAGTACTCTACCATCACCCTTTGGACATCAGAAGGACAGATAATTCGGTCCATTGGGAAGGGACGAGAAAAGATCAATGGTCTGCTAATTTTTCGGCCTGTCAACCTAGCCCATCGCATGAGCTGTGCATGATGTTGCACACGCGGAGCGATGCATTGTCGTGGGTTATGGGTAGCTCAAACATGCAACTTATCGGAGCATTAGCTAGGAGCAGCAAATGATTTCAGCAGTGACCTCACTGCCGTTGGTGCTGTCTGCCCATCCCTTGGTGCATCGTGACAAAGCTGGATAGGGAAAAATAGACTAGCAACGTGACCAAAACAAGTCGTCGATACTAACCAATTAGGAAAATATGCACGCATATGTCGAATAACATTACGACATCCCACAACGCCGATATCATTGGTGACTGCTTCGGCAATGCTTTCAGGAAACTGCAGCCTTTATTCCATCTTCCTAATGAGTTCATGGGAATCCGCTACCAGAAGTTCCTCGTAGTGCAGTCTCAACTCACTCTTCACTCTGGCCTTCATCATATGCCAAATGTTATCGATCGGATTGAGGAACGGGGAGTATGGATGCAATCACAGAATGGTTAATCCCTCGTATCCAGCTATTGATGACAGTTCTTCCAGTCGTGTGTGGCATGGTGCATTATCACATACCACGACAACCTGCCGGAGCTCCATCTCCAGTTTCAGTTTGTGTAAATAGCTTCTTAGCCGTTCGAGAGATAGGGGACCAGTGAAAGAGCCTCTCCGGGTGGTCATGGACACTTTCCCTTCCATCGTGAGTGCATCGATTAAATACCAATTGAGGCCTCTACTTTTGGCAACTTTGCATAGGCCATCACCCCTCTGGGCTCCATACCACGGATACGTTTGCAGTAAACGTTGAAGTTCGCTTCGTCAATCCAAATGATGAACTTGCCATTGCTCTCAAGTTGGTTAATCTGCTGAACGAATTCCCTGCATGTCCCTTTGGTTCGCATTGTTCATCCCTTCGGAAAGCTGAGAGATGTTCCTATGAATAAATAATCAAATAGTTTTTTATCCTCGGCTACGCGAGGCAAACCAGTAAAGGCATGACCATAGTAATGGCACAGAAGCTGAGTAAGAAATGTGCAATAGTATAATAGGATTTTCATACATGTGGATCCATAAATGTAGGTATGTAGGCAGATGTGTTGCTTGTGTTTGTAAATGTGTTGCTGTATTTTTGAACCAGTGCAACCGCGTCGCCGGTGTTTGATGAAAAGTTTCACGGCTGTGGATTTGATAAGCTTGTAAGCGTAAGCTTGGGAAGTGACTTTATTTAGGGCAAGCCACGTCCGCCAAGTCACAGTGTTATTAAGCAGACATTTGTGGCATTTTATAAGGAAAAGGCTTGCCAGGCAAAACCCCACCACGTCCTGGAACACTGCGGCCGAACTATTTTCTGGAACGGGTTACACCCGAACCACACAGCTGGCACCACGGCGTGGTTGCTTGGATAGCCAGCCGTTCCCCGCGCTTGTCGACGTTGAAATGTTCTTGTCTATTTCTGCCTGTACACATACTCCCATTTCCAGTAGTGTAACAGTTGAGTCCTTCGCGGTCCTTTCTAGAATGTCATCTACGTTTTCCTTCGACAAAATCCGCTTACAACCGCGCTGCTGCGTAGTACTCGGCTCCTGCTCAAGAGAACGACGTATCCAGGGGTAAGCTGTTTGATATTTGACGTTATTCACAGTTGCCACGACCTGCCAGTCATCGCCGTTTCACGAAGGCACCCACAACTCGGTCACGAATGTCCGGTTGGATAGTCTGCCGAACGCGAGAACGCACGCCGGAGAGGTTGGAATCATAGACATGGATTCGCTCGTGCGCTTTTGTTCCGGCTATTTTTTGTTCTCAGACCAATTCTGATTCGGTGTTTCGGATGTGAGGGGGGCGCACACAGGTTCGTCGCACCGCCGATGTTCACGCCCTCTAAGATTCATTCATGAGTCTCCCCCAGTCAACAGCAGCTGGCGCACCGAACCTTAGCATCCGGCCAGTGAGAACATACTTGAGGTCAGAGGATTGGACCAGAGCGGCATGAGAATCGCATAGGGTTTTGCAACACTTTGGACTTTTATACAACTTAGCGGAAAATGGTCTAGACGAAGTACCCGGTTTCTTTACTACATTTGCAACACTGTTCAGGGGTTTTCGTTTGATGTTTTACTATTAGATTCGAAGGTTTCGAGTGAAATGTTCAAAAACGATCGGTGCAAGCGGTAGACGATTTAGTGATGTGACCTGCGTGCCAGACAATGCTTTGATCTACGGCTCGACGGAAGAAGGGCGTGACACTAATCTCCACCGTTTCTTGCAGCGTTGTGTACAAAAGGATAACAAGTTTGAACGCGAGCAAATTGAGCTTCGGAAAGACCAGGTGCTTATCTATGAGCATGTGTTAACCACCCAAGGGATCTGGGTCGATCCAGGAAAAATCAAGGCAATACGAAAAATTCCACCTCTGATACCATGTTGCAGAACTCCGTGCTTCAGAGACAAGCGTTTATTCGTTAAAGGCAAATCGGCAAATATCACAGCACGTTTGGCAAACCAAACTCCTCGATAGAAGTTATGCGTTCACGTCCATAACTAACGATGCTTCCGAGGTAATGAGGTTCTTCCTTTGATAAAGTTAAACAAACGATGATTAACATAGATTTCGGCCAATCCATGTCCAGTAATCAAATCAGTTACACCCGCCTTCCATTGGCAATCTGACTCGCTCGATTCATCCGTCCGTTCACTATGGTATGACATTATTATCAATATTATATCTATTTTGCTCGGGTTTCATAAAAACATTCATTTGTCATCTTTTATTTCAATATCCCGATAGCAGTTTTCAACTTTCCAAATGGGGTGTATGATCCCTTGAAACTTTAACTGAATTTCAAGCATCCCACTCGGAGGTCTTTTCTATAATACGGAATATTGGTTAAGGGAAATGTTGTTTTACTGCATCGTTCTTGTGCATTTCCTTGTTACTTTATTGTTGTTGCTTCCGGTGTGATACATTTCTAATTCACTAGCTATATTACTAGTTTTGATAAATATGTTTTTGGTATGGGTATCAAAGTAGGTGACAGGTTAAATTTCATTCAGCGCAGCCATAATGGATCAAGTTGTAAGCCATATATAAAAATGTAGTGGAATAGCCCAAGCGACGTTTAGTGAATGATCGTTGCACTCACCCTAACGTTTTCGAGCACGCACTCCAGAATTACAAGAGATTAGGGAGACCTCATTTAGTAATGGAGACTTTTGTATTTTTAGTAGTGAAGCTTTTGTGTCAAAAGCGAAACGTTGTGCATCACCATACATACATTAACCGGTCGTCTACCAAGTTTTCTGAAGTGTTAATAGACTTTTTCAATGCAATTATTTTGAACAAAGGCTCGATGCTCGGACAGGCTTCAACTGCATTATGTCTGGCGTGATCAGCGAAGTTTAAGGTGTTCGAATAGTGTATCCTTAGGTCACGGGTGCCATGGTAGAGAGACAGGGGTTTGCCGTCAACAGTAGGCGAACCTGATGTGATTGCAAATCTGTAAAATATCACGTGGCATTGGTCAACGAATAACGACATCTTACACTTGAGACACCAACAGTCAAACGTAAGCCATGCTGGATCTTGCTGAGACTATCACTGACATCAGTGGGATTAAACATTTACATATTCTGCATGTCATCGGCAAAAAGAAAAACTTTGTCGAAGATAAAGACGGCAAAATGTCATCCACACATAGATGGAGTAACAAGGGACCCAGAACACTGCTTTGTGTGCCTATTTCTTTTGTACCTGGACAACCTGCTTTCTTTTCTTGAGGTAACAATCAAACCACCACAACAGTGGGTTGACTATGCCATGTGCAATTGTTTTAAATATGGAGAAAGCATGAGAAACGCGATCTCGTCATATTGGAGCTTGAAAAGGAGAACCCGATCATCCAAACAAAAGAATGCCTTAGATAAATTCAAGTAGATCACATCAGCCGTCTCTCCAGCGTCAGCTGACTCGGTCCAACTACTTCGCGTGAGTAACAGATTCCTTGTGAGCCATATCTGTCGACGAAAACCGTGTTGCTCGGAAGCAACACTGTTACAAGTTTCTAGGCAACACATCAATGCAACGGTAACCATGGATTCCATGGCCTTGGACAATACAGGGCGAAAGTTTGCTGGCTCAGTCCTGGGGCACACGATCTGAAGACCACCACTCAGGAACGCGACTTGGGTGTGCTGGTACAGGAAGACCTCGGGTGTTCCAAACAGTCAGATTCCGCTTCTAAAAGGGGCAACCAGCACGTTGGACTCCTGCGAAGAGCATTCGGAATTTTGGATCCATCCATCTTCTCTTTGATGCTGAATGCCTACGTGCGTCCCCACGTCGAATATGCAATCCAGGCCTGGCAACCCTGGCTAAAACGTGACCTTGCAGCGCTTGAGACCCCACAGCGTCGAGCAACGAAAATCGTCAAGGGCTTGCGCCACACTCCTTACCAGGAACGACTGGAGATACTCGGAGTGTTCAGCGGACGGTACCGGCGACTTCGTGGAGACCTCATACTAGTGTACCAGATATTGAGCGATCCCAGTCACGTATGCCGCCACCTCTTGAAGCTCAGCCCAAACACTAACCTTCGCGGTAACAGTTTAAAGCTGAGCCATCAGTACAGTCGTCTAGACTGCCGGAGAACCTATTTCTCCCTCCGGGTCTGCGGGCCCTGGAACGCCCTTCCAAACTCAGTTGTTTGTGCCCCCACATTAGATACGTTTAAAAAACGATTGGACGTCGCACTGAGCGTCCTGCGCTTTGTTTTATGAACGAAAACGCTTGTATATATTTAGGCTGACCAGCCTCTTTGGATTTATACCCAAAATTCACGGTCGTAAATCTGTGCGAACCGGTGAGTACTCCATTTTTATTTGCTACCATCACCAACGATAACAATTTCTTAGCCAGTTTTGCGTCGTACCACTTTATCCCCCTAAAACTGTTATACTTCTACCTTTTATCTCACTGACGCTCCTTACTTCAACCACTTATGTGGTTTGCCAATCTGTTAGTATTTCTATTGCTAACCTGCGGGACTCGTTAAGTGTATGCTTTTTTACCCGTCATATACCACTGTTCCATTGTTCCATTGTTCCAACTTTGTGAATCGGAGTTATTATTCCAAACTTCCATGTAGCAGAAATCTGTTTCTGGTCTAAGCAGCCTTGAAAGGGATAGTTTTGACAGTTGTCTTGCGGCTGCTCCGAGTGTCTCTGTGCGAATGGTGTCGACTCCGCGGCGAGCTGTGGTTGCGCAGAGATGTCATACTCCACAATACAGCTTCGCCAGTACAAGAGATGTGGGTGAGTCCTCCAGGCACGTAAACAAAAGCTGGAAGTTGGCTTGATGTTAAAACCAACTGAAATGTGGGAGCAGATTACATCCGCAATGCGTTTGCCGCTTCTCTAACAGCTCTTGTCGAAACACCAGTCGTTCGGAGCGGTGGAATTCCCTGTTACACCTTACGACGGCCATTGGCATACTTGTACAGCAGTTTGGGGTTAACGCCGAAAGTGTTTGCCATATTCTGCTGATGTGTGACTTCGTCATCTTTGAGCAGTTGAATGCAGTGATTACAGTGAGCTATGTAGTTGTCCCAATTTTCTGGCGCTGGTGATTATCTGTGCTCTCGCCAGAATGAGTCGCATACAGACATCCCTTTTCTAGTCCTACTCCTCACGAAGAAATGGTTTTAGGCCCATAGAAATGCTTTGTCTGAGGCATTCGTAACCAGTTGGTCGAACTTGTTGATGAATTTGAGCCAAGCGACTTCCTAGTGACCTTCAGCGAGGAAGGACCAGGTTGTGGAACTGACGAGCTGGGCTAACCGGTCATAGCGCGTAATGGTGCGCACCATCTCAGTGCTCTGGTGTCAATATTCTGCATAGCAGACGAAGTCGAAACTGATGACTGCATGCTCACTGTGACCAAAACGACAGTCTACAACCAGTACATCAATCCTCTGTTCCTCGTTGGTGAACATATGATCTAGTAAATTTGGTCTATTACTTGTTCTGAAACGGGTGGGCATAACGACGTGATGGCACAGTGGAACACTGGTCATGGTCGCTTCGGTAATACATAATTACCCCTCCTCCATTCATAAGCCTGTCGTTTCGTATGGGTGATATGCCGCGTCTGTCATTCCACTGTGCAACCATGTCTCCGTGACACCGATGATATAGCTTGGCTTAGAAATTTGGTGATCCTACAGTTCTACCAGCTTGTTAAAAATAGCCTTGAGCGTTTGTATAAAGGTAGGATAGTTTCTCGGTCTCTAGGAGCCCACAGGGAGCTAAGGGAGTCAATTGCAGTAGAATGCCGACCGATGTGAGGTTTGCCGTTATTCTTTTTTGGAAAGGATGACACATCGTTCACAATCTGCTTTGGCCAAGGCATGTCCAATTTCATGTTCGGACATACTGCAGAATCGCGTGACTGAGCGATAAATGGATGGTCATACGTTATCACTGGTAGGTTTGTATTTCAGGTAAGCTCATAGTAGTCATTACAAGGTTTCAGCAGCTTTTAACCGAAATTCATACGGAAGGCTTTTAAGATGTCTCCGCCTACGTACTAAAAATTCCGTTGCTGTCTGCTCTGACTGAACCAGAAGTTTTAGGATTCTTGGTCCGCTTGAGCTATGATTTGGTGAAAAGGGTAGCCTTTTGGGCGATCGCACCCCCACGTTGTCCAAATACATTGTTTCAGGAAAGCACCGCCGCTGTTCCAAATAGTATTTAACGGCCTCTTGATTATGGTGGGAAGTAAGTTCTGACACGCCGTAAATAATGATCATGTTTAGACCATCCAGCTTACTGTGTCCTTCCGAGTTGTTTCTTTTTGATTGACGAGCGCTTCAAGGGACCTCAGAATAGATGCGTAATTTATAAGGCCCGCGTTGCAGCGCACTTGCACAGATTACAACGTTTTCCACATCATTGGCTGGTTTCAGCGTTACTCTAATAATTCTGGGTTCATCATATTGTGCAGAGTTCGGGTGACGAGTAACTCCCACTATTATTGTAGGTTTGGCTTTACGTTCATCAAAATGCACAGTGAGTTCCACTGGTCTTCGTCATCCGAAATCTCACCCCGCAATGTGACGGCGGTAGATTCTAGGACATTTATGCACACGACAGTCAGGACATTATCGTTTGACCTCATTTTTGTTGAACTGTAAGGTCGGATAATTGTTGGGCCTGGGTTCACGCCAAGGGATGATGGTCTACTGTTTTTCGCTCCATTCAGGTTAGCGGTATTTGCAACAAGGAAGCTATGGCGCGCCATGAATGAAGATGGTGTTCGGACGATCTCGTTTGTGGGGTACTTCGGTTTTGTTTTTCAAGTGTCGCTCGTGCTAAAGGACATCAGGATAGATGCGTATCCCACATAATTCATGTTGTAACGCACTTACAGCGCACTTACATAAGTGGTGCATTCTAGTGTTACTCGAATAACTCTGATTCACCATAGTGTGTAAAGTTCAAAGGACGAGTAGCCCTTACTATGGGTTTGGCTTTGACGCCCATCAGAACGCACAACCAGTTCCACTGGTCATGGTCCCCCGATAACTTACAACAGAAGGTGAAAGCGGTAGATTCGGGGACATTTTAGCATGCAGCAGTCAGAGCGCTATTGTTAACTTCCTTTTTCGTTGGTCTACAAAGGTAGAGTAATCGTCTGTCCAAACCTACTGACAATTAGTGATTGTCTAGTGTTTGTCTCTATTTCCCGTGATGATGTTTGCGACAGAAGTGACTGACCTTCGTAGCAATCCCTGCATCTGTACCTGATGTCCGGTGGACTTTCGCTCGACAAGAGACATTTAAGCTACAGTTACCAAGTGTTGATGTTTGGCTGCTTCATCCTTGTTAATGACCGATTTCAGATCTGGTGGAAGTTGCTTAACCAGACGTTTCGGGTGGCGGCTGATTTCTGTTGCCATGACTACTGCTTGACTCTCGTAGCCAGTGTCAGTTTTGCCAGGCATTCTGCCAAAGTTGGAAAAAGCAACAGTGATGGGGACATGGTTAATTGTGATTCAGGGGATGCAACTTTTTCAGCATACTGTTGTTTAGTAGTCAATGCGCTTCCGTGGCATATACTCGCTTCCATTAAAGTAACCTTACGGTTCAGCAGCTTTTTGGCTTCTGCTGTTCACCGGTTACAATCCCTGACTATGATAAGCATACACTTAACGAAGGGGACAGTCGAGCACGCAGTAAAGAACCAAACAACATCTTGGGAGCTATTTCGCTCTCATTCCTATTGTTAGGACTAATTTGAAACAATGCGAGCAGACTGCGCCTAATTTAACTAATCCATGACATTCTCCTAATTCACAGATACCCTTTGTCTGGAGCCCTTTCCGATTCGCATTTGCATAATTTCCGCCGTCCAACGGGATGTTACATGACACAGTGAGTTGGTTGATGTTCTGTGCTTTTCCAGTTTTGACAGAAGCACGCACCGGTCAGGTGAGCATTATGCTTGTAAAGGTCAAATCAGCGGTCGGCGTGGTTGCGCTGTCTGTGTGATGGGTTGTGGAGGCGCATTGACCAACTAAGTCACAAAGGGTGGCGGGTGACTCGGATTTCGATCAGTTCCGATTAAATGCTAGATGAGCAGCAACATACTGCGAAAAGCGAGCCAGCGATAGCAAAGGGTATAGAGGAAGAACTATTCTTAGTTAACTCAATTGCATTTAGAAAGCTCTTCGGAACGAGTGTAAAATTATCCAAGTAATATTTGAAACCGAAATGGTTCTGGCGTGGATATTAACGACAAATCAGTCACGAATGCAAACGTAAATCGGACGCTGGGTCTATAAGGTTACTCTACAAAAGTACTGCCCACCTTGTATAGTTGATAAATGCGACTCGAATGAAGGTAAGCACAATGCTGTGTGGAAATTGGTGATGGACGGTCCACGAACAGTCAAGAGCGGAGGATGCGTATGTCACGCCAGTAACCGTTCAGCAGCCTTGGTAGACCGAAAAATAATGTCGAGAAAATGACCTACCGCTGCCAGCTTGGGCTGATCAGTAAAACTAACTCTGACTAACGCCGAGTAAGCATGTACCCTTTTAGGCAATCTAATGGCATTAAGCACGTGCGGTCGCATATTAGATGCTTCATACATAGTTGTTACACTATCTTGGAGATCAATAGAGTCAGGAACATTACAAACAAAGGCACTGTGAATTGACGGTTTGTTCGGTCGCGTGGAGTTTCTAGTAATTTAAGTGACAGATTTCGCTTGAGTTGGCCTTATGGAAATAACTGTATACCATATGGTGGTAGCAGTAATGTTTTGGGGAGTACGGTGTTCTTGAGGTACTGCAGACTCTGCTTAATGGGGCTAGATTCAGTGGAACCCACGTTCAGACAAATTGAGATGCCTGGCTTCCGATCAGGGTCCCCAGTAAATGACTGGCTTGCGAGCCGCGTATTGGTTTTATATGATTTTTATTACCGTGGAAAGCCATTCTGGTGGAGGGTAAGCTGGTGGGCATGTCTGGATCAACATCATGATTATCGGTGTTCTACTACCGCTCCAGGTAACTTTTACCTGATTGAGATTTCTCAGATTCATGACAGCGATCGCGTTTCCTTATAGAATTCTCTATTTCTGAGATATGTACTGCATCCATTATTACTGTTAGAGTCGGGGAGACTTAGTATACTGGTGAATTGACCAGAATGGATTTCATTTACAGGCAACCTTACAGTATGTGTGCCAGTTGTGCAGTGGAAGACGAGTGTATTAACTGGTGTAATTGCGGAAACAGTGGGAAGCATTGGGTCATATCATAGACATGTGTATGACTGTCTATGTAAAAGCACTAATCGTAAAGACGTTCTCTCAGGATCTTGTAGGTGTGGCATCCTCACGACCAATATACAGAGCCCTTTCTATTCGTTGCCTACATCCGCTGGCGTGTGTCAGTAACGCGCTCACCCATTTATCGATTGGCCTAGTTTAGAATACTGGATCAATGCGTTGTACATGCCGGTTAGAATAGAGTTTTGCCTTCCATGTGCCTGAGGTATTTTGCTTTGTGATACTTCGGCTAAGAGTCAGTCACTGTGCGTTAGTTCCGCAATTGCTAAACTGGGACAGAAGGCAATGTTGGCAGCCATTTGGTCGCGTTTTTCTTATAAACTCACTAGCTTATTAATGCACTATGAAATTTGAATGGGGATGGAAACGAGCGGTGCCGGACTTTCTAATTAAGCCTTTCGCACTTCCAATCTGTACTAAGCATATTTCCAGCCCTAAGTAGCATGTTCCTTAATGCAGAGCGCGGAAAATCATCGGAGACATTGAAAAGCACTGCATTGTGAGAACGAAATATATCGCCGACTACTTACGCTGCGATAGAGTCGATTGGCGCACTTCCGTGTAAAATACGCTCGATTTTTGGCTTTATCATTAGCATAAAGGTTGCGGAGAACAGGCAGAGTGCGATCGATCGACCACATGTTGCTCTTAAGCTAGGTAAGATCCCCTTCGATGGTAAGTAAGTTAGTAAGCTGGAAAAGCCGAGGCGCTGGTTATACTTTTGCCTCCATTGATTTATTGAGCTGTCTTGTCTAAGAGTTTATAGAAGCTTCATTAGCCACAGCCCAAGATCATGTACATCCGGCAGGCAGCATAGAAGAGATTGAAATAGGCTTAGAGCAATATCTAAACTAAACGTTTTGGTAGGAGCGAATGGGAGGGGAAAACGCACCGTGTGCTTTCTCGCTTGGATTCAATTACTGGGACTTACGAACGAGAAGTTGTTGAATCTCTGTTTGTCCGAGGATTTGTATTTCGTATCGTTTGCTGTCTAACATCCCACGTTTGTATGCAGCATGGCTTATTCAGCTTTTCGTCAATAAAGATGGCTGGTCAGCTAGCAAATTAACAGCGCCCGCGTCAAGACCAGTCTCCACATCCAAGCAGGGTCAGGCGTCTTAGACGTGGTTAATGGGGTGATTCTCGTATTGACAAAGGGGGTTAAGAGCGAAGTTGTACACCGTTGATCGGTTGGGCCGCGGCGAGGCATAGTGGTGATGTCCCTAATTGAACATCGGCTTCTATTGCTACACTGACCGTATAGGCGGAGAAATTTTTCATTAACCCCTTGCATAGCAACCGCTTGAGTTGAGTGTGCTTATAATGGAAGACTCTCAGAGTGACCCTCCTGTGAATACTGGTCCGTCTCGGAGATGAAGAATTCCGAGCATGTGTCCCAGCACGAAAAATGCAAAAGTTGTACATTGTAGAGAGATGATGGTCCACCAGAGGTAGATCAGAACGGCAGCGAGCGTTAGAAAGTTCACGTTAAGCCAAATTGAATGGGAGTGGGCAATTGTGTTTGGGATAAAGTTTAGTATTGCAAACTGACGCAGTAATTGTGATCCACAATGGTGTGACCGCACGTAAACTGTTGGATGTCGTAGGTAGGCGAAGAACGAGGCAGTGGTGCGCTTGGGTTTCACAGTTTGCTGCGATAACAACAGTCGCGGGTGGAACAGGGATGTAGAGATGATAAACGAATAGATGCCTCCGGTGGATGGAGCTGGTAAATCTACGTTGAAGCATTGTAACTACGTCAACATGCGCCCAGCAGGTAAGGAATAATAACCAAAAGGTCAGGAGAGCCGAAAATGGTGCGGTTGATGAACGCAGTGACTGCAATTGAATTGGACCAACGTCTAAATCAGGAGCATTCATAATTTGCCCTCGTATTCAAAACTGAGATCAAAAGTAAATCGACTTAACTGTTCTCAGAACCTAGTTGAGTCCACTGAGCTACGGGGGACGGCAACAACCATTGTGAATAAGTTCCTTGGTGTGATATAGCGCTGCTCACTATTCACTGACTTGCATCTTATTGCCGCGCTTAAAGCGCCATAAGTTATGTGGCAGCTTACCTTGTCTAAGTTCGTCGCTCGTTGAGGGCGCTACCCTGTCCTCTGCACGGCAGTAACGTGAAAGTCAGTGGTTAGTGAGCGGCACTACAACACATCTAGTAACTTATTCACGATGGTCGTTGCCGCTCCCGTAGCTCAGTGGTCTCAACCACAGACTGGCAATAAGGAAGTTGCGTGTTCGGGACTTACCATGGTCAGAGGGAATGCGCACTGCTGACGATTCGCGAAAGGATGAAACGCGGGTACAGTGCTTTTCCGAGCGTGTGATGGCTGTTTAAGCCAGTCTAGATGTGACGAGTTTCTACCTATACCATTCAACTCCTCCCTCTTACTCCTCCGTAATCAGTACGCGGACCAAACTGCTTATAAAGCCATAAGTTAATTTGCGGGTTAAGCTTTGTAAGTTATTCGCTAGTTGAGGGGGCTACCCTGTCCTCTGCACGGCAGTAACGTGAAATCGAGCGGCGCCATATCACATCTAATAACTTATACACGATGGTCGTTTCCATCCCCCGTAGCTCAGCGGTCTCAACCACAGACTGGCAACAGTCAAATTGCGCGTTCGAGCCCTACCGGGGTCAGCTGAACTGCGTACAATGAGAAGATGGGTGTTACGCGATGCTATTATTTCGCGCTTTCTGCTCACATGCAAACCATCGACGATCACGAAAGGGGAAAATCAATGAGTTGTATGGTGTCGGAATGGGAGTAGAAGAAACATAAGTGCATAAACTCCAACAGAATCACAAAGTTTGAGACAACTGTCACTATCTTCAAGATATCTTAAGGGTGACAGTCAGCTGTTTTTGTACACATTGGTCCGGACGACTGAGATTACTTGCCCGAGCCCCCGTGAGCTTGAGTATCTTGGTGTTTTCATTACGGTAGATAACCACAAACGGCAAGTTAGCGTCAATTTGATGTCCTGTTGCAAGTAGATGTCTGGCTACCGATGAGGGCTGCAATTTGGAACTTGATTCTTCTCCGTGCGATTGTTTCGCGACAATTGCGGCAATCGATTTCGGGAATTACTCAGCGATCCGCTTGCGTAGACACCGGTCAGCTCTGTCTATGTAACTGCTTCCACAGTTACAGGCAAGGTTCTAAATGCCATGTGTTGGGACAGGGACCGAATGCGTAAGCTTAAGCGGCGGCATTGGTAACTTACTGGTTGTCCAATTTGCGCACAATTTTGCAGCACTGAAACTACGTCGAATTGCTGTGGCAACCGGCCCTTTGACTTGCGTAGCCCTTTTGAATGGCAATCGGAGAGCAACGGGGATATTTGAGACCGAATGGTGCTTTTGTTTGTTCCCTCCCGTCGTGCGACCGTGAAACATAATAAAGGCTGTCGGATCAGCACATTCATGAAACCACTTGCAATGTCGACAAGCGTAACTCTAAGCCAATTGTGAGTTACCCGAATTTTGGGTTAAGTTTCGATAGTTGCTCAGTCAGGTATTCGGATCGTGCTTCCAAATGGCTTCGCTCAAATTTCCTTGGTTGGAGTTTGTAGTTCAGACACAGCGACAGAGCTTCCATTTGCTTTCTGTTCAAATGTATGAAGGAGAAGTTATGTACATGTTTCTGAAATTCATCACTAAAAATGAATTCCTCATCGGCCATTTCGAGAAGCGTCTGTTGTGACTTCAACAGCCTCATTTTCATTCTGTCAACGTCAGTCTTGCAGAATTTGGTGAACTTGATCCGACATCCAAACGAGAGTTGATTACTGAACGAGACATGCCAGGCATGCATCTCCATCAGTTGCGAAAGCGTCATATTTGCCTCCTCCAGATAGGTTGTAGGCCGCCTGCATTTTTAGATGGTGTTTCTCCAATTATTCCCCCGGAAACGCCAAGATACTCAAGCTCGCGGAGGCTGTGGCAATTAATCACAGTCGCCCGGACCTATGTGGGCAAAAACAGACGACTGTCTATCATAACGTCTGACTACAACACAATCAACTCCGAACGGGAAGAAAGAGCACAACGTGCTGGGACGAGCTGTATTGAAAAACTGACATGCCGGAGCAAACGAAATGCGTACAGCTCAATTGATCAGCCAGCCAACCACACGAATGGACGTAGGATCGGTAAGCGGTCTGAACGTGAACGACTGTGGTGCGTGCGTGCAACACAATCACGTGACAGGCCAGTCACGGATGTCAAAGATCGACACAATTTCGCTGGTATAGGTAGAAATTCGTCACATCTCTGCCAAGTTGCCGTCTTGGGCAACAGAATTAATCTGAGGGGGCATACAACATGAGTCTACTCAATTAATTTGAGCCGTGCGTGCGCCACTTACTTGTGCAGGTGTGTAGGTGTACGTGTAAAGCCCGTCGTCTTCAGCCAATAGGACCTCAGACGCACTAAGTCATAGGGGTGCAGGTGAGACACTTCAGCTCCTACCAGGGACGGTGTCGCTGGCCCATGCATCAGGTTGGCCTTTGTTTCTCTGTCCTAGGAAGCGATTCCCACCAATTAGAACAAGAGTAGGGATTTGAATGACCATTGGGTTAGGATAACGAGCCACAGTCAAATAAGTTTGTCGTATGCTTTTGAATGTGCAGTTCACCTAAACGCAATGGTTGGCTCGTATGTTCGGCACTCGAGGGATGTGTAGGACGTCGTACTGAAAGCGTACGAGGAAGGTGACGATTGGAAGCAGGTCGCTTGCATAATGAAGGTGAACGTGAAAACTGAATACGGGCGTACGCATCGACAGAACCGGTGGGGCAGCACGGGGTGTCCGTCGCACAGCACTGGAAGAAAGCCACGTCGGCTCTCTGGTGGAGTGGGTTTCTGCAGAGCCTACCGTTACCCATGAACTCCTTCGTTTGCGGTTGAAGGCGGAGTTCGAACTTACAGTAATTCATAGCACTGTCTCACGATAATTGGATGGTAGACTTATAACAATGAAGAACTTGCACACCATTCCGGAGTTCATGAACACGCTGGATAACAAAAAACGACGCAGGTCATTCGTTTTGCAGCTCATGGATTAAGAGGTGGAAGGAAGGCAACCGGTGTGGATTAGTGGGACCAACTTCAACTTATTTTGCTCCCGCACTCGTGACCGCTCACGACGTGGTAGTGGAGCGCAGTGTACAGTGGCGAACAGCCGGGGACCGAATGTTCATCTTGTCGGCGCCATGACAAACAACGGCTTGAAAGCGTGTTCGGTTCTGAGAGGAAGTTACAACAAGCAAAAGTGCGCTCAATGGCTGCGACAAGTGCTTGATACCAACAGAGCAGGGTTTGTGGAAAGGTGTCTTTTGATTTGTGACAACGCGCCCTGTCACACGCACCTGGAGCACGTTTATCTGGAGAAACCGTACCGCTCTGGGAGACTTCTACGCCTTGCGCCATACTCACCAGCTCTCAATCCTATCGAGGGCATCTGGAGCATAATAAAGGCTCATGTAAAACAGGCAATGAGGTGACGGTACTCCGAGATGCTCCTGGGGGGTCCTGAAGGCATTATGAATAAGAGCGAGTGGCGGATTCGTTTTTTGGAGCACGCGGTGTCAGAAGCACGGGTCTTAGTGACGCAGCAGCACTCACCATCATCATCATCATACACGTTAGCTAGAGCTGGGGAACACCTCAGCTACTGTGCCGCAATACAAAGAAAAATGGAGAGAAAAAAACAACTGGTGAAAGCTGGCTGAGCTACCGGTAACGGATGGGCATCGTTCCGATAAGCTACCAGCCGGCTGCTGTGCACCCAAAAAAAATTATTATTCAAAATTATATGAGGCTAAATAATGAGATCGTGGTTGGAGGGGGTTGGGGTGGAACAAAGAAACTCACAGCACGAACGCCACTGAGGTCGACTCCTAGCCATATCAGCAAGTGTGTCCAACCAAACGTGTTCATCGTCTTTCGGACCCCAACCAGGGGGCCGAGACGTTCCAACCGAGGCCAGTTCAGAAGTGAGGGTCTTCATTCCTCTGGACCAAGTCATCGCTTGGCCACCCCTCCTCTTCTCCCATCCACACCCCTGGCGCGCAAACAACGCACGTCGCGGGAGTCGGTGGGCTGGCATGCGTAACACGTGGCCGAGCCATCGGAGCCTGATGCGTGAAATAACGGTGCTGATCGGTTCATTTCCTTTTCCTGTGCCATAAACAAGGCGTCGAACACGCTCGTTGCTCACGCGGTGTTCCCACCAGATGTGAGCTAAATTACGAAGGCACCGGTGATCGAACGTAACTAGCCTCTTCAGGTCCGCTGCTTTAAGCGGCCAGGTTTCACAACCGTACAGTAGGGTCGAACGTACTGCTGCATTGTACACTCTACCCTTCAGGGTAAGAGTGATGTCGCGCCGGCGCCATAAGTGGCGAAGGTTAGCAAAAGCGCCCCGAGCTTTTGCTATACGATTCGTGATTTCATCTTCAATCCCACGGGCGCTGATACAACTTCCCAGGTAGTTGAATTTTTGAACGACTTCTAGCTGATCCCCACCAAGGGTCAGCGTAGGAGGCGGTCCAGACCAATCTTGGAGAAACGCTTTGCACTTCGAGGGTGCGAAGCAAAGCCCGAAGTGACGGACAGCTAGTGCTAATCTGTCCAGTGCCGCTTGGCACGTCTGGGAGCTGTCACAGATGAGGGCAATATCATCAGCATACTCTAAATCAAGAAGTCGTTCTCCTGGGAGTAGCTCCACACCTTCTAAGTCGTGTCCTGTAAACGCGCTTTCCATGACTTCGTCAACAGCGAAGTTGAAGAGGAAAGGTGACAGCGGGCATCCTTGTCTCACGCCGCTGGAGATATTAAAGGGCGACGACAACTTGCCGTAAGCCCTCACTCTGCCCGAGCTACGCGCATATAATGCTCGGATAATATTCACATATTTCTCAGGTACACCTTTCCTGAGTAGACAGTCCCAAAATGCATGTCTATCCACCGAATCGAATGCACCTTTGATATCGAGGAACACGACAACGGTGGGCCGCCAATATATGTGACGGTGCTCCAACAACTGACGCAAGGTGAAGATGTGGTCAATGCTGCTACGACCTCGACGAAATCCAGCTTGCTCTTCACGAATCTGGCTTTCACGAGCGCCAGTCAGTCTGTGAAGGATGACAGAGGCAAGCAATTTGGAGGCGATGGAGATCAGACTGATTCCTCTATGGCTGCCGCATTCCGATCGTGAGCCTCCTTTGAAAATTGGGACTATGATGGAGCGGCTCCAATCGGTTGGGACAGTTTCCTGCTCCCACAGTCTCACTAGTAACTCGTGTAAACCATCCACAAGAGCAGGTCCCCCGAATTTGAAGAGGGCTGGAGGAAGGTCATCAGGTCCCGCGGCTTTATTTAACTTCAACAGTTTGATCTCACGTTCGACTTCTGAGCGAGAGGGTGGATCCAAAGGAACAGCCCACGGAGCAGGGCGATCACTGGTCGGCGAGAAATCTAACAATTCCGACCGATTAATTGCCTTTCAAAGTGCTCAGCCCAACGCTCCAGGCGTTTTGATAAGTTGTGGATAGGCTGTCCACTCTCGTCACGTATAGTTTCACTAACACCAGGTCTCCTGCTGCCCGTTTCCCGTATAAGACGGAATAACTTACGATGGTTACCAAGGGCAGCGGCCATTTCCATCTCTGTTGCACGACGAGACCACCAGGATTCGCGGTCTCTCTTCAGGCTAGCACGGAGTTTTGCCCGGAGCTCTTTGCGAGTTTCATTGTGTTCGCTTCCAGCCGGAATATGCCGGCGAGCATCTATAAGTTCCAGAGACTGTGAAGAGACCCAATGTTCATGTTGGCGATTAGACATACCACATGAGGATTTGCCTGCTGCTAGTAAGGCCTGTTGCATATGAGACCAGTGAGCTTCAATTGCATCCAGTGAGCGTTTATCCAACTCGGATGACAGCATAATTTGATAGGCGTTCAGAACAGCTGGATTCACCAGTCTGCCGGTGTCAATGCGCTCACAACATCGTCGCGGGCGTCCGCCAAAGCGCATCCGCAGGTCAGCACATACAAGTGCATGATCGGTGTCAACACCTGTGCTCCAAATCGAGCGACAGTTCTGGACGCAACCTCTCCAGCGGTAACTGATACCAATGTGATCGATTTGCGTCCATAGCTGGTTCGATGTTGGTGGGCGCCAAGTCACCCTCCGGCGGGTGCTGTGCCGGAAATTAGTGCTCGCAAGAAATAAGCGAGCATCCTCACACAAATGAAGTAACTGCTCACCGTTATCATTACGGGAGCCTATACCATGTTGGCCGCCCAGATGCAGCTCATCTGTGGATAATTTTCCAACTTGAGCGTTCAGATCCCCAGCCAGCATTACAGTGTCCGAGCTTCTTCTGTGGCGAAGAATTTCGTTCAGTTGGCGATAGAAGTCGTCTTTTACCGAGGCATGGCTACAGTTTGTCGGTGCATAGGCAGCGATAACGAATAGACACCTGTTAGTCCCACGCGACTTCGAAGTTTTGAACGAGCCAGCCAATCGGACTGCACACATCCGGCTACTGATTGGAATCCAATCAACCAGAGCAGCTTCAGCCCGGGGACTCAGGGCAATACCAACACCGGCTTGGCCGGTGCTCGAAGCTGCATCGTCACCGGATAGGCGCAATGAGAAAGTGCTGCTAGTGTCACCTGAAGAGGATCGCAGAGTGAGTACAGAGCTCGAGTCTTGCAGGCAGGTCTCCGATAAGCAGCAGATATCGATCGAGAGGGTCTCCAATGTTCGGGCAAGTGCTGCTTGTTGACCGATCTGAAGCAATGTGCGAACATTGAGGCATGCCAGTCTGAAGGAGGATCGAGGGCTCCAAATGGAAGCCGATGAACTGGAATGGGCCGCTTGCTTGGACATGGGCCTGTTGACAGGGCAGGAATGACGTTCTGCGTTCGCCTGTGAGTTGAAACTAAAAGGCAAGCGACTATTAAAGCAAGGTGGGGGAGGGCCGAGAATTGGGGGGTTGGAAACAGGGGGATAAAAGTAAAGCTGGAACGGGACGATAGGGGTGAAAAGCACAAGAAGGGGAATAAGAAGATGGGAAGGCTTGAGTAGAAGCATCCAAACCCCTATCCACCCTGCTCGATGCAGCAGATAGGGCACCGTTGATTATCCTCTGCGGTGGCCAGAGCATCT